>CAJRST010011112.1:18622789-18707221 GCA_907169785.1 Menidia menidia | reverse complement strand
AAAAAGTACTTGTCCTCACTTTCACCCTGGCTAATATCACCCGCACAATTCTTGAGTGTCTCTCTAGATTTTTTCTTCTCTCCCTCACTTAATCTCATTTCACCATCCTCCTTCCTTTTCCTCTCCCCTTTTTTTCATCCTCTTTATCGCTCCCTGTCCAGCACCTCCTTCACTTTCACACACTCCAGACAAAGAATAGAATCCACCAAAGTTCAATAAAAGCAACAAAAACGACATGCATTTACAGTTCAGTCAAGATCTGATGCTTTAACAAATCAAAAGGTGAGGCTTTGATCTCAGTTTTATAAGAAAGCAGGGCATGATCCCTGATTCCCTAATAAAGAATGAATTTTAAATCTGATCAGCAATCCAATTCAAGGAAAATTCCCTTTCATTAAAAAATACTCTTCAAAACATCCTCGGTTGCCCTCCGACCAACAGTGATGCAGAAATTAAACAGCAGTCTTGATTTCAGGTTAACTATCTTTAGCCTTTTAAAGTCTTCATTTTTTCAGGAGGACAAATCTTGAGGATAGTCTGTTGTCACTAAATGTTTTTATCATAAAACTCTACTTGACATGTGTTATCACTGGATGAGGCACTCTGTACTGAGCTCGGTTCGCAGCGATGAACAGCATCCCCAACAATGTAGGGAGCTCGATCGCATTGCATAGTTTTATGTAATGGCATTATTTCTTATTCATAACATATTTTCCATCTGCTTAAGTGACATGACAGGACAAGTTGTTTAATTCATAAGAGCTTGACTCAAATTTGCCATTTGAGGGAGCTTCATTCTGAGATGTGCATAAAGCTACAGAATATTTTGGGACGTTTAAATCACATCCAACTTTCAGTGACAAAATGGAGGTAATTAGATAACACTAAAAACCCTAAAAGGTAATGCGTCTACTGTGGCAGATCCTTAAGTTATATGGACTTATGGGTGAGCTCTTTCTTAATATGAAGCCATTGACAAACAATTTCCTCTCTAAACAGTTTCTTAAAAGTCAAGCAGCTGGGAGCCCTGCCACCTTTTGTCTCTCCTAATAGCTTAATTCAGACTTCTCTCAATGGGACGTCAAAATAATCTACTCTTTATTTTTACCTCCAGTCCTCTTTTTCCACCTCCATACCTCCAGTAGTTTTCAGTTCTAAACTGCTTCATCTTGAGGCTTAACAAATTGCAGCTGACAGTTGCCAACGTTTTGTATATCTTTAATGCCCTACAGTTCCCATAACAAGATTCCCACAATGGAACTGTATTTTTTCCAGCATTTAAAATGTTTGTTGTTTTCTTTTCACTGCAGTGAAAAAATACCTGAAGCAGCATTATTGTCATCAAAAAGCCAATCAAAAATGTTGAAATAGAAGCGTAACCACTCTCTTTGTGCCCGTCTTTTGCACCTTCCCACACACTATGAGTCTTTGGCAGACACACTTTGTGTTCTCTGCATTGCATCTTGAGATGGGCATTGTGGTAACTATTTTTTTAAAGCCCTGGGTCATGTGTATCTTACAAGACAGCAGGAGATTTGCAAGTTTTTGTTTTCATGCCGATAAAAACGAGACACTCATACTAACATTTCTCATAATTCTGTCATCAAAATGTCATTACTGAATGGCCAGCACTCACACACTATGTTTCCATTAGATACCCTCTTAATTTTTACTTTGATATTTGTTTGAAATTTTGGTAAATTTTGGTAATTTTGTCTAAATTAGGACAGTCTAATTTTGATAAATTAGACAGTGACATAAATTTGTCTTGCTGTGATGGCCTTCGATAAACTAAAAAACACTTGTGGATAAAGAAAGGATAGATTTAGTTTTAGTCATGGGCCTTCATAAAAGAGATTTTCAGACGTGCATAATGTTTTCAATGGTAAGTGATTCTATTTTTTCTTCCATTGTGATCTCACCAGTTATGGACTTGAGATATGAGTCAACAGTGGATTTTTCCCATTTGATTGTACCTTATTTCTTCTTTTTTATGTTTAAAAAAATGCATGTTTGGACAAATGACAGTCTCTTTAAATAACACAATAGATTAAGAGAACCTTGGGTACAATATTTTTTCTAAATAGTATTTGGTACAAACTCATGGCTCATGTAAAGGCTTGAGTTTTCATGCAATAGTCATGTGGAGGAGAACTGGCAGAGAAGCACTGATTATAATGATTAATGATAGATGAAAGACAAAAGTTTTTAATTTACTATTATCCCAGTGGATCTGCTCAAATGACAGCTTTCAACAATGAAAATGTTAAATATTAAGAATGTTATTACTAAATATGCCAAGTCATTTTTGCATAAACGATGAGGAATGAGGGTCAAATTCGACTGCAAATGTAATTGTTGTGCATGTCATTGTTTCTCTAACTTGCATTTAAATTGAGCAAGCATTTAGTAAATGATGAAGAATAGAAATCAGTGTTGCACTTTGAGTTCACAGGCTGCCTTGTGGTGGCTTGACTCCTCATTATAAAGTAAGCATAAAACGTCTATCAAACCACTGAAACACAAAAGGCAACCAAACAGACGCACACGGTCTCACTCTATTTCCCTCTGACTCATTGTCTCTCACACGTTGTGGAAGGAAAAACAGCGCCAGGAGTGATGGATGAGGAGAGCAGCCACGTGGGTGTGGCTGAAATTAAACTAATGACAGACAGACAAGTGAGTGAAAAAAACAGGCAAACAAGTGGGAGATGAGAGAGCATCAGAGATATGGAGATACGGGGAAATAAAGACAGAGAGGGGCAGAGATAAATAGAAACAGCCAGACAGAAAAGAATAAATGAGAGCAATAAGAACAGATGACATCATAAGAAATAGTCATAGCCTATGCTATTTGTTCCTAAAGTGCTGCCTGAGGCCAATTTTCCTAAGCACTGGTGAGCCATTAGAACTATTGTGGTGAACTACAGGCATCATTTGTAGTGAGGGTGTTTATTGTTTGGAGTGATTTATATCATTTACCAAAAAAGCGTTTGCATTAATTTTTTCATTTATACCCTGCAAAAAAAAATTAAGCCAGTCAATTTCAGGTACAGGGCATGCATGCATTTCCTGTCAGTGAAAGCCAGTCAGTAAAATTACATTTATTTATAAATTACATGGCGTTTTATCATGCTGACATACAATAAAAAGATAAGTCACATATTCTGTGTATATGAAAAAATAGGTAATTTGTGACAGATTTCGCTAATACAGAGTTACATATGTTTAGTCAAATTAAGTTATAGTTACTTGAAGATTTCCCACTGTATTGCTGCCTCATAACAGAATTATTATCACATTGTCTGCACAGTAATTCACTCAAACTGTTGTTCATCAATGCCCAACAGGGCAGCCTTATGCAGGTTGGTATTATGCCATGGGCCATATTCATATTTGCACCTTCTTCTACATATATCCTTCATGTCAAACTAAATTCACGTGTCACTGAACCTAACCCTAATCCAGATATCCGACCAGGAAGGCAGTGACATTTATACCGTAAACTCACTTCTGAACTGCACCGGTATAAACTGATCAAACACAACTTAATCTGAAAGGATAATGAATAGTTCAGTTCTGATGTGACACCTGGAAAGCCTGTGAGGGTGTGATGATACAAACTGCCTTGGGGCATGGTTTGTCCCCAACGTTTTGCAAGTCTAGCCTAGAGAAAATTTCTATGATATTAATTCAAGTTTACCCACAAGCACACACACACACACACCTACATACACACATAAAGTCTGTGATTCAGGCTTTAATTACCTCTCATAGGAACATCAGATGGCAAACAGCTTTTAAACAGCCAGCTGGGAGATGGAAGGCAGATCCAAAAAGGAATAAGGGGTTGTTAGAGAGAAAAAAAGAAAGATAGATAGGACCGTGGAAAGATAGAGAGAGAAAGAAAGGACGCGAGAGGAAAAATAGACATAACCCCAGAAGATAAGATGATGGAATGAATTAAGAGAAAGACAGTTGTTATGGATAAAAGTTCAAACAATTAGCAAACTAAGCCAGATGAAGAATAATTCTGTATGTAGGGCAGGAGGCAGAGGAGGGAAGAGGGAAGGTACAGATGGAAGATCCTCCTCTCCTCCAGCAAAGCACGCTGATGAACAGATGCCCAACAGAGAAGAGGGGAAGAAAATGCATCATGACACCAACAACGTGGGCGGTCAAATATTATTACAATAGAGAGGTTGAGGCAGAGTATTTTTAAAATGGGTTTCAATTAGGTCAGCTAATAAAAGAAGACCTTAAACATCACGGCTATTTAATGCGTTTCTTTCTTGGCGTTAACACTTGAAAGTTACGTGAGGGGTACGTGCCGAGAAAGAGGTTATTGTAGAAGGGGAGAGATCAGAGCGTACAACCACCGGCTGTGTCTGCCTCCCCGCTGCGAACCACTTTCAAGCTAATCCTTCACTGGTTTATCTTTATGTATGCCAGATTTAAAGTCATTAAGAAGGTGCAAGGGGTGAGGTGAAAGACCTGTTTCAAAGTGGAGGGCTTTGGCTCAAACATACCTGCTTCCCTGGGAGCTCTAATGGAATCCTTATCTACAATTACTACAACTGACCCCGACCTCCAAGAGAGAGAGGAAATGTTGTCCTTATGGGGATAAGTAAAGGCTGCCATTATGTTGTAATTAGAGCCATTTCTCACCTTTTACAGCGGGGAAATTAGATGGTGGGTAACTTTACCGTGGCAGATATTTTTCAAGTTGAAAAAAAAAACACTTAATGTTTGCAAAATGCATGGCCTGTTCTCTTGACACCGTCTGTTAAATATACATATAGACCCAGATATGATTAGATATGTGATATGCAACATTCCTATGTCCATGCTCCAGATTACACAGTAGTGCTTTAAATGAAAGAACATTCTTTATTATCTAATTGCAATGACAGTAATAATATAGATCAAGTGTATGTGTTTTTCCTTTGCGCTGAATAAAGATGGTCTGATCCAAAAATCGTTTGTTATCATCATTTGCTGCCTGTTTAATCCTGTTATCTAGCAGATAAAGGTGAAATTTTAATTTAGTTCTCCATCTGCTACAAATAAAAACTCTAGTAGCTGCTTAAATTAAATGAGCAGCCCTTTCATTTGTTGCAGTTTTCTTTGTAATTACAGTTTACTTGGGGAAAGATATTAGGATTTGTTTTATTTTGTGATTGCCTTTTTTTGTATATATTTTAAGTTCATCACTTTTAGTGTAGAGCTTTTTTCATTATGTATTTTTTTATGTGTGCGATTTTATAACAGAAATGAAACACTTAAACACAGTCGACACTATCAAATTATATAATCTATGACATTTAAATGACACTCATCTATGTTAAAGTAACATTTTTTACTTTACTTAAATAATACATACTTATCTTCTATCATCAGTTGAGGATATTTGTAAATATTTGTAAATAAATCTTCATCGCAGTTACAACAAAAATGTCAAAAGTGTAAAATAGAAATAGAAGAAGGCTGACAGGAGGAGAGATGTACACGGAGAGAAAGAGTCAGTGGTGTTGCCACGGATAGAGGAATTTGTAGAAGGATGGAAAGGAGAGAGTTAGAACAGTAGAATGATAGAGAGGTAGAGGTGGGAGTCCTTATCGGAAAAAGGCAGGCACCTTTATCTCTTGGCCTTCCAGACAAACACTCACACACACACACCTACCTAACAACTCAACCCCACACACAGAAAGACAAGAGACCACTGACTGAATGAACACATACACACACACACACACACACACAATGGAAAGTGCATTAAACACTGCCCGTGTGTATCATCCCCCTGCTTAAACAACACACACAATCCTACAGGTGAGCGACAGGCGCCATTTACACACAGACAGCCGGGCCCGCCTCCTGTCTCGCTGCCACGGCGACGAATTCCATTAGCATGCAATAAAATGTCAGTGGGGCATGCCCAAGTAACTCATCACACACATACACCCGCACAAACACGCGGGACACACACATTGTCAGAAATGTCAGAGGCCCGTGCCCAGTAATGTATCTGATGGAGAGAAGGCAAATGTCAGCTGTTCTTCAAAATGGCAGCCAGCAGCTGCGTGGCCAATGAGACCGCGGCTGTGGACTCGTACCGCCAGACACACTGACAGCATATCCATTTTGGCCGGTATGTGCATAACATCACATATTTACATCAATAAACCCGCATTAAATAACCAAGCACTATGAGGCCGGTGGCCTGCTTCACAATCACATAGAAGATAAAAACACAGCCCTGTTCATTATTTCATTCTATAATTTTATTTTTAAAACAATGATGCTGAAGTTGTACGTCCATACATCAAAGTACTCTGTATCACTGTAGTTTGTTCAGTGTATGATGTGGTTTTCCAGGTTTCTCTCACTCTGGAGCCACAGAATTTTTCCTCTAAAAGTAAAAGCAGACATTTTAATCTGGCCGTTTATCTGTTGATCATCATGTTTGTCTGGATTAAACTTTGCTCGGGACAGCAACATATCTGAAAATGCATCTATTTTGCAATCCATCTATTTTGCTGTCAGGTCCAGGAGGATTTCCATGTTTTCGTCTCTACTGCAACACTCTTCGACTCCTCCTGGGGGATCCCAAAGCTTCCAGAGACCAGACGGGGGAAATATAATCTCTTCAAGAGTATTGTGTCTGACCAGGGGTCTCCTCCCAATTGGACGTGCCTGAAAACCCTCCAAAGGGAGGCATCCAGGAGGTATTCTATGCAGGTGCCTGAACCACCTCAGCTGTACAGATCCGCAGTGGAATAACTTTTCAAAAGACTTCTGCAAAAGATTTAAATCCATTCCAAGGCATCAAATTTTGCCGTTTTTTGTGTGCCCATGTCTATGTCCTTTAAGGCATGCTGAAGGTGGGGATTCAGAGAGTTATAACAGAAAATAAAAGTAGTTTGGATATTTAGAATTTAGTGCTAGTCCAACCACTTTTCCCTGTCTGTCTTCTGATTCCTAATCAGTTTTTATTGGTTCGGTTGAGGAAATAAACCAGTAGTTTAGGTTTAAGAAGTATATATATGGAAGCATCAAAATACATATCATTATTGTTGGCTGGCATATTGATGTGAAATACGTTTTTGTTTTTTGTTCATTAGGTTATTCGAACTTTTTAAAACAAGTTTTTTACAATTACAATTGCTCCTCAGTGATGACAAATTACGTTTATTTGTCACAATCAAACCAGAGAAGGGGAGAGAAGTTTAGAGTCTTCAGTTTTTAATTCGTATCACAGCTGGTGTGATAAGAAATGGAAGTCTGACATTTGCTCTGTGTGGTCGGTCACAGACACTATTTGAACAGCGCATTCACTCACCATTTGAAAATAAATTAAGCTGTTGATAGGGCTAGAGTCCAAAGAGGGCTTTTGTTATTTAGAGGAGAAAAAAAAACTCCTTGTAACTCCCCAAAAACTTTTTTCAGCCATCTGTCTGCAGAGCTAGAAACTTTTTTTTTCCCATTCATCAGCCGGACGAGGGGATGGATAGGGGGATGAGAGTTGTGTGATCCCTGGCCAAGCTTTTTACCATCCGCCCTCCAACCCCCTACACAGGAATCTCAGCAGCAACCACTGGCAACGCTCACTCAAGGTTATAGGGACAGAGTCAGGGGTAGAGGAGAGGGGGAAAGATCCAGAATGTGGGTTTGTGTGTGTGTGTGTGTGCCACTGAGAGACAGTATGTTTGTGTGTCCAGTGACAGGTGTGTTCTTTCCCGTATGTTTGAGATAATAACAGAGAAGGCCGAATATGAAATAGAATGCTTTGTGCGTCCTCGTGATGAATTTTGTGTGTGTACAAAGCACACGTGGACACGTGCGCTAACTTCTACAAACTCCCGTAGCTATCGGTGTGTGTGTATGCGTGCGTTTGTGCAAGAGCGTGGAATAAAGATGGCTGCCGACTGTGCCACAACTCAGCGGGCCGAGCAACATGACAATAACTAATCGCCTCTGAACCACTGCACTAATGAGCCAAGCGCACACAGACACACACGCACACACACGTTCGGCGAATGGCGCATGTAGGCGCGCAAACACTCTTACAGCATTATTTCACACATCACAATCCACCAAAAAAAAAGTGATTTATTCTTTCGGTAATTGGGTATGATTTGAATGATTTCACAAAACACAATTAGCAGCACATTACACAAACACAGTCGGGCTCAGCTATTTTAAACGCGTGGAAGTTACCACTAAATAAGCAGATGGCAGGACTCACGGAATATTACGTACCGTATCAATATCCAAAGCAGACAGTATGTGTTGGCCGTGGCAAGTGATCCATCAGGAACCCCGCTGCCACGCAGAGGTCAAAGCCATCAACCCCGGAGACGGTTGCCAGGACAATACTCGCTTCGGCCAGGAACCAATCAGACGAGGTCCTGTATGCGTCACAGCACACCATAGGTCACCCAAGTAGTGGACAAGAGGGCGATCGAACTTAAGGAAGCTCGGCTCCAACCTCGTAAATAACCGTGATACATTTTGTGCATTTAGTACATTTGTAAAACGTATGTTTGGGTTCCAACAGAAAATTCAGGGTATAAAGTTTCTTTGTTCTTGGCTTATTTGGTGGACCTCCGCACAAACTGATCATTCGAAGACAATAGAACACTTGTTTTTTTTCTCATTTTCAAATTCCCGTCCTATACCGTTCCCCCATTTCTCACTCATCAGTAGTCCTATAGCTGTTGCCAACACATCCTACGTCGCATACTGAACTTGCTCAACTCTTCTGTGTTTTGCAATCGTTGCTACCTTTGTCTCCTCTCAGAGTTTCCCTTTCCCTTCTCCCCAGCTCCTCTTTTTTCCACTTCATTGCCTCTGGGTAAACGTTTGTCAGTGTAACGCGAGCGTCTCAGGTAAAGATATGCAGATTAACTCGAACTCGTTTGCATAACGAGCTCTTATTTGCCAGTCTAATTACGGTGGCATGATGAGGCCGTCCCAGAGCTACCCTCAGGTTTCATTAGTGGGGTTCGTTAAGAGGTTTGTTAGCGGGCCGCTAATCGCTTCCTCCTTCTTTAGCAAACAGTGGAGACCAAAAGTCCTGAAAAGACTCCCAGCACAGCGATGTCGGTGTACAGACGAGATGTGCGCATACAAATTCGGGGATAAATCACATGACACACTACAAACGGGAAAATATCAGACTAAAAACGGAAATGGCACTCACACATCAGCATGAAAGCAACACAAGGGCAGGTCTATGTATTGAAGACGCTGCTTATTTCAAGGTGCCTCGTGAAATTTTTTTACACACGCACGTGCATTAGCTATAGCAACTCTCAGTGGTAGTACAAGCAATTAAATTGGAAATGTATGGCAACATGCACGCACACAAAAAGAACAACCTCCAGGTAATCACCAGGTCCTCAGTCAATAAAAGCCTCACAAATAAACTCCTACATGAAGGGACACTCTGAAACAACAACTCACAAATACATACCAAACTTAATAAATTAAGGAAGTATGGAGAATAGGTTTTCCATTCAAAATTAGTATCACCACTTCAAAAACTAAACCATATGGATTAATCGCTAAAATGTTCATACTGGCAACATTTATAGCAGTTAATAGGTTTGCCACAGACATTGCTCAAGTCATAATTACTCTTGCTGACCTTTTGGAAAAATAATCCATTTAACACTTGAATGCATTTTTCCAGATGATAAACCGACACCTCATACTGACCGAAAAAGAAAAAGACACGATGACGATTGATTTAAAGCAGGTAAAAGGCTACATTGACTATTTGCAAACAAATCTTGTGTTACTGTTTCATATTGCAAAACTTGATTATGCAAAGCCATGTTTGGCAATGTTTGGTTGAATAATAATAATAATAATAATAATCATTCAGTGTAGGATGCTTACAATAGAAATACCAGCAATGTCTGATCCTGCTGATTCTGAAACTGTGTTTAAATGATCCAGTATAAAGTCCAACATGAGGTAAGTGAATTGCAGAACTTCTTGTAGTTTAAACTGAAAATGTCATGTGGCACAGTTTCTGTACTTTATAATCTGACACGGTCATCCTTTAGGTCACACCCAAACAAATGGATTAATCAAAGACCAGCTGATAGTAGCTATGGTGTTCAGATCTGAAATTGTGATTTTTTCAAGCTTAAAACATATCAGAAAACTTGCTCATCCTTTAGTAAACATACTTTGTATATCCCGCTATGTTGCTTTGGTGTGTGTGCTACTAGAAATAACCCAAATCACAAAGAACTATGAAAAATAATTTTTCCTGTGGTGTTTTCTATGGCGATATATTTTTTATTGGTAAAAAAAGAGCTTGTGTCAATGGGTAAGATTAGAACTAGGGGTGCACATAAAGCAGTTGCCATTACGTTTTACGCTCATTATGACAAGAGATTACAAAGAGGAGATAACTTTAGGCCCTTTGGGACATGTTTCGCTTCATTGTATTTATGCAACATGCTACTGAACATCTGGCGCATAATTATGAAGCATTTTTACAAAATGTATCAGAAGATGGTGGCCACCATAGCAGAAAAGTAAAGATTATAGGGTTACAGTAAAAGATTACAGTAAAGATTAAAGCGTGAACATTAAGAGATACATTAAGAGAGCAGTACAAACTGTGGAAACTGCTTGAGATAAATGGAAGAAAAAGGTTGAGTTGAAGAAAACCAGTGCTACCAGCTCAAAGGTTGGAGAAGAAACCAATAAATAAATCAATTTAAGATCTATAAACAGGAAAGAAGTAAAGGAAACACAAATTAATTGAAGATGTCAGCTGAATCAACAATCATGGGATGTGGAAAAAGGTCAAATTGGAGATTTGAGTTCTCTCTCCAAAAACCTGAACAACAGATTCAGAGGTTTATGGTAATTAGCGTGTAGTCTATTTTTGTGAGTGAGTGCCTGTAATCACCGGGCTGTCGCGCTGATCCACAACAGATGCGGCTGAAGTTGTTTCTTAAGGACAGCCTCGTGCCAAATTTCTTACATGCCTGTGTTATATGCAGTCATTTTCACGTCACTTTTTTTCCCCCGGCTCCATCATTGGCATTTCTTTCAAGAACGTGTACCCTGCTCTGTCAATCACAGTTGATGTAATAGTTCCTTTACCCTTTTACTCCAATAGAAAAATACTAAGAAACAGAAAGTTCAGCTGCTCCAAAAGGCAGATGGATGTTCTAAAGAAGAACAAGAATGAATGAAGGTCACGGTCTAGCTTGAACAGATCTTTTTAAATGTTTTAATTTAGCTACTCCGTGTTGATTCTTGCCAGCGTAAAGACTCTCTGCGGCTTCCTTGCAGACCTCGGTAAGCCCGACATTCTTATACCGTCTCCCTTTTGACGAGCAGAGTGCAGCCGAGTTGAGCATGTTAAACATTATGTAGATGGAGTCCTGATGCCGCTGGGGGCTTTGTAAATAGTGGAATTCTCGGCTGTAATACCAGCCTAAGGGCTAAGAAGCAACACAAAATGAAATGTTAAATCTCTCACTGATGGCCCAGCCTTTTCCTTCCCCCGAACACTGATCTCCTCCCATTCCTTTGTCTTCCGAATCTGTTTATCTTGTCTTTCTCTCCTCTCCTTTCTTCCTTACTCCACTCGTGACTTGTAATAAGTTATTTTTTTGTCTCTTTTCCTCCCACTCATTGTATTCCGATCTTTCCTTCGCTCCTTTCTCCGCCACCCAGTCTCATTTCAAACTGTTACTCTTTCATCCTTCCTTTCATCTCACTCTCTCCATCCGATTTTTTCTGCTCCTGCTCAGATCACGGCTGGGCCCGGCCTGTCAGTGTTTCCCTCTGCTTTTCCTCTTAACCATTTACACTCTCCACCCTTTGCCCTCTCTCAAACTGCCTCTAACAGCATTAAAAGTGTTTGCAGCTGAACTGTTTTGGTCCAGGTCCCTGAACTTCATAAGCACGAGAAAAATTAAGGAGCTAATTAAACACCTTTATGCGTGAACACGACATTAATGACATTTCAAACATCTGTGAAATCCCATTTGTTGCAGCATCTCGTTCGGTTTTGGTTGAACTGGACTCCACACTGGCTTTAAAGTGCACCAGTTATGATAAGGACAGCTTCTAAGCTAAAGGGGACTGGGAACTGAAGGTTTTACACAGAAACACAAACACATAAATGCTTCATAGGGATTAGTTTCACCAAAAATTATTAATTACAATTATTAATTATAATTTTTTTCCCGTCTCTGTCTCTTTGTGCCTTCTCTCTTTGTGCCTTCTCTCTCTTTAGCAACATTCAGCAGTTTAGTTTTTCATTTTTATTTTGTGTGTCGGTATGTTTCTGTTTTGTACTGTTTTATCGATTGTTTTGTTTCTTTCTAGTAAAATATACCTATCCCTTTTGTTGTCTGTGTGCCTTAACTATTTACATCCTTATGTTAAATCAGGTTAAAATAATGCCGCCTTTTGCCCTGGTGGCCTGTGAAATCAATAAACACAATAAAGTTGGATTTGGCATTGTTTTTTTTATCACGTTAACATGTTTTGCATTTGATAAAGAAAGGAAATTGTCCTTGATTAGTAGCAACATTGATTGCGCTTGATTAGTCCCAGGAGAAAGTAATATGAGAAACAAAAGCTTTAAGCTGGAGCAAACAATCCACTTTTTCCAGTCAACTGTCACAAATCTATCAATTGGTTTCCTCCGTTATTAATATTACATTAATATTTTACATTACATTACTGTTTATACATTGACATTTTAGGACAGGATTTAGACTCATCAAGAATAAAAATATGTCGATAAGAAATGGAAAGGACATAGCTGAGGGCGATTTTGGACACGAATCATCTCAGTGATCCAACCATCCATTATATAGAGTTTTATGGGAAGAAGCTGGATAGCTGTCTTTCGAAGCTACCACAATGAAGCAATGCTCTACCTAAACCGGATAAAATGTATCTCTGCAGTGTGGCAGTTTTATGGATTTCATAAAAACAGAACTTGGGTTGTAATTGATCTTAATGAGGTGGAATACATCTAACTTGGTCACCCACCTTTGCATCAATCATTTTGTACAATTCGCTTTGGAAGAGAGTTACTTGCAGACTTCTTGTTATAGCTTAAAAAGCCCAAGTAAATTACAATGTTTGATTTGATAGTATTTTTTTTGTCCTCTTGTTTAGTGTAAAAAAAAGTTGAAAAAGGAGTCGAATCAGTTTAAGACACGGGTGGCACACATTAGTATGAAGCCATCACTAAATAACTCATCCATGTCATAGCTGACGACATAGTGCTCCATCACTGAGAATTCAGGGTTTAAAGAACTGATGAAAACCTGCATCCATGTATCCATCAACAGGGTGAAAGGAAAGCTACACCCGGACAGGTCCTAATATGATACAATCTTCGAGCTGGCCCTATACCCATGATTGAGGAATATCTTCTGTTTTCTGTTTGCCTTTTTTTCCTTATTCTTCTTTGTTTTACCCTCTCAACCCATCTCCCTATTTATTATCTTATAACTAGTTTTCTAAATCAATTGGTCAAAAGTGACATCAGTAATAAGTGATTGAATGACATGATGAAATTCTTTTGAAAATTATTCTTGTATATTCTACAGGGTCTACGGTTATAAAACTTATTTTTAACAGGCTAACCCTTTGTCTGTTATTGTTTTATGTACTGTGCTCAAATATTCGTGTTTGCCGCACACTTGAAATCTCCTCCACGCACAAAAAAAGAAGCCTTTAGGTCCATCCATCTCCCAAGGACAAGACCGAAAAGGCACACTGGCTAATAGATTTCTGCGTGTGTCTAAAGTGCATGTCATGCTCCACTGACTCAATGCTTTTGCCATCTTGTTTTTTTTGTTAGTTTTTTTTGTTTTGTTTTTTTTCACTTTTCCCTTTCACCCACATGCGGTTTCAGGTTTGAAATCAATTTGGCTTAGATGAAAGTTTTCAATTTCATTAGCTTGATCAAATGGAGCCCTGTTAACAGGCGGCGGTAATAGAAAATCATTTAGGCCCGAGCAGCTCACACACTCTCAAAGGGCTGGTTAAGAGGTGCTCAGAGAGGGAGAGATCGAGTTAGAAAAAGATGGAAGGGGGGGACAAAAGCGAAAAAGAGACTTATGGGAAAATATATATGAAAGGCATGTGTGAAAGTCAAGCAACAAAATGTGAAAAATAGGCTGGGATGAAGTGGGCTTTTTAAAGGGGGGGACATGATGTTTACAACGTAGAGGGAAATATGACAGAGTGAGTGGATATAAAGTGAAGAAAAGAAAGACAAGTGGAAGGGGAGAAGTTAAAAAGGCAACAGTGAAATCTTTAATAGGTGCAAAAAAGACAAAAAGGGGAATGTGTGAAACTCAGGGCTATTGGAGAACAGACAAAAATGTCAAAGATATAAAGAAAAAGAAAGCAAAGAAACTGGGTTTCCAGTGCCCGTGTTTATAAGAAAGTAAAACGTAAAACTGTCTATATTTAAGGAATGTCAAGTAGAGCTGTCTGAGCTAGAACCACATGTTAAAAATCTGAATGACTAAATTTTACAGGAGTTTTTTTTCTATCGAAATATTCTCATCATTCTGTACTAAACATAGTAAGTTGTCTGATTTGATTAACTGGGGAAGAAATGTAAACTTTGCCCAAACACCCTGCTCATATCCTACATAATAATGTGCCAATCTCCATATAGCTAGACAAAATATAACAAAATCATACTATCTCTACATGATACTTAGAAGTTGTGACAGATTCACAAAAGAAAAGGATTGAAAAAGAGATAGAAAAAAAGACCAAACTGTTGTGCAGCTCTGTTGCTTTAAGCCTTTCAAGCCTTCTTTTAGAAGATGAATGGCTCTTGAAGAAGTTGTTTCCCTTTAAAAGTGTAAATTTGACCTTATTTTTCCCTCTGACCAAACTAGACTACATCAAGATATCAGAACAGTTAGCAGGCAAAAGGTGTTCACTTCGATATTGTTAGGTCTCAGTTAGCTGCAGATAAAAGAAGTGTTTGTCATCATAATGGACAGGAACTTACATATCACAGACAAACCAAAAGAGAAACTGGCTGTTCCCCCACAAATCTAATATCTATGATCTTGTTTGTACTGTCACAACGCTCAGTCCCACACAGAGATCTATCAGGCCCGAATTACAATATTTTAAAAGCGGATTTCAGCACTTGTGGACCAACATGACTAAAAAGACAGTAATGAATATTTCATATTCTTACAAATTCACTGAGAAAATTGAAAGCCATTGTTAATCCATTGTTAGTTTCCTCTGGATCATTGAGTCATGATGATAATGATCAGCCAGTCCCTCTCTCTCACACACACACACACACACACACACGCAGATGTGCACACTTTCACACACAGTGTGCAGCTAATCAGCCAAGTGAAGCTAATGCAGGGGGAAATGTGTTGCTGATTAGCTCAACCTTAAACCCCAAGACATGACTTCTAGACCCACAGCAGCAGTCGGGCACACACACACCAGTGCAATTGTGCACAGGCGCACACACGGAAAATTAGCCTGGCTATTAATGCTAATCTGAAGGAAAATGACTTGCTCATTAGCAAGACCCTTAAACCTCTCGACAGGCCTTTGAAAGTCATGCTGTCCCATGGTCATGGAGTATACAGAGAAATGCACAGGCACAGTTTTGCGCCGTAGAATACTATTCCCAGATATTCTGATTAATCAGTTGACTTTCAGAAAATGCGTTTAGATTATGTAAACGGTCACGTGCAAAAGGCAGAGCAGAATATGTTCATTTGGATACAAAGCAAAGCACCCAAAGCATGGAGCAGATGTCTAAAACTTAGGGGGGCAAAATGTATATATGCGTGGTAACAATTGGTAACACACAGTTTGTTCGAACCATTTGGCAAACAAACTGTTTTTTAATCCTAACTCACTAAAAATGTTTGTTAAGCACATTTTTTGTTTGTTTATGCTTTATTTTAAACGTTGCAGGACTTAGGCTGTAAAATTATGACAAAAGCCACCTTTCAATCTAACATATAAATCAGATTAAAGTGAGGTTTGATCATTTATGTGTTTTCTGTTAACCTGACCCAAATATTTAATTTCTCTGGCAACAATACCTTTTTAAAACTTTTTTCTTTAAGAGCACCTGTCCAGCAGTCTGCTTTTTTACGAGTCATTAATCTATAACTATAACGGACAGGTAACATAGGAAAACACCCACTCTGGACAAACTCTTCAGACTTGGAGAGCAGGTTATGGCCTTAAATAATCTGTTTCCTACCAGGGTCCCAACTAGTCTTTTAGCAAACAAAAACAGAGCAAATCTCAAATCTCACTGCAGCACAGCAAACCACTGACTGAATAAATTCAGTGAAATGGATGAACAAAGATTGACCTAATCTGAGATGAAAGTATTTTTTCAGGGGATTCCAGAAGCTCAGAAGACAGGCTGTGTTCTTCTCCACCAAAACCACCTTGTTTCAAGTGTTCGGCGCTAAATTACAATCTGAATCAGTCAAGTGACTGAACTGGAAAATTGCCAAAGTTTACATTTCTCATCCATCCTATACCCAACAAAACCAGGTCTTCAGTCAGAGTCTTCCACAGGTCTGCTGTGTTAATGATGATACAACAGCCGTGGACTGCAATTTATTCTTTGTAATGAGTATTTGCTCTCATAATTTATTTTTGAAGAGGAACACATCATTTCTCAGTAAAGTATCATTGAAGTGCATTGAACTAAATATCAAGTGTCACCCATAGGCCCGAGCATGTTCCGGATGGGAGATTGAATCATGCTAAGGATTGGTTTGTTGGAGTCCTAAACTCTGCGATTTTTTGGTATTGGTATCAAATGAATGAATTCCACTTTGGAATACAATTAAAATAAGATCAGTACAATGTAAAGAATAGGAATCAGTTGTATTGTAATTAGACGTAATCTGACCAATACCAAGCCTTTTTATCCTCTCTTTAAAATACTTTGAGATCACATACATTGTGATTTGGCATTATTCAAATATAAGGTGAACTTAAGTTAGTCATTTCATAATTTCAATGAATTCAAAGGCATTTCCTTTTAACTGTCAAGAATATATGATTACACAAGAGTTCTCTATGAACCCATTTATCATTACGGTTGTCATTTAGATGTCAAGCATATAGAAATAGTCATATGTGCATCTGTATACATATTTCTTTGGACAAGTATGCCTGTATCATTGTAAAGACAGCATGTGCAAGCCCTGCAGCAAACAGTCTCTTTGTAGATGAGATTTATTGATAGAAGACAGTAACAGAGGGTGAATACTCTCTGGGGGAAAGATAAAATCTTCCTCTCTCACTGTCTTCAATCTTTCCATCTGTGTTGCTTCCCTCGCCTCTGAGGGATGAAAGAAAGCGTTGGTCTCCTTAAGACGATGAGAGCCGATTCTATCCCTTATCGTCGTGTGTATGCTAAGACTATTGATATTTACCCTGGAAAAATGGAAATGTGAAAAACCTAACAAATGACAGCTGGAGAAAAAAAATAGTATGGGTAAGGGTATCATCTGATACTCTGCTGATAATTCAGGAAACAAAAAGTAAGTAAATGAGACCTTAAAAAGCATTTAATATGTTCCGTATGTGTAAAGAATGCATCAAGAATGCATTTAAGTTGTAAAGTAAGACTGTATTATAATGCCAATTTCAGTCCTGTATCTTGTACCAAAGCCAAATGTCCAACCATTTTGCTTATTTTTTTACTATTTCTGCCTTTTTGGGCATTTTTGCTGATAGATTTTGATGTAAAAAGCACCTAAAATATGCTAATTGTTAAACCACCCACGAAGCAACTTTGATTATTCAACCCAGAAATGGGAGCACTATACAAATCAAGTTTGATATATTGACTCTGCAGTTTTTGAGAGAAAGAGGACTGTCGGTCATGTGCTTAACAACACTGCGTCCAGTCGCACCGAAACACAAGCGCACACACGCAACAAAATCAATACAGGGGGGAGAAGTGAAATTACAGGTGAGCTGAAAAAAGACGAGGCAGAGAGTGAAGAGTGCCTCATGTCCACTTCCTCCTGCACGCCCACTTTTGTTTTTCCCCCCATTTCTGACCCTCTCCACTGCATCTCTCGAGCCGCCTCTCCTCTCTGCCCTCTCACTGTCACCATGACAAAAAGGCTGTGCGTGCGTGTGTGTGTGTGCGTGCGTGTGTTTGTCATTGAGGCAGAAAGGAAAAAGACTCACACTGATGGTGTATCATTTTCTAACAGCATGGTAGTTGGCAGTCTTGCCTCTTCTTTCTCTTTCCCCCTTCACCCAATTTCCTCTCGCATTGATGATAAATGTTTAAAGTTAACATTTCATGTATGTCACATCTGTCTTTAAAGGATAATTCTTTGTTGCTGATTTTTTCTAAGAACGAGCGGCCTCTGTGACTGAGTCAGTTGCAGATATGCGTGTGCACGTGCACGTGCACGTGCCCGTGCCATACAAGCCTGTGCTTCAATGAGTCAGTCGGTGAATGAAACCAACAATGAGATTCAAAGAAAGCGGAGAGAAAGAGCAGCAGCATATGGAAAGGACGGCCTGAAAAGATTACCAGTGTGCGTGCGTGCGTCTCCGTGAGTGTGTGTGTGTGTGTGTGAGTGATTTTATGTCGGTAATTATTAATGCTCTGTATTGCATGAGTAATGGTGCAGAGAGCTGACTTTCTGCTACAGGTTAACAGTGAAGTGCCAAACCCACTCAAGCACACGGGCACACACACACACACACACACACACACACACACACAAACTGTGAAGGATGCAGTTGTGTCTATCTTATTCATTTTGGCACAAAATATATACATCATGAAATTGCAACATGAAAATATTTTTTTTAGTGCCACGTTTTATAAGCAGCTTTTAAACCAAAAAACAAACTCTTCTCACAAAATAAATTCACAAGATTGTTTTAAAAGAAAAAGACAACTTCAACAAATCCATCTGCATTTAGATAAGCATTTTAGGGCATTTTCAGACAGTTTTGTTTTTTCCTTGTTCAAATAATTCTGTGACTGACATGTTAAGATTTTAGAGTCGAGAACTCCAACGTATTGATTCAGCTCTGTCTTGAATAAACTTAATGGTGCGTCACCCTTGACATTTCTTCACCCCAATTTCTCTGTAATTATTGTGCAGTTTACTGTAAACTATTGAGATGTAACTCAATTTGAGACTGAACAGCTTGCCACCCACAAATTTAAAGTCACTGACAATGACATCAAAGCTCAAGGACTAAATCAACTACTTTTTTGTGGTCATACTTCCAACCTTTGACTCTGACGTAATGAACATTTCAATTCTCTCACTTTGTCACGTTTTGTACCTTATTCTATGTTTTGCTTTTTTCACGATAGCACCAGTTTTGCCAGTAGTCAGATGTTGATGTAAGACACCAAAAGAAGGAAACCCTGAAGTTCTGACAGTTTCTGATCTTTGTTCAGGACGATATTTTGAAGAAAAAAGCTCAACACAATGGCTGCCAAGTGCCGGCCTCCGACAACAGATGGTTGGACCACCGTTACTATAGCAGTGACAAAACATATCACCATTGTTCTTTCTTTTCTTATTATTATTTGGTCGTCTTTCATGTGGAAAATTGCTGAATCTAAAAACCGGACATAAATATTGTGTTTTTGTTTTTTCAAGAAAACCAGGCAGACTGAATTTCCTCCCCGAGTGTGTACCCTGTGTCTACCCGCCAGGGTCAACAGAGATGGCCTCCGGTCTTCTGATTCTATCAAAGATAAACCAGACGGGCACACACTGCATTGAACGGCTCTGCACAGGTAATTCCCGGATACCTACCGCCGTTCCCCCACTGAGATTACAGATCCCACTGTGACCCCCCCATAGCCCACCTCCCCCCCGGTGACGATTGAGGCTGTGAGCCTTTAAGACCAAACTTTTTACCTCTGAACAGGCATCTCTCTGATGCTCGGCTTTTGAACAAAACCCTACAGTGACACCCTGGAAGACAACCTGGATGATGAAAGAAAAGGGGTGATGTAATTAGACTGAAATTTAGTGTTATGAAAATACAGATGTGACTCCAGTGAATACAGTGTCGACGCGCAGCACACCGTGAAGATACAGTAAGGCAGAATAAATAAGAGCCTTTTTAAGAGGGGCTGCAATGAGACCTTTATTTCCGCATTAGTAAAAAATCCAGCTAAAAGCAGACGTGCGTCAATTCCAGAAAGAAATGTACACTAGATGCACGTCTCCCGCTATGCATGAAGGAAAGGTTGAGGGGGGAAAAGAGGAGGGAGAGGTGGAAGACAGAGGTTAGTGTTTTGCTTTTCTAAACAGCCTTAGGTGGTCATTATACCAATGGAGTCAGAGCTCCCCAGTGTCCAATAAAAGCTGTTTAACCAAAGCCAAGATGTAATGGACCTTTTCCTGAGGATTTGTGGGGATGGGGGTGGGAAGTGGGGGCTGTTACAGAGCAATATTGCTGGTAAGGGCTAACCACCAAGGGAGCTATACTAAACAGAAGTCACAGAGAAAAAATTCACTGTGATACAAAAAGGAACAGGCAGTCCCTGGGCGCGAGGAGGCACTTCTGCACTCCGTAACGCGCAGAAAGAGCAGAGTACCGTGGGAGAGAAAAAAAAAATTCAGAGAGGGCATGTTTGGATGATTTCACTGTTTGGTTACTCAGTCGTATATATATGGCCGGTCACAGCTGTTTTTCCGGCGCGTGGCCCCTGCTCGCCGGCCACTGGCTGTCAGAGCGCCGCGCGCCCCTGACCGCGACGACCACCGCGCGCGCATGGGGAGCGCACAACGCAGCCTCTGTTAACTGCTCAGTGGGCCGTGTGTGTGACGCGAGCTGATTAAAGCCCACTGACAACAACCACGCGCATGAACACACACACACACACTCACACACACACACACACAGGGTTGAAAAAGAAAAACACTCACGGGAATATGACTGTAATGCCTATAAGGACTGTCATTTGTGCAGAAAACGGAGGCGAGCAAATCCACTTTCATGTTCTATCTGCCAGCGCTCTTTAGACTTTATTATTATGCTTTTTTTCCCCCTCCACCCTCTTTCAGTTTGGAGTAAACGGAGAATTGGTGTTACCCGACCTGAATTCGAAACCATCGGAGAATACGTTATGCCTTGAGTAGGACATTTGTGCACACAGTTAACGCGCTCTGGATCTACAAATGTAAAAGCTTTCTTTCAAAACATGACGTTAGTTGTCAGAGCGAAAAGTTCTGCAAGCAAGCCAATTATATAATAGAAAAATGATTTTCATATTTAAGAAAAAAAAAGAGTTGTATTGACTTTATTTCAGTTGGACTAAATGAAGAACCGATGACACTTGGCTACATGTCCTCCCACCTCAAAGAGACTCAGTAAAGACCGAAAACACAGCTGAAAGCCTTCTCCTTCTAAAATATACAAATTCATACCATGGGATACGGGACCAGTCAGCTCTAACTTGCACATCGAGTAGGAAGGAAGGATTGTACTTCAATTCTAAACAAGTAATAATAAAGATACAGGCAGAGGGCTCTCTCGGTCCTCAGTGTTCCTCAGATGGCATCAGGTTCCACTCTCCCGCTTATTTACTTGTTATTTTCACACATACTTCAGCTGTGGTGGACATTCATTGAAAGCGGTTTGTTCTATTTAATTGGATTTTTAAACATTTTTTATATTTCTTTTACTAAGCTTATTTTTAAAGGATTGCGTAACCTTTCCTTTATCAAAACTCTTATATTACGGAACTTGTCGCTTGCGCTTTCTCTGGTTTTAAAAAGCACGTTTAGGCTATATGCTTTGTGTAGTCTTCTCACAGGGAAGTAATACAATTGAACAAAGTTTTGTGCAGGAAATCCCTTTCGCTTTTTGCTCTATATCAGCCTCTGAGAAACAAAATCACCAAAGCACATGCACGTATCTCACATCTCTCAACTACAGGAGACTCAGCCAGTGCTGAGTTTTGGGCGAGTAAAACCCGAGAAAGGCGGTTTTGCATTAACCAACAGCCGATTGAACTTAGTCAGAACTAAACGCGGTTGATGTCAAATGGTTAAGAAACAAGTTTCCCTTTGGCTCCTACCTCTCCACAAGAAAAGAACAAGCACCGTCCTCCAGAAGCGACATCCCACTGGTGCGCAAACGCATCCCCCGACCGGCTCCATTCCTCCGGTCGGTGAGAACCGGGGGGACTGTAGGCTACTCGGAAAAAAGGAGGGGGGGGCGTCTTATGTCTTCTTAGTATCGCTTTTCCTTGTCCAAGACACAGATCACTACCGCGTGGGTGTCACCAATAATCTCATTTTGATCAAAATGCGCTCCAGCATGCGCTTGACCTGAGACACCGAACTATTAATCCTCCTAGAGCCAGGGACAAAGTAAAAGAAAAAAAAAACCCTCTGCGGGGATTTTTGAGCAAAATTGGCTGTTCTTTTTTTCTTAATCCTTTCTCGTTATAATAAACTCTGGCGCGTCTCTCCAGCGAGCCGGGACCGGGGAATGAACCCGTTTTTCATCCGGTGTGGGCTTCTTCTCCCCCTCGTGCGCTCTTCATCTGCTTCATGTATCCAAACGGGACGGTTAAAGCTCAAACCGCCTCAATGTCACTGCTTCTATCACACTTTCATCTCCTCCAAAGTTTAAACTGACCACCCCGAGTGTCTCGAGAACTAACCCCCAAAATAATTTTCTTTAAAAAGTCCACTTCAAAGACGAATTACAAGCAAAAAATTCTGCCAGTTAAGGATAGTGTGTTAGATAAAAAATCCACATTCCGCTCGCACGGGCAGTATCTTCGTCCTCTCCCTCTTTTTTTTCTCCTCTTCCCCGTTCTCTCTCCTTCCTCTGTCTTCCTGTCTTTTTCTCTTGCTCTCCCAGTTTATCCGTGTGTGCGCGCGTCTGGGCTCAACTTGAGAGTCCCTCACTCTCAACTCACACGAGAGATGGAGGGAGGAAGAGACAGAGGAGGAGGAGGAGGAGGTCTGATGCTTCCATCCGCCAGGAGGAGAGGAGGAAGGGAGATGGGGTAGCGGCGAGGGCTTTGGGGAGGCTGTGGGAGGGCGGGATTTGGGATTTGAGTGGCAGTGAAGTAACCAATAGAGCATATATGTTTTTATTTGTTTTGTTTTTCTCGCTTCTGCTCTTGGATGGTTTGCTTTTTTTCCAATAATGCATAGGGAGGAAAGGCAAAGATGCATGAATAACAGCCAGAGTCACTGTTTAGGAGGAGAAAGAACACAGTGTAGGTTTTATAACTCTTAGAAAGTGTGAGAAACTGCATTTTAATTAAAACACACACATATTTCTGTGAAAGTGGGTTTACAGAGTGCAGCAGAAAGTGGAAGTTTTGGTGCACAAGAGACTATATGAAAACTTATGAGGTTATTAGACAAGAAAAGGCCTTTTTCTGTGCCTTGGTGTTGGTGTGAGTGCGTGTCCGCGCGTCCGTCCACCGTTTACCCTCCCAAAGCCTCTCTCTGCATTATTCATGCAGAGACACAGGCTACACCTGTTCTCTCCGTAATCGATAGACACCAGCTTTGCACGAGCCCTACGGTCGACCTACGCACGCGCACGCACGCACGCGCACGCACACATCCTCCTGAAATGGCACCAAGACAGCTTGCGCAACCGCGTGCGATCTGGCGAGCTCCTTAAAGTAAAACTCATTCATTCTTTACTCGATGGGACCCGCGTGCGGGCGCGCGAGGGTGGCTGTGGATGTCAGAGGAGAGAGGGAACATTAAGGTCCATCTTTTTGGAGCTGACAAAGGGAACCATGCGCCTGCATGGTTCCCTTTGTCAGCTTAAACGCGTAACGGCTAAAGAGATGACATTGTGACTTATTGAATTGCAAATCAGCCGGTGGAGGGATGGGAGGGTTTCCGGAGATGGAGATCGCCTTCCTTGCTGTTTGTCTGTCTGCTGATCTCGCCAAATCTTCTCTCAGAGCTGCTAAGAAGGAGCGACACTCCCCCCTAGTGACACTTTTCCAGAAGGATCCCCACGTTGGGGACATCTCCCCAAAGAAGATTCCTTCGTACATTAATCTGTCTTTAATTAACAGCTACGTCCGATTATCATTAAATAGTCCACTGGCCTCTTAATCTTTTGATCTCTTCACAATGATTCCATCATGTGAGCTTGTTCCGTTTCATTGCTCTCTCCTTTCCCCTCAAACACATTTTTCTGCCCTCCCACACTCAAGCCCACACCCTCTCAGACATGGGAAACCATCATCCATCCGAGTTATGAGGCAGAGCTACTTGAATATTTCTTAACATGTGATGGTAATTTCTCTCGGTGACTTTTTTTCTCCCAGTCAGCCTCATATTTGCCACGAAAATCTAATTATAACTGATCTATTCCTCACGGGTGAAGCAGCTTGAGCAAAGCATTAGTTCAGCGAGCATTCAATAAAACTCATTTCTGTACAATTAGAGCGACTGTGTAAAAGTTTGGAGGAAATCTCTCACCTCATGAAGGTAATTGTTATCCGTTTTTCACAGAAAATGAAACAATAATGCATGTTGAAATGATTCAAGTTGTATAAATACTGAAACTAGGTTAGCCAAGGTACTTGTTGAGGAGATTTGAGGCTAAAATGTCCTCCCACGTCAAGAAAAAAAAAAGTAAATACAAAACCTTCATATATTATTAAATTGGACAAGTTCATTGCAAACTACTACCCCCCCCCCTCACTTGTCCCAATTTGTCAAAGCCCAGAGGCAGCAAATATTAATTAAATGAGAAAAGGAGGACATTCATCACAAAGAACGTGTAGCTCTTTTGATTTAACATCTAATATGTGTTGTTCCATAAATAAAGAACATGGTCTTTAAAAAAAGAGAGAGAAAAACCAGAAAGTGGTTCTCTGCTCAGTTGTGCTTTATCACTGCCAGGCTGACCACAGACACTGACCTGTTCTACTTTTGAACTTCAGTCATGACGTGTCCTTTGCAGCCAATATACATCACAGAAGTCCCAATTTATACGGCACACTTGCCAGATTTTGCATTTTGTTTCCATTCTTGGGAGAAGCTATTTGAGAGTGTGGCACTAATTTTGGAGGATGTTAAAACCCTTCAGTGACAGCTGCGTTTGAAATGTCGCTCCTTAAAACATCCTGCGGCACCTCAAGTGAGGTTTGCTGTGTAAATTGTGAGCACTAAAGTTAAGCTGTTGTATAATATGAAGGTAAAAAACCTTGTAGAATTTGTGAACTCACAGTACGTCTCATCTGCTGTAAAGATAGAATGATTTAATTAAAAGATTTCCCCAAAAATATTTATCCCCTGGACTTACAATTAAATTCATAGTCCTCCCCTCTACTTTGGAGTTGTATATTATGTGCAGTATCTTAGTTGATCCTTGGTAAGAATTGTTTCAGGATCTTTTTTCAAACGTTTACAATTACTATCAATCACTACTATTATTATCCATGCTGGACTTGGTCTCTCATTTGTTCTTTCCCTGGAACTTCAGTCTTCTCAATTTATTGTTTTTGTTTGATCATTCAAGTTATTTTTATAGGGAACAGACAAAAGTAAAGCCACATGTGTTCTATCAATACAGTTGCAGTAGGTAGATTTCTTTAACTATTCTCCCCTTTGTCACATTTAGTGACCTCATCCAATCTTGATCTTAAGTTCTGTACCATACAGTAGTAGAAAATTTAAAAATCCGCTTTTGGGCTTCAGTACAGTTTAAATGTGCAAAAGGACATTGGATTCATAGTATAATCTGGATACTTGCATCATTACCATCACGGTCCATATTATGGCTATTGTCAGATATATGTAACCTATGACACCTTTCCCCAATGCTGTGCTTTCTCAGAGGAATCTACGACCTTAGCATATTTTTGATATTGTGGAATCTCTGAGTTTGCTTTACTCCGACTCTAATGATCTTAACTTAGTCGTATTTCATGTACCAGTCTGGCTCATTTCAGATAACTGAGATTACTCACAAGTGCCTGGGGAAGTGATGAAGTGATAATAATTAAGGATGCTCAAATTCTTCATCTTGGATGCTAATCTAGTGTCAGACTCATTTTTGCTCATGAGCACATGGGGAAAAAAAGCTTTTTTTGTGGCACAGAAATCCTCTTCTTTCAGTTCAAGTGCGGAGACATGCAGAGTGAGAGGGGACAGGGATGCAGATATTGCTCCTCACACTTGGGTCAAACGGCTCTTGTAGAAATTGTGTCGGCAGCTTGTTCGGATGATGCTTCCCACTTGGCGGCTGGCAAACGATGACCGAAACTGACAAACCTCCATCTTTACTTCTCATTCTCTCTCTGGCTCCCTTGCAGTCAGAGTACCCCGGACATCTCCCTGCTCACTGGGGCAAACTGAATACATTAGAATCCAATTAAAACTGGTGAGGAGAACTGCTCAGGCTTAAAGTGTGCAGACGTGAGTGTGTGTGAGCATGTCTGTGTGTGTAAATGCATGTGTGCGAGTGTTGATCATGTGTCAAAGCTTTTGCCCAATCAATGTGCGAGGATGTCTGTTGATATGGTTTTGTTTGCTTTAGATCTTTTTTTCTTTATGATTTTGCGCTTGTTGTGGAACTTTTGACTTCTTTACATCATTATACTACACTATCGCCACAATGTGCATAGCATCGTGCATGTTGTCATGATAGATTGCTTTTCTGTTTCACTCCAATTGGTTTCCACTGTCGTTTTAACGAACAGGAAGAGCCCTGACAAGCACGGTAAATCAGAGATGTGTGTGTGTTTTGTGAGGGAATCAATAAGTCTGTGTTGCATGACACACTGCTTATGTTCAATTCGAACCTGGAGTCAGATGCAGAGCTGTGCTTGCACATACAAAAAAGTGCACATAACCGGAGTGATATCACTTTTCTAAAAAGAAAAACAAAAAAAAGCTAACATTCACTATGTTAAGTTTCCTTATAACGACCCTGTCGCCAAAAGATTACTTTGCTTTGCAGCTAAATTGCAAACATCAAATCGATTTTGAAGGAAATGAAATGGTGATTTGACTTTGGATCAACATAATGAGGAGATGTCAAGTAATGTAAACTCACAAAAAGTTTAAAAGAAAAGCACACTTATCGTTTTTGTAATGCCGTGGTTGACAGAACTGCAGAGGGGAAAAAAGCCATTGGTCTCCTTAAGGCCAACCAAAACAGTAGAAATGTTTCCAGACAAATAACTGAGGGAGTGATGGAATGAATCTCTTGACAATTGTGTGCACGTTGCGAAAGAAAAGCACATCAGAGTATCGACCTCTGACCTTAACTAAATCAGCCAATTCTGACTACGGCTCATCAGGATCAACAAGCCCATAAAACAGATCTGAAATCTGGGAGTAAAACAACAATACTGACCTGTGACTCTTACTGTCCAAAGTAAGAGCTGTTGTGTTGTGTTGTTGTGTTGTGTTGTTCTGACTCAGTAAATCTGTAAATCATGCGATTTCTATGTGCAAGGATTACAAGACTATTGTCTGTAAAAAAAAAAAAAGAGTGTATAACATCAAACCCAATAGATATAGTCAAGCCTTTAATAACAAGAAAAAAAAACTAATTTACAGAAATTAAAACAACAGTTTGATCAAAGGCAGCATCAACTTTTAGCTACACACTACTGAGTGAAGCACATGTTGCTGTTCTTAATCTTACCAACACAACAAACTATCGGACATCCACACCAAAAGCCGAAACATTATTGAAGGATTGCATTGCCAAAACTGCCAGTATGATGAATGGATGATATCAAAAGCACATCTGCCAGATCCACTGGTTATTGAGGTCCACAAGATGGCTATGGCTAGCGTCATCGGAGAGGATATGTGTAGCATGATCCCTCCAAAAAGAAGGGATGGATTTGATTTAAATCAGCTTTGATTAAGGTGTTTAATACACACAGAGCTGAGTGAGCTTGATTCAAAGGAATCTATGTAGCAGCCTGGTGACCAGCATCAGGTGACTTTTTCTCGAGCGTAGACTTTTGAGCCCCAAAATTTGTGCTCCATAAGGAGAAAACAAGGTAGATGGAACATCTGTGTAAGAGTATATACATTATCAGACCACTGCCACATTCAGTTAAGCAAACTAAAGCTGTCTCTGCCTTTATTCACCAATATCAGCATTAGGGTTATGAAGCCGTTGCGAACTACATAAAATAAAATCATGGAATTTGACTGTACATGAGTTATTTTCTTTTTTTAAGTTTTTTATCAACACTTCAAACAAGCTGGAGAGATCACTTCCCAACTCTTCTCAGTCTGTGTACATTTGTGAATGCTTATGTTCTTTTTCTAACTTATACTAATTGTTCTTAATTAAATTCCCACCCCTTGTATAGGCCTATATGCACAACAAGCAAAAGGTTAGATGTGAGTGTTGCAGCCATGATGATGCTTGTAGTTCTCGTGTCTCCCGTACAGTTTCTGTCACCACAAATGTGCACCGAGATCAATTACAGAGAAACCCTGAACCCCTCCCTGCTTTCTCTCCCCCGCTACAGATGCAATTTACTCGCCCGCCGTAAATCAATAGAGACAAGTGGGGCTAATTTAGACCATTTGATGTCAATTTGGCCTTGACCCCTCCCCATCACACTCACAAAGCCACACACTCACATCCCACTTAATGACTAGCTGCACTGGAGTTTATTACGCAGAACTGAGGGCCACCCTTTAGTCTCACTGGCAAGACACACTCGCACACATACAAACCGTGACGTACGCCATAACTCGTAGTCCCACCGCCTGAGATTTCCATATTGGTTCTGTCAGAGACGATTTTGTTTACAGGGCCCTTTGGATGAAATAACCGCGCCAGGGACTATCAATTACTGTGAGAGGGAGTGGAGTGCATGAGTAGGTGGGTGGGGAGGAGGATAGGTAGCGAACATGAGGAAAGGAAGGGAGGGAGAGGGAAAAAGTTCAAGAAACATTGTAGAGGATGGAAAGAGGAACATTAAAAGGAGGGAGACAGAAGAAACCGAGACCTGGAAAAAAGGAGGATAGAGCTAGAACCAGCAAATGGAAAGATGGATTTGTTCTCTGTATTTAAGTCCATGACTCCTGTTCTTGAAATTATTGAAAAAGAAAAAATATTCTCTTAACTTTTAAATCAAACTGGATTAGACTGAAAAAGCTTTTATTTAACTTTTGTAAATGAAGAGGGCTTTGATTTGGGACTAATTCACTATTTGAAACCTGATTTTGTAAGGGAAAGAAAAAGGAGTCATTCCCCCCATTCAAGAAAACGGAAATTATCCACTGCATACTTCTTGAGACAGCAATGGAGGCATATTTAATGATTAGATCTGTAATACAATAAATGACCCTCAAAACATATATCGATGTTTGTCCAAATGCTGAAAATGGCCCATTTATCATAGTGTGTGAAATGATGTGTAAGCTAAAGATAAAGATTTATTTTTTCAAGCTTACATCGACTCTAACGTGAACTTTCACGTTACATTCTCTTCAAGTTTTCCAATACTCAGAGGGACCATCTCCAGAGAGTATCCTTGGCCATGTTATGTAAAAAATGTTGATTGAAGAGTTCGAAGAGCTCAAATTAACTATAAATCAATACAAAATTACCCTAAAATGAAGCAAAATTACCACAAAATTACCCCTTAAAGTTTAGATAAGAGGCCATCTATACCCTTTCTAAACCACTTATTCCCTAATGGGGTCACGGAACATTTTATATATGACATGGCCCTGGATGCTCTCCATCTCCATCTCTGATAAGCAGTGGAAACCCTTTTTGGGTGTGGAGTTTGGCTAATTTCAAATCAAATCGGTGGATATTAGTTGTGAGTTTGCTTCCTACTTACTGAAAAGACTCATAAATAAACTTACCAATTCCTACTTACTGAAAAGACTCATAAATAAACTTACCAATCACGCTTAAGATGACCACAATTTTTCCAAGTCTTTGAAGAAATCCCAAACTTTTTTAAGGAAACTTATTGGAGTGCTGCGTACAAGTGGGGGGCTATTAAAATATCTCATGATGGGCTGGTGAATCGATCTGTCACAGCCAGCCTCAATACCAGTTCCCTGACCTTTTAAAATGGAGGTCTCAAACCACTGGACCACCCCATCATGTCTCTTGCCTTCTTTTTTGCTTTCTGCTTTTGTGTGCCAGCACCAGATTTGGACTGAACCGTGGATAGCCGTGTTGGACTTAGAGCAGCTTTTCACCACTTCAATGAACAATCCCTTCAGATTCATGATAGATAGCATTTCAGGGATATTTTTGTGCTTAAAGTCTTAAAGTGGAAATGCTCTCAGGCCCTCCTGTCAGCAAATGTTGATTTTCAGCTGTGTGGGTTCTTTGATTTCAGTCTTTCTGTGTGTGTTGAATTGTTTGTTTAAAAGCTTGTGAGTGTGCATGGATATGTGCTCTATGGCAGGAAAGAGACCCACATGTATCTTCTACCATTCCTCATCTGATGTCCTTTTCACATATTCTTATTCTTTCCATTTATATGATGTACAAATCCATTATAAAGTTTTCAAAAATTTTATTGAGCCATTATTTAGATTACTACAATAATGTCTTCTCAGTTGTTTTTTTTATTTTATATGATATGTGGGACAAGTCAAACACATATTGCATTTATTTGATCTGTGTTGCTGGAAGAACCCTTTACTTCCCTGTAAAAGTTACCTCTATAATGGCAACAACGGCCATCAAAACTCCAATAATATCACTGGATGCTCCCTTTGTATAAACACATATTAGGTTAATTGCTTATTTCTTACACAGAACAGAGGAATTAGAGTGAACTCACGTGCTCATTTGTCTAAATGTTGGCCCCATCATAGATTGATGCATCCTTAATTAGTTGAAGTGGATACACCAAATTAATGGAAAAAGCAAAATCTGTTCTTTGGAGGGTTTGAAAATTGGTTGAAAAATAAAAGAATAGAGTGCCTTTTCTGTTTTTAGCTCCATATACTCCTTCCATTCATCCATATTTCTCAAGATGCTTAAACAATTTAGTCAGACTCCTGTGAGAAGATAATATCTTGATGGTTTTGAAGGTACACACACTGGCCTGTATGAGGTCACAAAGTGTGTAGTAAAGTGAGCATCATTCCATGAGGGTCAGAAAACCATTTGTGCCAAATAGCTAGGAGCTACATTGAGACACGAAGCTTGGAAAAGATAAAAGTGCCCAAAGCACAGCGGCTTCCATCAGTGGAGATTGGTCCCACCAATTAACTTATTCGATCTGGTTGTCCAAACAAACTGATAAAACGAAGATTACAGGTCTTGGTCAGACAGGTGACTCACGTGTTAATGGTCACTATAAGTGGGATCAAGAGTCCCTCTCTGGTGGAGTGCTGTACTGATGCTTAACCATCTGTTTTACAGCAGTAAAGGAGAAATTACTCCTCACTGGATGCCACTTGTTGAGGTGCCTGAAATATTTTTTGACTGCCATATAGAAAAATTTATCCGAATTAATGACGCAAAAAAACAAGTCTCTGATGAGTCAAACTCATACCACCAGGTCAAATTACAGCACTGGTAGGAGTCCCTGTCATCACCATCACCTTCTCTCAGTGTTAGTAAATCAGATTTTACAGCTGAGTCACGGACATGTAAAAGAAACGCATGCGAGGTACAAATGTATCCGGAAATTTCGATATAAAGGACCACAGAGATAACGAGTCTGAGGGAAACAGATCACACATTTCAACGTATCACAGGCGTATGCAGTGGCTTTGACAGCTTTCCCTTATCTGAACAAGCAAACACACACTGAATGTCCTGAGCTGGAAAGTGATTCAAACAAACATCCAATTTGTTGGGCAGATTACCCTTGGGGGCTTCAATGTTTGCCACCTGAGAGGGGTGGGAGGTGACTCATCGAGAAGATGCTAATCAGTTTTTACACTCACGCAGTAAATATAAATTCTTAACAAAGCACAACGGAACTGGCAACTTAATTACACTCATTTCAGTCTGATTGTTTCCCACCGGAGCCAAAGAGAGAGGGAAAAACTCACACCAACACATACAATCAACTAAAACAATTTGGCCCCAACACTTTGAATTAAGGATATTGTCATACTGGATCATTTCCCCAGTGAGCAACAGCGTGTGTGTGTGTGTGTTTGTGTGTGTGAGTTTGCAAGTGTGTGCCTGTGCTTGTAATTTTGTAATGACAAATAAGGGCCACAATTAGTATATGCAGTGACACATTACTCTAAAAGATATTATTCTTTCCAGTGAAAGAGATTTAATTCCTTTTCTATGTATTTAATTCGGTCTTTCTTCCACGATGACGTATTTTGTCTCTGCTGACAATAGTCAGACATTGGAAGCTTCGCACTGCCAAAACAATTTTAGTATGATAATGTGCTGAACAAGTGAAAAGAAAAGCCCTTTTAAATCTACCTGTTGGCTTTAATGTTTGTGTCATTAAAAGCCAATAGAGTGAACTACTGACACATGGGATTATACATCTTATATAATGGTACAGTTATTCCACAGATCCACCCACAGTTAAGTTAAAGCATTTTAAAGAACTGCCTTATCAAAGGATACACTCTTTAATATAGCATTTTCTAGATTCCTTATTGTTTGTTAGGTGCTAATGTACGTTACTTGGCAGTTCATACATTCATGATTTGTTAAGAACTTGTTCTGATCATCGATTTGATTTGGTAGGTTAAACTTAAACTTAAACTTCAGATTAAACCTCGTTATGTTCTCATATCTGTTTTTACAATCTGATGCGATGGTCAGCAGACATTTCAACTAAAACACCAAATATTGCTGCAATGAGAAAACAAATGGAGTTCTTACTAAGGGGATGGGTGGAAACAAATCCCATTCCTAATTTCATTGGTACTGTAAACCATTTACCTTGGTTAAATACCTTTAGTGTTCCAATCGTAACCATCTTTAGAATGCCTCAGAAATAATTACTATCTTTTTACATTGTGGACATTTAGTGTGTCGAAAGAGACTAAACTAACTGATCTCCACATCCACTTCTCAGAAACTGGAGATCAGGGCAGCATTTTGATGACAGTCGTTGAACTTGGGATACTCTGACACGCTAATAATCTATTTAACAGTGTCAGAACTCATGTTTCAGTTGCAGTCAAGTTTGTGCTTTAATGCAACTGATATATCCAGCTCACCCTTTCTTTTACTAGAAATCTAAACCAGGTTACACATTGATAAAACTGTTAAAAGCAACGTGCTAAAAAGGCAGATGCAGGTCTTACCAACCCCAACAAACACGATCAGAATGCTTGCACACATTTTATTATTTCTGGAAAGTTCCTGTGATTTTTTAAAACTTTAGACCCCAAGCTTACTCTACGCTGACATAATCGGGTTTAATGATGATGTGACATATCCTGGCTTGGTAGCTAATTTTCCGGAATTAGCTGACTGACAACCTGCAAAGATTCAAAGCTACACTGTGTTGTGTCAGTTGTGTATGACAACTGCAAGCTCACGAGTGAAGATGAGCAAGTTTTCGAAGCATCTCTTTTGGAAAAAGCAGCAAAGAAAACATACTGGCCATCTTGTGTAACAGTCATAAACTTGTCCGTGGCAGAATATGACATAGAAATGCAGGAAATATGTTTTCCTGTGATGCTGAGCTAAGACATAGCATTGAAGACGCAACATAATCTGCTTGAGATTTTGGTAGGTGTGAGCTATGTGTGCATTCAGTGTGCACTCACCCACTTCATCCATTATCTAAGTATAATTGGACAAAAACTGCAGTATGAATGCAATTCCTCGAAGACCTCGGCAAGTTCTTTCTCAGACCTAAAATAGCTCCACATCATGAAAGCACTGAGGGGGGAGGACAACATAAACAAGAAATCCAGTGTTAAGTTGAAGAGGATAGCAGTTTTTGACTCAACCAAAGCACAGCAAGTTCCGAATCAGCAAAAACAGCACAAAGCAAAACTGAAGGCCTGGTGGGACAATGGAAATTAGTTTTTGCAGTTAAAGTCAAAACGGAGCTAAGTCTGCAACATTTTCCAAAGTGCCTTTAAAACATCCAGAAAGGTCATCAATTTCATTTGGAAAAGAAAAAAAGTTTGAGTATCTTCCTTATTCCTAATACATCTTGGGTTCAGTTTGGTTTCTTTTGAGGACACTGATCTACCATTGGTGTAACTCTCGCAGTTTAGAAGTCAGGACCCTTTTCACCATGCCTTTTAGTAATTACAAATAATTTATCTTGCAGTTTGTCCACTTTGTGAGCCATCATGAGTTTAGTCCGTTAGGAAGCCTCAATACAACTGTAGTCCACAGTCACTGACGGGAATTCTCAATTAACCACTTCAACATGGTTGTTTCTAAACAAGCATTAAAAGTCTTATTTTTTTAACCATGTTGGGTTATCATATTATTCTTTAGAAATTAAGTTTCAGTAAGAAACCACAACACATGAACAATCAAGCTCTCGAGTTTCGGTTCAGTGTTTCTGAAAAACTTTTCAGATTTTCAAGTCTAAACAAGAAAAGATAGAAAAAGACAGGGGGCAAAAAAGATGAGGACAGACAGATGGAGCAAAAAAAAGTAAGCAAACAATAACAAGGTAAAGGGACAAGGAGACAGTGAGATGATGGTTTGCAGGCAGATGGAGATAAGAGTAGGCAAATAAGAGAGTTAGTGATGGATGGATGTTGTGATAGCAGCTAAAGCAAGCAGGACAGGGATTGTTCAGAGCTGCTTGTTTGGACAGATGGCCGTCTGTGTGCTAATTACAGACTGAGTGCTCGACACTGTGAACACAATCAAAGGGGAAACTAGCTTTTATTTGTTCAGCTTCACCCACACATTGCCATGCACGCAGAAAAAAATAAATTTAGATACACATTAAACACCAGCAAAAACATTTCACTGATGCCACACAGATTAATCATAGAAAGAGACACAAATATGCCAAACAAGGCACATGTAAAGAGCGAGCTCTCACCTCAACTTCAGTAAGCACATCCCAAATGAACAGCCCCGCTTGGTGCCTTTCATCCTGAAAAACTCAGCTTTCATCCATTTTGAGAAGAATCAAAGCCCACTAATGAGCGTCCGAGAAGTAAACCATCCTTGTTCCACTATTACTTCATCTAAATTTCCAATTATATTGTGTTTTCTGCAAGAGCTTCCCTTTTAATGTACCACTTTCAGTGACTCCAGTCTGCTTCATTGTCAAGTTGCAACCATATCTCAGCTCATAATGCAAATATCCTGACCGCATTACCTGCAGTAGCGGGCTATTGGAGCCCTCTCAGGTCAAATGATAAGTTGATAGAAAATCAAAAGTTACCGATCAAGCATCAAAATCAAGGAAAAACTCCTAACTAATAACTAAACTAATAACTTAAACTTGAGCAAATGTTATATTGTAGATGTTTTACATTATAAAATGTCTCCGTTTGGTTAAATGTATCGATAATTTCATAAGCATCACCTCTTCCTATGCAAATTTTCAAAGTTAGATTTGGATACTGTAAAAAAAGAAACTCCTCTGTTGTCCCTATTTGGTATATGTCGTTAGTTTCCCCAACAGGAAACCAGCTAACACAGAGCTCTCTGATCACCATCTATAGCAAATAAGACACTCATCACTTTTCATACATGCATCTAGGAATGGATTATATGAACAATTTGTTTTTTTTTTACATTAAAACATATATAGCCATTTCAGAAAACACTCAAAATAGGTTCATGATCCCAAAAATCAAACCAGTTTTGTATTGGGAACAGTACATGCTAGATCCTGAGCCTAATAATAGAAGTTTCCAATGATTCTGAGAATTGCCTACGCCTGCATTGACAGGAGGCTTTGTTAATGGCCGATTCATTCACTCATGTTTCTGCAGCAGCTGTGCACCCTGATGAATATTCTAACAGCCAGTAGTTTCTACAGGAAAAAATCCTGAGAGGTAAAATTGCTGTTTAGGCGGTGAAAAATCTTTAGCGAACGTCTCCTCTAATACCATCTATCTGTCGCATGCGTCAGCAGTCAGCGAGTCCTGGAAGAGGACATCTGTTCAGTTTGGCATGTAAACATGAGCTGCTGTGATTCATTACTGCTATACTGTCTGCCTTCTCTTTGTAGTCTGTGAGGTTAGACACGAACGCCTCACCTAGCTGCACATATGTGCATCCGCAAAAGCAGAAATTAAAGCGAAACAACCAGCCACCAAACAGTTGACTCGTTTTTTTTTTTTTTTCTGAAAACATCACAAAGACAAATATAGATGCAGCCAGAGAATCCAGAATATCCCTGTAGCATACCATACATAGAGGGATGGCGCACAAAACAACATATTCTGTTACGTCATAGCGTGAAGCAGCAACATCACTCTCCCGCTTTTGCATATTATGTAAGATAGCATGGATGTTGGACAGTCTGTACCAAAAGATGGTTCTGGAAAAGAAAAAAAAAATAAAGCATTTCCAAACATGCTCCTGTGTGAAAATGCGGAGAACTTGCTGACTCATCGGAAGCTGTCAAATAACTGTCATGCCATGTCTCCGAGTTACATAAGTGTTTTCAGGTCTGCTCAGGCTGAGATGGATGGAGCAACAGTGGTTTCAAGCCCTTACTGTAAGTGCTTTTATATTTAAAAGAACTTATGTGTTAGATCTTTAAAAAAAAATGCAAGCTCTCCATATTTCTGTTCTGAAAAGCAAAAACTCCCCTATAGAAACTCCCTGGCTTCTCTTAACTTTTAGTTCCAGGCCAGCCGGCCCTTCCTCAAAAGTCAACTCTCCTGTTTCTTTAAGGCCTCGTGCAGGCAGTGGTGGGAAGTAACGAAGTACAAGTACTTCGTTACTGTACTTAAGTAAAATTTCTGTGTATCTGTACTTTACTTAAGTAGATTTAATAATGGATACTTTCTACTTTTACTCCACTACATTTAACAGTAAGTATCTGTACTTTCTACTTCACTACATTTCTATACAGCGTTTCGTTATTCGTTACATCCAAGACGCATTTCGGTTTTTTGATTTGTTCGTTAGTTTGTAAGTATCCAATGGGGAGAGCAGAATCAGTCCGCTGAACCAATCCAAAGCGGGAAATAACCATTAGGCCCTCCCTAAAGAAGAGCAGCACAATACCAGGACCTGCATAAAATATCTAAATCTAAACTGTCACAGGGGGTAAATACAATAAAAACATGCTTTATCTGCAGCATTGCTCATTAAAATGGTACATTACTGATTTATTAAAACTAAATACGATAGGTACACTTAATGACATTATATAAGCCGTTAGGTATCATGGTTGGCAAGTACTTTTACTTTTAATACTTAAGTAGTTTGAAAAGCTTGTACTTTCTTACTTTTACTTAAGTAAAATAATAATGTGGTACTTTGACTTTTACTTGAGTAAATTTTTGTCTGTGTATTTGTACTTTTACTTAAGTACATTGTATGAGTACTTTCTCCACCACTGCGTGCAGGATTGGTGCACGGCCCTCGTGCTTCTTCATAACTTCACAGCCCAGTCACCTCTGAGTCGCCTCATTAGAAAAAGCCCTGATGACCGGGGCCGTAATGAGCCTAACGAGGGCCTGACGAGGAGTTGGTGTCTGTCCTCACAGTGGGCCCGGTCGCACCTCATCAAGCAGATACAGAAAACAAGGCGGAAGACATCAAATGCTCTGGTACTTTTACTCCTTTATTGGCTTTTCCTTTTTTTCCTTCTCCGCTTAAACTTTTCCTTTACGTACACTTATCATTCCTACTCAAACATGTGTTCACCCTACAGAAGCTGACGTGTCTTTGTCTGTATATATATATGAAAAATGATTGTGTGAGGGTGGTCTTCGGGTTTTATGATATAGCTGTTAAATGAATTCAGTTGGACCTGAAAAGAGGTTTATGAGATAAGTTGGTGGGTAGATGGATGGATTAATGCCATTTGTTCTTGGGCTATGTCCATAAATTGTTGTGGGCTGGTTTGTATCCATGATACATACACTAGAAAAGAACATAAGCAGCTTCAATGTAGTATTGTTGCTTTGTGCGACTTAAACTCTCATCATGTTACACAATGTATCATAAAACAACCAACACTATTTTTATTATTACAAATAAAGACAAAAAGGGAAGTCTGAGAGAGTGCCCTATGATAAAGTGAGATAACAAGGAAATATTAGCTCTCTCTAAGTAAAAGCTGGAAGTAAAACTTAGAATGGCAAAAGGTTAAAGCAGTGCAGAAGCATCAGGCATGTTGATGTGAGTGAGGAGGGTTTATGGCTGAATTTGTTTATTTGGAAACAATTAAAACTATTCAGCGCTTTATTAAAGTAACCAAACAATTTTTTAGCTGTGATCCGCAGTGCAAACCTTCACTCAGTGTCTTTCGGGAGAAGTGTTCCTGTTTTCTCTCCTCGGCATTTCTTCCGGACGAGACCAATTAGTCAACGTGACCTTCAGCAAGTCCATAATTTTGTTCATTGTTTAGTCTATCGTGATGATTTTTCCCACGGTTTAGTCCATTATCTACATCGATCTGTGTCCTTGGTTGCGCATTCACAGGCCGATATAATTAAATAAAACTATAGATGAAATAAATAAAGAAAAATACAAGCGGAAAGGGAATTAATTACACACCCAAATGTAATCTAAGTATTTGTTTCCGTTTGTTTATCAGGGTCAGTTCATTACGGAGGGATGAAGTGTGTGTCCTAAACACAACTGGATAAAAGACGTCGACACAGACATTTACACACATGCACACATACACCGGGGAGAAATTATCTGAACTGGATTACACAGGGATAAGGATTGACTCTTAATATTGACTCACTGACTAAACACACACAGATATGTTACATTTACTCACCTGTGCACCCGCACAAATACATTTGGACATACAGTCATACACTCATTTTTTCTCATCTGTACTTGCTCATCTTTAACTTTACATTTGTAATTTTATCATCTCTTTTACAAGCTTATTTGAATTGCAGGTCAATTTGTGTATGAAAGTATTTGGAGTGCTTTGTACAAAACATTAAATAGAAACATGTCATTAAAAAGAGAGTTTAAAAACAGAAATGAAGAAAAAATGTGAAACAGGTAAAAATCATTGATTATAAAAAAGAGAAGAGTGTAGATAAGGTGTTATAAGCACCGCTAAATAGAACCGTTTTAAATACAGCCTCAGTTTGTTTGGTTCTGACTCTGGACTCGAGCAGGAGACCATTACCTGAGGTTCTCAGAGTCCCAGTGGACTCCGGGTCTTTCCATCTTTGAATTGAAGATTATTTTTAATCTCAATGTTTATCAGTATGTTCCTCATTACGCAGGTGCATGAACCTTGGGAGCTGTTGTTAGGACTCAGGAAATGTAAAGGAAATCACCCCTCCCCTCTGGCAAGCCGTTTTAACATAAATTCGGTTTCGTATGACTATCCGTAATTACATTCCAGATATCTAAAATTGCATTTTGATAGACAAAACTACATTTTGACTATCCGGAATGGTAATTTAAGATATCTCTATTTACATTCTGACTAGGAAGAATAATAATTCAAGATATCTTCAATTACATTTTGAATAGTCAAAATTCCATTCAAGATATCTCAAGTGACGTCACGGGATTCGTCATTGGAAGGGCCACACATCCGTAATTATAATTTAAGATATCTCGAACGTAATTATGACTAGTCAGAATTACAATTTCAGATATCTGAATTAAGAGATTGCGTGTAAGCCCCTCTTTGGCTGTACTGAGCTGTCCAAACAATTGCCTGAACGTTCAATGGCGCTGGCAGTTTTGGACAAAATTGTAAGAAAATGCCACAATATAGAAAGAGCTCTTCAGTATGGGATATAAATGATCTGTATTTCTTAATTCATGTCGAGCACGATTTGCAGCGCTGAATATTGTGTTGAAAACACGAGCATTTGCTAATTCAAGATATCATTAATGTCATTTTGACTAGTCAGAATGTCAATTTAAGATATCTTAAATGGAAAAGCCGAATAATTCAAGATATCTCGAATTCATTTAGAGATATCTTAAAAGTAATTTTGACTAGTCAAAATTACAATTCAAGATATCTTAAATTTTGTTTTGTCTAGTCATTATTTGCTTTTAAGATATCTATAATTTAATTTTCACTAGTCAAAACTACATTTCTCCTATCCAAAAATACATTTAAGATATCTTGAATTATGGTGTCATTTGAGATATCTTTAATTAGAATTATGACTAGTCAAAACTAAAATTGAGATATCTTGAATTTAATTTATGACTAGTCGTAATTTAATAGTAAATATCTGAAATGTGTATTTCAGTCAATAATTCATTGTAGATATCTTGAATTGAAGTCTCCATACAACTCAATGGTAAATCTGACCTCATTTCGACTAGTCAGAATGTAATTAGAGATATCTCAAATAGGTATTTTGACTAATCAAAATATAATTAAAGATATCTTAAATCTCTAAAACGTCTAGTCATAATACAATTTGAGATGTCTGGAATGTAAGGGCGGCAAAAACCGAATTTATGTTAAAACGGCTTGCCATGCCTCCCCTTGATTTACAAACCCACTCGGTTTGTAAAAAGCATAACATCAACAATAAAAATACATTTAATATACCCCGGACAGTGCATCAGCAACATTTTCAGACCCTTTTTTGTGCTTTGGTTTGCCTGTGATGATACATTGAGGAATGTGTGAGCTGAGCAGAATGTGCATTTGCACAAAAGTGAAGAAGTAACAGCATCAACAAAAAAGAAAACTTTGTTTTTGTCACCGCTGCTGCACCGGCATGTAAAGTGCAGCCACAACAAATAGAAACTGAAAGGTAACCCACTGAGGCACACAGCTCCCATCAGCTCCCTGTTCTGCATGAATTTTCCTTTCTTAATGTGTAGATTTTGTGTTCGACAAAAAACAAATGTCAGTTATTTCCTCGTTATTTCCACATATACATTTTTGTTTCTTTTTGCCTCTTTTTCTATTCTTTTCTTTTTGACCTCGGCTCTTTGTCTACCCCAAATACATCCGGCATCTGGGATTTTAAGTGAGAAGCATTAATCGTCTAAATATGGCAGTGGTATTTATTGGTTTTACATAATGCATCGTGGCTTCACTGTGGGAAGATCCTCACCTCAGCTTTCCGAATGGGATTGCGGATCAATGTAATCTTCATCTAAGATGTTAAGGAGGATGGGAGAATCCACACTTAGGGGCGTATTTTCCCATCCCAATCAACCTCTTCAGATGCAGCACAGCTATTGTTATGAAGATCATTATCTTGGTTCAGTGTGCACAGAACACTCTTGACAAGATATACTTATTCATGTTTTTATGAAGCTTTAATGATTATATTACTAATAGCCACTCCACATAACAATACATGCGATCAGTGGGCCGGTCAAGTTTGAACAATTGCCGTGAACAAGCCTAAATTGCTGGGATCTGCGATTGGGTGAGCTCACTCTGACCAGAACAACAGCGACAGCAGTTGTTTTTGGAAATATCCATGTTCATTTTAACTCTTCCACAGTTGCTCAACTAAAACGGGGTTCCTCAATCTGTTCATGCAATTTTTGGACATTTTAACAGGCCCCATCTCTGCAACAGCTCCGATTTCTATAGAATCTTTCAATTATCTTTATATCTTTCCTTATTTTCCAAGCAATCAACAAATCGTCGATTCACTTTTCTTGACTTTTTACGATAAAAATGAAATGTTTCCATTCGGAGTTGTACCCGTTTGGTTGTTTTATCTTCTTAATCCCTCTCTACCTGGGTAACCCGAGCAGTGTACCTCACACGTCTTCGGTTCGTTTCTTTTGTGACCTGCTGTGAAATCATCCTCACCCTCCTCCTTGGGATTACACTGAAGGCCAGCCACCCCGTACAGCCCCCCGAAAACTGGCCAGAGGAACACCTTTAATTGGCCCAGAAATAGCTCCTGGGACTAGGCTGGATCAAGAGGGGCAGGGAAGGCTTTAAGGGGAGGTTTTTACAGGGTTTTAATGTCGAACACGGACGTTCCCGTGACTCCGGTTCAGAGTTGGCCGTGTTTGTTTTTCTTTGCGCTTCAGTGTCTCAAATTATGTGTAGTCTCATAACCCACATTATTAAAGATAACCAAAGATGTGCACTTAGAGACACTCTTCAGAGGACACAAAAGCTGTTCAACAATGTTTTAATATCCTACATATGCCTTAGAATTTTTTTTGGGGGGGGGACTTTTTCATTTTAAAAATAACAAAACAGTTTTGGTTTTCGTTTATCTGTTTTTTCTCCTGTTTGGGCTGTTTGATTGAATAAAAATGTCTTGACGTAAACTACTGGTGACCAGTGATCCAGTGTGTTTCAATGGGATGCTGCCATTGGCTCAGTGAACTGGCAAAAAGTTAATAATAAATCCCACAAGTTTTGATTCTTTTGTACAAATTAACATTTACTTAACATCCAGTTCTACTGTTTCCTGACCAAGTTTTTCATTGTCTCAATTTTTTTTTTTTTTAAATAGTAGGGGTTTGGCATTCATCTATGATGTGGGAGGCAAGAAAATGTCTTGGCTGTATTGGAATCAGCACAAAGAGAGAAAAGTGTGTGTGAATATACAGAGTCGTTCTGGCTGCTATCATTGGATTTACTGTAACATAACATCTGATGAAAGTGCATGAAGATTTAAATGCTGTACTGCATAATGCCTCCAGTAATGGTGCATATTTATTGCAACATTTATTCACTTAAACGTGCAGTCAAAGACTCTAACCACCACCTCCAGGATGGATTTGCTGCATCTCTGCCCACAGCTCTGGGCATTATGGATGACAATCAGTCATCTGTCCCTCTACTGGTATGGATAGACCTTTTCCCAAACTGTCAGTTTAGTGATGGACAGAACAGAGAATTTCACAACTGCATTTTGAATGGCGTTTAACTATAATAAAGTCAATCAAATCTGACCATCACAGCACAGTTCAATTTGACCAGATTTGATTGTGACATCATGTTGTCATGTTTGATGCTGCAATAGCCTCACCAAAGCTTATCAACTTTTAGTAAAAAAGAAATACCAAACCCATGACAACATACATGCATAACACAGCACAGTCGTCAACTTGGAAATGCATTTGCAATGTTAACAAACCTTAAAACAATTGTTTTCTCCCCTTATTGAGCATTTCTATTTTCAGTCTCTACAAGTTTAGTCCTGCCCTTTTGCTTTCTATCTTGATTATCCCTATCATGAGCATGACTGACATGGTTAAAATAAAGATAAAATGAAATCTTAAAATGGATTTACTGTGTTCCGTGTTTGAATATTTCAGACCCTAAGTACTTTCCATTTGATTTACTTTGTTTGACTCTTAACCTTTCTGTCCAAATAAGAGGATGCATATGCTTTTACTTTAATAACTAAGGGCGCATGGGTTCAGCTTCTCTATTGTATGTTTTTCATCATCACTGTGAATGGAGTTCAAAGTGTTTCATAATGATCTGACTCACAGACTCCAAGCCATATTCAGAAGTTAATATTCATTTTGTTTTATATAGTTAATGACAAATGACGTAATATTACTCTCTAGATACCTCATTTGTGTTGTTACAGATTTTTAAAATATACAAGCTGTTAGTTATAAATTAATCCAATACTTTTTTGGCTAGGACAGATGTTGAACTGAAAAGTAAAATTTTCCTCTTATCACGTTATCCAATCATACCTCAATAGGTCATAAATCCACTAATTTGTTTGTTGCTGCAAACAAGCTCTTAGACTACTCGCATCTAATAAGGGACACAAATGCTGCCTTAAGTCTCTCAGCAAACATTGATGAGCACTTGATTTCCCAGGACATGCTTACAGCCATTTGCATGGCTGAAGCCTTACCGATCTGTTGTTTGGTCCAAGTCAAATTAATGTCCATGATTATGATCAACACATTTCCTAAAAATTTGCATTGATTCACATTCAGGTCCATAAATCCTCAGATTTCTCTTGAACAGGTGATAGCTAAAGGTAACACACAAAATGAGATGTCAACTTCTTTTATGAACAGGACTCTGTTGAAGAAGGGGAAGTCACAAGTCCCAGTTTTTCTGTCAATGCGTGAAGATCCATGCAGTTTATATTCAGTGCTTCAAGCTCTTAATTTCCTTGATTGTCTCCAACTGGCTTGTTGCAAAGCACACAACCCAAAAATTATGTACAAAGGGATGCAAAGCAAAGAAACTTGAATTAAAAACGAAAGCAGCCAAGAGCCAAAGCTGTGTTTTTGTGTGTGTGCCTGGCTCGTTAAGCCTAACCTTTTTGTTCATAGCCGTGCTGATTTCCTGCTTAAATCAGAAACACAAGTACCTTCTGTGTCCCCAAGCTTCTTCATTGTGAGTGCGAGAGAGTACACACTCACAAACACACTCCAGACAAAATGTCTGGAGTGCATGTTTCCTGTTGGGAGGGATTACACAAGGCGGTAACCATACTTCCACACAACACCCCTGTCTCACACACACACACACACACACACACACACACACACACACACACACACACACACACACACACACACACACACACACACACACACACACACACACACACACACACACACACACACACACACACACACACACACACACACACACACTCACACATGATACCGTTCGCTGAATATTCATTGCAAGCTGTTGCACTCCTTGTCCAAATCTGCTTCTGTGCAGGCAGTATGTATGTTTAACATAAATGGATAAATAAACAGGTAAGATCCTATAACTCTCGTCTCACATTTGTCCTCTTTTATTCTTTCTGTGCAACACGCACAAACGCCTTGACACAGAGAAAGAAGCAATTAATAGTAGTGTGTGTGATATGATAGATATGTGTGTGAGTGAAGAAAAAAAAAGAAAAAAGAAAGAAGACAAAAGATAGCCTCACTTCTGTCTTTATCATGAGTTTGTCCGGATTACAAACCACTGTGTGTGTTTATTTCATATTCTTTGAGACGCTTGTTACGCAGAGTGTGTGTTTGTGGCGATTCGTGTGTGTGTGATGAGATGGTCCAGTTGGCTGTAACTGGCAGCTTTCCTGCTGCAGATGTAATGGTTTACCGGCTCTTACAGGAGAATTAGTGGCTCAGTCTGAGCCAGGGTAGCAGCCTTGTCACTGGCATTCCTGTTGAGATGGCAGGCAGATGACAGAACAATCTGTTTTATTCCAGTAAACACTCTGTAGAAAGCAAAAAAAACAAATGATACCGCATACGTTTCAGTGGATTAGTAGAAAAGTTTTACTTTTAGGAGAAAGGTTTGATCATAACCATCTTCCCTCACTTTTCAAATTATTTGGATATAAACTGTCCCCTGTGTTTCTTTTCTGTTGTTTTCCTGAATAAAAAGTTTCCTTACAGCAGAGATATAGTTCGTAGATGTAACCGGTCTACTTACTAGTGAATAAATGAAAATGCAAAGCCTATGCTTGGTGTTCAGGACTTCATTTAGCCAACCTGAGAAATCTAACATCATATATTCTTTTGGGGGAACTATTTTCGATGCAGATTGTTGTCATGACTGGTATTTTTAGAAGAAAAAAAGATCATACACACACACACACACCACTTCTTTCTTTAAAAATAAAAATAAAAGAGTACATGGGAAAACACCCTTCATGAATCCAAAGGATTGTCTCCACAAGGTGAAGTGCAAAAACGCAGAAAACATGGAAAGGTGAACAATTCAAGAGGTGAAGGAGGAAACAACCAGAAAGGAAGAAAGCAACTTTAATAATCCGCTGAAAGCAGCAGAAGCAAGAAGCAGAGACATGAAACCTCACCAAACAGAAGGTAAAGGAAAGAGAGAAATGAAAGAGATGAATCATATTTGAAGTCACAAATATAAGCCAGGCAGGCGGAAAGCCACGAACATTTTTATATCTCTCCAATTTCATCTGTCAATCTTAATGCTTTTTTGTGGGATTGTTCAGCTGTAGGTGGCTTCCTACTTTGTGCACACAGCTTGATTCCTGCTTTCTTTTTTTTTTGAGTGAAGTATGCTTGCATTTTGTGTGATGGCTTTTAAAATAGCATTTAAGAAACAAGTCCTTTCTAATCCTACCATTTAAACCCCTTTGGACATCTAGCCAAGTGAGGTTGACGGAAATGTGTTGGATTGAAAATGGTTGCCATTCTGTTTTTGTTGAGTGGGATGGGTTTTTTTGGCATTTAGGTCCATCACATTAAAGTGAGCCACATTGGGTTCAGTTAGACAGATGGAGATGTCTCTCATCTGGCTGTGACAGTTGATCATGCTTATAGTTTAAAGTTCACAAGAGCTGATTGTTTATGTGAACTGTTACACGTTCAGTTTATCCATAAAAGACACTGTTCACTACATTTTTATTTTATTTTACCTCCTCCAGCTTCATTTAATAACTTCGAATGTGACCCTGTTCATGTTAAAGGGATCAGTTTGCCATATTCATGTTAGTGTTACTCAGAGTGAGATCTCTTGATTTTACAAATTGTAATACAGAGAACATATTACAAAAGCATGCCCCAAATGGATTGAATTATTTCCAATGCAACTCAACTATCTGTGCATGTAATTTACGGATGAGTTTCAGCTCCTTCCAAGTTCTGAAGTCTGTTTCGTGTAAACTGAAAAGTATTCAATGTGTCAAAGCATATTGCTGATTTGATTTTTTGTACATCTGCATCTGTTTTGAGTTTGTACAAACTCAAAATTCAGCACAACAATATGGTGCCTTTTGAGTTCTGTCCGCATCGTATCAGTGGTTTCAGAGATTTCCGATCAGAGTGTCAGACAGATCCAGCTGGATGCATTCACAAGGGACGGAAGAAAAACATGGATGGATGGAAGAAAATCAAACTCGTATGAAGAGGAAAAGAAGGCAGGATCGATGGGGAGAGTGAAAATGTGTTTTACACAGTCGCTTTGTTGGGAAGAAAGTTTGAGAAAACAGCAGTTACCTGCAGATAAATGTAATCCCGATACCAGAAGTCACCCAATAAAGGTAGTTTGTGGTTTCTAAGGATAATCATTACCTGGTAACAGCACTGATAATTTGCACTGAGTTTTGGTTTGTGCCATTTGTTATTGGGATTTTTGGTGGCCCAACATTGTTCCCTACACAGCCTGGAAAAATTGTTCCAGACTTCCTCCACTATCATTTCTTTTAAAGTAAAACATCAAGATATCTGAGAGCGAACGTCATAACGGAGCCTTTTCAATAAAAAATGTTTTCTCTGTCTGACTTTTATCAAACAGTGAAATAACACTTCAGGTGACCTCAAGTAACAACTGCAATTATTGTGATGGCGAGGACGCTGCTCAGAACAGCAACATCAGATGCCTTTCTCGCTGTTTTTCCGCTCGCTGCTTTGTGTGAAGAAAGCAGGCACATGCTAATGGTTAAGAAAGGGAGCGCAATCACACGCACGGAGAGCCAGCATAATACGATGATTAGGAATGGAATTGTGTAACTGGTAATTTCGATGAATGGACATAATTAGGCAGACGGGGAAGCAAACTCTTCTGACTCCTGTAAATTTTCGCTCTCTATCCTTTTTTCTTTCATGTCTTAGTTTCTCAAAATGACATGACCATGTGTTTACTTTCACTTTGAATTGCAGTGTAACCGTTCACTCTTCTATATAGTCAAAATAACAACAGAGATAGATATTAGAAATTCTTTAAGGCATCTATTTGCTCAGATTTGCATGGAATATAAAGGTGTGGAACAGACTGCAATGGTTAAAATCTTGGCCAGAACATGTCCAAATTGACATTTGACACAAAGAAGAGATGTATAATATCATCCAAATCCTGCTGGATTGGATGACACCTTGATTAACAAGTGTTAGAGGCAAAATCAAGATAAGGTTGGACTTGAAAAGAGGTTAATACTGCTTGGAACAACTCGAATTGACACATGCTAAGTCACCTAGCCTTTATAAATTCAAGACAAGGAAATATGTCCTGAGATGACAAATGTGACCCTTTAAAAAAAGTACCAACTACATTGATTTGATAACCAACAGAATCGCTGGTTACCATAGCAGCAGTGATCCTAGATGAAAATGTACCAAAAACCCACAGAGTAGTTTTCTCCATCTCCAAAGCAAAATGGATAGGTGGTATTATTAAAGCAACAAAAAGCAGGTAGCTATCAGAGCAGAGGAACAGGACAATTAAGAAATATTATTTGAAGAAGGTATGGCACAGAGGCCGAGCAGGGAAAACAAAAACAGATTGTCCCCTAGGAAACGATCCAAAGTGACCTCTTAGTAGCAGGGTAACACGTCTTTACTAAGAAGAAAAGGCTAAACTACTTGGAGATATCAGGGGGCATGTGGGGGGAAAAGCCATCACTAAACGTCAACGTACAACAAATGGGGTCTCAAAGAAGAGGATTCATGGTTGACTCAATGACTGCTGGTCCTGTGGCTTCAAAACCTACAACGCCCCCAAATTCATACTTGACGCTATAGGAATCCTTTTTTTCACCTCATGAGGTAATGTATAACAAGGATTAACATCTTTCCTGTCTTCTATTGTTTAGCAAAACATTCCAATTTCAAAAGGTTCTATGTACTTTCTCACACTCTTGTAATCACCCTGTGTTTGTGTTTGTTTTTCATGTTTAAAAATGTAAAAATACACATGTACATTCGTACCACATAGTATTATTTCTGAAAAAATAATAAAAATTTTGTTAAAAAAAAAAAAGAAAAAAAAAAGTTAAATGTACTATCTGGATAAAAGAGGCTTCCCATTCATATCGCATCACCATTTAACATCAAACATCCTAACCGAAGCCTGCAAACTGTACAGTGCATGAAACTGAGAAGCGGTTGCTGACCATAGGTGGACTTACTGGATCTTGTATTCCTGTGAAGATTGTCTGTCATGTTGAATGTTCTCCTCTTGTGAATGATCTTTCTCCTCGTGGAACAGCACACTCCAAGATGTATGCGAAGGTCCCTCTGGAGCCGATGGATTGAAACGAGCCCCCGACTTAGCTCGCTGCTGATAAAAAGCTAAATGCAGAGAAGTGCTCACACCTGCTTGAGATAAGTTAATAAAGGGCATTTGATTAGCGGTACCTGGCTGCTAAATACTCTCTTGATTCTGGCTTACGCAGGAAAGCTTTTTCACTGTGGTTTAGTTGTGGTGAATAAGATTAGATCACAGGGGAATGCAGTTGATTTTATTTACCTGAGTTTAAGATCAGAAATGGATTATTAATGAGGGTAGGGAAAAGAAGTGGTTCCTTGGTACCAGGATGTACTTTTTAGGAGATATGGATCCTCAAGATATTTGTGACGCCACAATCATGAGTCCATCTTGTCCGGCTCAAAGTTTCCCAAGGACCAGATTATTGCGCTTCCAGAACAATTAAGTCTGAATAAATATCAAATGCTCGAGCAGAGAGAATATTTGTAACTTGCTCCAGTTCTAACTGGCAGATAGATGCTGGAAAACCTTTTTAGAATTAGGCCGCTAGCTTACTTTCTCTGGCTGCCGAGCCAGAACCTTTCACAAAGTGGTGAGCGAGTGGAATAAGGCCCGAGTGAACTTTTAAAAAAGCAGTGCAGTTCCTGGTTCTGTCACATGTGCAGTTGTCATTTGATCGCCATTATTCGAGCACTTCCTCTTTCCAACCAACAGCCCCTCTACAATTTACCTAGCTGCTTGCTTTTGTTTAATTTGTGGTCCAAAAACACGTGAGGTTATGAGCCAAAGGGTGTCTTTTTGCAGCCTCCGCTGAGAGGGAGCATTCAGAATTGAACCAAAATCAACAGCACGTTGTGCGTTTGTGTGCGAAACACTTACGCACCCCTTGTCAGAAAGCAACATCTGTGGTTTGTAATTTCCAATTACAGTTGAGATTGACTGCATCAAGAGAGATTGAATAGTTTACTTCTCTTTAGTTAAAAATGGGCTATCAAGCCATTATTTTCCTCTGTTATTATTTGGATTGTGGGGATGAACAATTACAAAACCCCTCTCAGACTGAAAGGCACTTATCACTGATGTTCAGCAGGTGTTGGTTCTTTCAGAATTTGGTAAACACTTCAGATTTCCACTCATTTACTTACTCCAACCAGATTTTTTTTTTCCTGAATAAAGCCCCAGGTTGTTCTAATTTCACACTTTCATTCTCCATCTATGGACTACATAGATATCGATCAATTTTTGATCATATAACATGTTATATGATATATATAATACTTGATTTATGGCTGAAATAGAGGAATTTAACTGTATCCAAGTTTTGCCTTCTCTACGTTCGTCGTTTTGTTTCAAAGTTGGGCTGACTGGCAGGTCTGAGCGTTCATACTTGCTGTGTAAAGGTTACGGGGATCTTTAAAACTGACAAGTTTATTTCTAAAAGAGCAGTCTGTCAAAATGAGTGGCTTCCACACTCTCTCTCACACACACACACACACACAAAACACACACACACATTCACAGATACAGAAAGCTGAATGAAACACAAAGTTTTTTTCAGCTAATCCACCTGTCTGTCAGTCTTTTTTTCTTAACCCTGAATCTGAATGCAATCTGTAGCAGCAGTTATGCTCAGTATTATTAAAATAACTATTGATTACTCTCACAAGTGGAGCCGAACTGCACAGACCAGGTACGGTATTAAAACCAGTTTATACTGTCTTGGTTACTAAGATTTCAGCTAATTTCAAGGAGTCTTTTTTTTTTATCTAATAAAATGGATAATGTTTCAGAAAAGCTCTGAATAAATAAAAAAAATTAGGACCCAAACTAATTTAAGACCCCATCAAATCTCAGAAAAACAGGAAGGATGCAAACACTAATCTTAACCCTCCAAGACGTATTAAAGGCTTACTCTTTGGGACACAGAACAGTTTGTTTGCCCTCAGAATGACTTTTATTTGGTGGCTCAGAGCTACCAACTAGGAAAAGCCCCCCTCTTTGCATAAAACACAATATCCTATGGTTTCCGACACAAATATACCTGAACAAAAATGAACATATGCAAACTTAAGTTCACACGCACCTATCTGGACCAGGACGGTGACCATAAACATCCCTTTGACATTGTTTAAAATTGCAAACAATTTACAGAGGAAATGATCCAAAAACATTAGTCACAGTTGATTATATACACTGCCTTGCAACAAGAATGCAAGTACAAAAATTACAAGTTCAATTAAAAGTAAGTGAACAGGAAAGAACCAAAGAACCAAACGCATTCAACATCCAGAATTATGCTTCCACACTCTTGGCCTTTTTCAATAAGAAAAGTCTGGTATAAAGAAAAAACAAAACAAAAACAAAAACACATCCACACCACAGAATGGACCAGTAGATCTGCCATGTTGTACCAGTTTTATCAGAAACACACTCTTATGTACAGCCCTAAAGTGCAAAGTGTTCACTTATCCAATTATGATCCCAATTTCCCTACACCAGCAGCTTTGGGAATTTAGATATACATCCTATGAAGCTCTTTCTCTCTCTGAAAACAAGTTTTTAAAAAGTCGCCACAGTATTGAAAACTGTACTCCAGAAAAATGTCATTGTAGAAGAAGAAGATAATGACTTAAAAGATGAAAAGCAAAGTTTTGTTTGAGATCGGTTTCCATTTTGTCTCCAATTGAATGAATATTAGATCTAAAGGGAATAGCATTTGTTGTGTCCATTTAGAATGTATTCCAAATTAGAGTCCAAATATCAAATGAGCACCTGCCATTGTTCTGTCATTTTTTTCTCCCTAAATCACCCTCAAACTCAGATTTGCTGGAATAGAAACAGAGGGAACTATGTTTAATCATTTAACACCTCGTTATATATTCAACCACATGGCTGTGCCACCAGCGACCACAAAGCCACAGCAATTCCTCTTTAACCGCATGTCTTTGCCCTCAAACTTTCTCTTCACATCATGAGAAGGTTGCACGTCTCCTTTATTTGTTCCTATTCAAAAAATAACCAAAAAGGACTGACACATGGAACATGGGTATGCAACTGTCAAGTGCAGACCTTGGTGGAGAAAAGGGCCTATACTGTCTTTCAGATCACTAATGATACTTCTTTTTTTTGTGATGTTCTGAAATTTGAGGGCCGCTTTGACTCTGAAGAGAGCCGTTATCAATATCAAGCCCTAACTCAGTCTTTTGCCTAAAAACTATATAAAAGACAGACTGAGACTCCATTACATATGTATAGGAGATGAATAACTTATTCGGTACCTATATTTTTTGTAACTAGGAACCTTTAGCTGACATGTCAGAGCCGACAAGAACCCTCAACTACCTTTGGTTAAGCATGAGTCGCTTATAAATGCTTCATTCCTAGTTATTTTCACTGTCAAAGATAAACATTCATATGTTCCCACATATATATATATTCCTATATATACCTTTATATATACATAGAAATGTATATACATAAATTGACAAAGCAGTGTATACCACAAAACGGTCAAATGGTGATATGAGCCAAAGCTGAGGTGTGTTTTTCTCTGCACACATCTGCGGATTTTAAGCGGCACCGGGGTGGAAACGGGTGACGCAGAAAGAAACATTTCCTCACTTATTTTAACGACAACACAACCAATGAAGCTATTCCATCGCTTGCATTAGAGCATGACATTATCCTGAAGCTGCTGTGGACATTGTTTTGCACCCAAAGCTTAATGCGGTTCAGCATTTACACAGAAAAAGATGAGCTGCTTATTGATGTCATTAATAGCTATATACTGGAGCATGTACCTCAAGTGTTTTTTGATGTTTCCTCTCAGCTCGTACCTCCAAAAAAGTCCATTTAGATGAGGCTACACTTAAAAACTGGGATTAAATTCTTGGAAGGGAGGTGTCGTCGGCGGGTCCTCTCTCCTGCTCGGCAGAGTTTGGACTCTAGTAGTTTTGCAGCTCGGGGATGTTCTTGTAGAGGTCCAGCGAGTCGGGGTTGGAGAAGGCGCCTCTTTGTGTCACCTCCCGACCAGCTATCACCTGCTTCACAGCCACCTCCACCTTCTTACCGCTGATGGTGTACTGCAGAGGGACGAAAAAAGCCACAAATGACCCCTGCTGATGTAGGCAGTCTAACAGGAAAGGCCAGGCAAGCTTATTCATTTCTGATTTTCATATTTCTCTTACAGGAATGTCTCTGGTCTCCAGCAGCAGGGCAGGAATGTGGCGTGCAGAGAGAGCTTTTCTGATGGCCCCCCTAATCTTTGTCACCAGCTCTGGACAGAAGGGCTTTCCAGGTGCCATCTTCAGGAACAAAATGACCCGCTCCTCTCCGTCAGCATTGTACTGAGGGACACAAAGGCTGTCTGACACTTCCTCGAAAGCCTCCACTGCAGGGAAGAGGAGAAACAAGATGGAGTATAGGAAAAGGCACACAGGGTAAAAAGGAAGAAAAGATGAGATGTGTGGAGGGAAGAGAAGGTGAGAAGACATTGAGACCGTCAAAATTAAGCACAAGAATGGGATATTCCAGCAGTCGTGAAAGTGGACCTTTGTCACTTTTCATTCGGAACATGGTAGAAGTGAACATGGTAGAACAACATACTCAATAACTAACTCAATAAATCTCAGCTCAATGCTTCTGTCTAAAACTTATCTCATTTCTTTAACTCGCGTCCTTTTAAAGATGTAAAACTCACCAATGTTGTAAATCTCCGAGCTCCCAAATCGCACTCCATTGGGGTTCAGCGTGCCGTCACTGTGACAAAACCACAAGATAAGGACTAAAATGTCTGCTTGCTTACTTGTGCAGACATTTGCTTCCGTGCTGGTTCAATATATTAGTATAATTATGGCAATGAACAAACCTATATGGTCATAAAACAGCAAAGAGCTGCTACAGGCTCTTAGGTTTGTGAGCATGTGAAAAAAAGCCAGGCTGTCATTCTTTACAAATACAGGAAATAAATTACAATATTATTTCATTCTAATATTACTGAGGTCTCTAAAATATTCTAATAAAACTGCAGTGACACAGTGACTTTTGTTAGAATATTTACTTTCTCCTGCTTCTGAGGTTAAAAAAGATGGTTAATTACTGACCTTCTGCCCAGCATGACAACGCCTCCTGTCTTAGGGTTGATTTTACAGTAGTCTCCATGAGCCCAAACCCCTAAGGAGAAAGCATGACATTAAAAACAATTTTTTACAGTTTCGTAAAAGGTTTTAAGATCTGATACACATTGTGTATAACAAAATGCTGTAGATGAGTTAAAAAATAACTTCATACTTGTGCCTTGCAGAACAAAAAGCTATATATACAGTCTACTGTGTGGAAATAGATTGTATCAAACAGGAATTTAACTTATGTGGGTTACATATTCAGCTCATATGCAAATACAATGGCTGTGTGCCTTTACCGGGAAATGTGGAAAAGTAAGCCTTATGATATTTGCTCCCGTTTTCGTCGTTCCAGAAGTGAGTCGGCTGGCAGGGGATGGGCTTCAAGCAGACAAGCTCCCCACTCTCTCCCCACACCGGCTTACCTGTTCACACCCAAAACACATCACACACAAGCACACAGGGGACAGAAGAAGGAGCAGATGAAGCTTTTCAGGAGTTTTCACTCCAACACAGACACCTCGGTACATTTCAATGCTTGGTTTCACACAGCTATAACGTCTTTCCTCAGGTTGGTGCTTAAATACTTCTACAAAAGTTCCTTTAAAACATCCCTCTGTCCACTCTCTTTTGAGGTAACGTAGACGTGCCAATGCACCAAGAGGCTGAGGGAAGGGGTGTCTAAAATCAATTAGTTAAAAAAAAAAAAGTTTAAAAAGAGTTTCAAAATGTTTTCCATATTTTTTTTAAGATCTACATCATACATACTAGATATATACAAGATACCTTCTTTAGATCTAATTTAACGGTTTAGCCTCTATTTCATATAATCAGCAACCACTTGGTTTTTTAGAATCAGTCTATTGTCTGTGCTGCTCACTCCTAGTAGGGTCTTGGTTATCCTGAACAACAGCCCCGCAATTTGGAATTGTTGATTAACTTAACTTGCATGTTTTTGTACAGTGGAAGTAACCATATTACCCCCAAAAGAAGCTATGCTCTACACGAAGATGAGGAGAGGAGAAGAAAAAAACGTGAAGTTCCTGGGAAATTTTCGCTCTCCGATCGCGCACACACACACACACACACACACACACTCACCATCGGGGCTCCAGGCTTCTATCGCCATGCCAAGATTTCTTGTTTGGATCTCTCCCCGATACACTGGAACTGTCGGGTTCTGACCCATGAAACAGGACACTATGTCAGTGCCGCCTGGCGATTGAACAGAGAGACACAAAGTAGATGGTAAATATTAGTGAGCAGAGTTAGTGACTGTTTCCAGGGACACATTTTGTACTGGCAATATTTTCATATATTATTCTATTCAATCTTATATTTTTAATCAATATTCACAAAACAGTTTTGTCAACATTTCTTTCTGAATGATTCTGAAGCAAAAATAGGAAATACTTGGTGTAGTTGGTGTTTTCCTTTAAATAGCAGCAATTCAAGACAAAACATTTGTACATTTGTATTAGTCCAATAGCATGTTGTACATATACATATATCATTAATTTATTCATTTTTTTTAATTACACATGATATTACTCCTGTTCTGATTAAGAAAAAAAAATCTGTAGATGTGAATAGTTTTCAAGAAGAACCGGACATTAATTTAAAGATGCTTGAGACCAATTTCACCTTCTGAATATGAAGCCAGAATTCAGTTGCCAAAATGTTCATTCCTTTTAGGGGAACTGAATTCCACTCAGAAAAAAAGGTCAAATTTGCACCAAAATCTATTTTGTTTGGAGTTCATTAGTAAAGTTCAAGTGATTATCATTCTATCAACGTACTACTTGTTCCATTTTTAATCCTTTGAACTCAAGGTTGTCATTAGTACCTTTAGTGACATTAGATCCCTTACTACAGGTGTAAGCCTGCTTCTGCTACCACAAACTGGCAGAGTTACCATCCAGCTCCTCCCCCATTGACCTATATAGGAGTTCTTCTCCTTTGAAGCACCTTTCTAAAACTGTCATGTCGACACACACATCTATTTGTCTTTTCCTGCCATCCAATCATCTACTATTTCTGACACATTCTATTCATCTCCACTCCCATTGTTCGTTCTCTACCTCCCTGCTTCACTCCTCTCTGTATCACAGACTACCTCCATCCATCTTGTTCCCTTCCTCTCAGCTGCTCTCGGCCCTTCTACTTCTCCTCCCTCCTCTCCTGGTTTCCTTTCTGTTCTTCATACTCCGTCTCACCGTTTCTGTCTGCCAGATTCTTTATTGAGCTTTAATTGGCTCCCTGGAGGTAGTGGAAAGTTTGTCTCCTGATTAGACACAAACCCACTTTTACTGAGAAGATCAGCAATCGTCTTATTGATACACTCCCCGTCTTAGGTGGGCATACATAAACATGTGCGCTATCAAAAACACACACACCTTTATATTTCCAGCAGCTCTAAGTCACGGTGGCTGGCTTGGAGCGTCTTCTATTGTTTCTATTGTCACACTCTGTGCATACAATAACTTGGCACACAGATCCTATTTTCCAAAGAGCAGTCATCCGGTTGCTTTTTATATCTGAGTCTCTGCAATTGTTTGTTGAGATTTCAGGGCTTTGAACATCTTCCTGGTCCCAGAGTTGAATAAAGCCATCAGCAACCACCAGCCAACCCACTACGCTAATTCGCACACACATTCATGTCGTATGTTAAGAATTCATTGTAAAAAAAGGTAAGTTCCTATAGAAGGCACACACTCAAACTTAAGCTAAGTACTTGTATGAAGGCACATAAATACAAAGAGCAGATGAGGCCAAAGGGGGAGCAGAGAAGCGACATATGGGCAGTCAGATGGAGGGATATTAGGATGGAAGGAATCCAGCAGTGAAAGTGTTAAAATCACCCAGTGAAGAGGAACATGGCTCCGACTTCCCTGCTGGCAGGTTATCCACACACACACACACCGGAACTCTTAAGTGCACGTGAAGTCAGACTGAAATGTTCATAAATCAAATGAAACCATCGTAAACACAAGCACACGTTGCAAAGGTCCGAACACATTCACAAAAACGCACAAGTGGCGAAAATATTGGGTGAAAACAGTCGCATATGCCACTGTGACCATAAGTCAGTGGTCACACTGACACATATGCTGTGATAAATCCTCACACATATGCACGCACACACACCAACAAGGGTGTTGACCTCGGGGGTCAAGGTTAGGTCGGTTGGCAGCCAACAGGACTGTAGCCTGCTGTTGCCCTTGGCGACAAGAAGGAAAGTGACTGTGGCATGGGGCTGCTTTCTGCAAGACGCACACACAGAATTCTCAGGACTTTAATCCCTAAAAAGCACAACTTCGAAAACTAATAATAAAATGACAGTTACTTTAACAGTTTTGTCACCAATCTGTAAAGATATATAAATGAAGTACGCACAAGGGTAACAGATTAAATGTGATACCCCCCGGAAAAAAACAACCAAGTGTTTTTTTTAAGTGTTTATCAAAGGTATGCAACAGAGGTCATTTTAGTTTTTCTTTGTTTTAAAAGAAGCATTGTTACATGCAATTTTGGAATTAATATTTTAACTGATACTACTATATAATGAGATATGTTAATACTGACATCTCCAAACGTGCCAGGTTTTAGATTTAGTAAGACTAACAAAAGAATTAAAAAATTAAATTAAATTCAACCAAGAGAACCAGGCTTCCTTCTGAGGGCTTGCTTTGTTAAGGATGGATTTCAATTTGAGTATATATATATATATATTGAGTAAAGGCAAATCAAAGTCCAGTTGAACGTCTTAAAATATAGAGCTCATGCCCTCTATGTATTTTTTTCCCTCATAGTGCATCTCTTTAATTAATTGTAGTATGTTAGTTTGTTTATTGTAACAAAGTGAATGAATATGGAAGACCCTACATTACCTTTCAGCAGACATTGGTTGTCAGTGAGAAAAATACACAAAATGTACAGAGTCTGTGCAGAGCTGGGCAGAGGGATGAAAAAAAAAAACACGAAAAACTGCTTGTATGCTGTCCCCTTATTCGTCTTTTCATTTCTCACCAGATTTCTGCCATGCGATTGACGCTTCGGCCGTGTCCGGTCTTTTGACTTGCAGGTTAGTGTAAGCATGTGGGTGTGTGTGTGTGTGTGTGTGTGTGCATTTGAGCGTGAGAGTTACAGCCATTAGGGCTGTCATTCACAAAGACTGTGTATTTCTGTGCACTTGTGAGGCTCCAAGCTCCACTGTGTGTGTGTGTTAGGTAGGTATGTGTGTGAGATGTCAGTCACCCAGGCAGTGCTAAATGTTAAACGTTTCAAAACTCACGGAGTGAGACCAAAAGCCTTCTATTGGACTGTCAACATCACAATAGGCTTTGGGGGTCCGCCTGTGGATGGTTATGTGGTGGAGAAAATGTACAGTTATGTAGAATTTCTTTTGTGGGTGGTTTCTTTGTTTGAGCCAAACCCTTTTGTGTTTGTGTCACCGTCTCTGTCACAACACTTTGCATCATAAGTGATTCCTGGCAAATGCCACACGCAGGATTTTGAATTTGAAATCGAGTTTGTGAGTGGCCATCAACAAGCTGATGGAATAGCAAAAGCTGGCCCTTATTTTAAACATGGCAGCTGCCGGTGAGCGCAGCTACACAGAGCGATTTGTGTTAAAGACATTTGACATAGCTAGAAAAGAAGAAGATGATGTATATGACTGATGTTACTTGTATGATTCATGTGACACATGCAAAATTTGAATTCTGAATGTGTTGCACTGCCGGTGAGAAGCCATTGGCAATGACAGAAGCAGCAGTTCAGGTCTCATGGTGAGAACATGCCGATGACTGTCTGAACCGGAACATTTCTAAAAGAAAATGCCCATCACATGGTCCCATTTCAGTATCCACCATCAAAACTTGCTGTCAAAGACATCAAAGACTACTGAACTGTCGTCACCAGTCATAAACCTCCGATGTGACTTTTGGTCAGTTTGATTAAAGCTCAGAGGCTCAGAGGATAGAGCGGTCGCCCACCCACCAAAAAAGTACTACGCTCAGTCCTTAGTTCAGTGCGTTTGGGAAAAAAATGGAACGCCATACACCCTGCGATGTGCTTCCGACAGTGGCTGATGTAAAAAAAATTTTCACTCAAACCTTTAGATCACAGCTTATCTCTTCACTCCAGATCATTAACCCTATTAGAAAATAAAAACAAGGAAGTAACTGAATATTCCAACAATCAAACATAGCAAATAAGGCTATACCTATAAGCTGAGAATCAGGTGTTTCAGATATGAAAAGACTTCTAAATACTTTTTCTTAACTTTCTGCATTCATAACCCTTTAAATCAGCTCAATGCTGCTTGATTCGTTGCCATCCTCGTCCTGAATTGCCGAACACTTGGCTGTTCTCAAGTGGAGGGTTTAAGATTAGCTACTGAACTCTCAGTTTGGTCTACATTTTCTTCTTCATACTAAATCTTGGTTCTCATCCACGGCTTGTTTGACACTTACCGCGGCTTCTAGCCCACACTATAGCTTCTTATTTTCTGCTTGACAAGGCAGCAAAGCGGACGGGATGACAGCCATCTTCTCTAAACCTTTCCCCTTCACAAAAACCACATTTGAAGTTTTGAAATCTTTGAATATCTTTTCACAGTTATTTGACCATGATACCCGATTCCTGCATAGATTTTCTAAGTTTCTTTCTATATTTTTAATTCATTGTGGGATTTTTCCCCACTTTAAACAGACTCATTTGATTCAACAGAAGAGAACATCATGAGCCTTGCTTCACGTCTTTATAAAGAATGCCAAAAACACCCCTGGGACCATGTTAAATGCAGTTCTCATGTCAATGATATTCTTGGAATTCAAGTTTATACTTTATGATTGCAATCTCACACAAACCCTCATTGGGATGAGAGATTGTTATTCCTAAACATCATTAGAGGAACAGTGCAAAAAAAAAAAAAAACTATACAACAATTAAGAAGGATTTCTTTTCCCTTTACATCAGCAGATTTATCTGATCAACTGATCATATGTATAAGCATCTCGTAGATGCTTATACGAGATCTACGAAGGGATCTTCGTGTTGAAATCATAGAATAACATGTAAAATCTAAAAAAAGAGCGACCATGGGGCAGTCACCTGAGATGGAGCCCAGTAGCACGTTGCTCTTGATGCAGCGGTAGACGTAGTCGTAACTCAGAGGTTTAAGAGGAGACCCGGTCGACAGGATGGTGTGGAGGGACTGGAGGTTGTGGGTTTCCGCTAAGGAAAAAATAAACATCAAATAAAGAGTCAGAGTAAAAATGACAGTCAAAAAATAAAGGCCTAAGATTCATTTTGCTTTTAAATTGATGCAAAATACATCTCTGGACAAAAGACTTAAGCCACCTCTCATTTCTTTACATTTTGCTTTCAAGCGGAGTGTGTTTTAATCTTTGTTTTTTCTGGAGCAATTCTTCAAATGGCTGAAAGAGTTTTTATTTTACTGGATCCTTTCTAATTCTATGTATTTCTAGTCCAGCCCCATTCAAACTGATTTCTTTTCAGTGTCTTAACACTGACCTGTGAATCATTAAGGAATTCTCAGCATATACCATCTTGAGAACTTGAGTAATTAATGACATGCACCAATTTTTCAACTAAAGGCTCACTGTGAATCACCTTGTTGTTCCGAATGACACAAGAAGCGGACTGAAAATCAGTGCCAGGTCTTAAGGAGGGATTAATCCTCCCCAGAGCCCGGACAGCTGTACTGAGGCAGTGTGGGATCATCTTGACACAGAACGGAACAAAAGGCAGCCGACATTTAAAGAGAATTCAACATCCTTAAAGAACCCCGCAGAAATATTCCCAAAGACTACGTACAGAAATAACAACAAAGCCTTTCTCAGATTGACTGTGCCGAAAAATGAAATATTGAATTGTAACAACTGCATTTTCTTTAGCTTTCGCCTTTAAAAACTACACATGAATATATATTTGGACATGTTTCAGTACGTGACTGGGCCTTTGTTCTGATTTTGTTCAGGAATGAGTGCTTCCACTCAGCGATCACTCAGGTTAGATTCACAATTCTGTTAAAAAAAAAGACACAAAAAAAACTGATGCAGTTCCAGGAAGCATTAATTTTTCAACCAAATCAAAAACCTACACACACACACACACACACACACACACACACACGCAATGACACAAAAGAAGTGGGCAAGCACCTGTGAGCAGCTGTGGCTCCTGGCACCCTAACATGTTGTGTTATTGCGTTTGCCACCCTGATGTGACAGAGCGTGCAAGCTGACACTTCCTGCCCCATGCGCACACACACACATACACACACACTCACACACGTACACACACATATGCCAAAACCCCACGCCAATAACACCCTGTGAACTAATAAGCTTTCAGCAACCGACCCTCACCACAAAAGCACACTCTCGCAAAAACAGACGCGCACACACACACATGCGCACGCACGCACGCACACAGTGGGAACTCTTGCTACCCCCCACCATGCCTCCAGGTGTCCTGTCCAAATGTCAGCCCAGGGAAAAGGGCCCATCCACTGGGGCAGCCACTAAAGAAGCTCCCCCTACCCTCCCAGACCCAGTGGAGGCATGATTGCGCACCCACTCACACACACACACACACACACACACACACGTTCTGTGCTAAATGGATGAAAGAGCTTGGGAAAGGCAGACAGGGAGCAGATCTTTTTTTATTTCTAAAATTGTGATTTTTATGCCTACCTATTATCTACCCCACTATGAATACAATGAGGTAATTAAAAGAAACTGAGATGGGCAGAACCACACATACACACTCGCACACACACAAAAACACGAAAAGCTGGAGTCATGAATAAAGATTTACAGAGATTATAAAAGTGCGATGGGAAACAAAGTGATTATGTATGCAACGCACATTGGTTATGACAGCACATTTAAAAGTTTTAAAGAGAGGATGAGTCAAGGAAAAAAAGGGAGGATCTATTGGGGTTAGAATGAGGTCCAAAACAGCACACCTCTTATTAAGTGTGGAAATGTCTCTCTCTAAAGAGTTGTGTGACAGAAAGCAATAAGCAGGACTTGTATGGATTGTTATTTCTGCACTTTGTCCTTTAATTCAAACACGGGTATACAGGACAGAAGCTAAATGAAACCAGTTAAATGGAATCCAAGATATTTGGTGTCAAGTATAACCGTTATAATCACCATTAGGAATATTTCTGTGTTAATCTGACTGCCTTATGTGTGTCTATATATGTCGGGGTGTGCTTGCGAGTGCTACTCACAGGGTTTGAGGTTCCTCTCCTGCAGCACAGACAGCCACTTGGCCCCCGTACCAAAGATGGTAATGCTGGAGGAGAGATAAGCGCAGACAAAGGAAAGACAGCAGAAATTATTACCATCGCTGTTGATAGTTTCTTTGAAAAGTAAAGATCACTGATCAATATTCGTACCAACAAAAATTTACACCATGCAGCTCAAATAAACAAAACTAATTAATCTGTGTCTGTTTAAAACCCACTAACATGCATGCTATGTTTTGTAACTGGGGGGGGGGGGGGTCAAAGCAGTTGGTAAACATTTATGAGGGATGAGAAATCCTGTTTTTTTAAAACAAAAACAGAAAGAAAGTTGTCTTAATTTACTTAAGATCCAAGAGTGAAAGATCTGATGACGAGCCACTGGAGGAAGCGTGGCTTTGGTGCCGAGCCTGAGCTGTGGCACAGATTCATTTGTTGCTTCACTGACTCTGAACTGAATGTAAATAAAAGCCTAAAAGGGCAGAAGTTAGTGAGCAGCCTTCGCCCTTAATCCCGTCTGCTCCGGCGGGGCTGCTCAGTAGCCCGGTCGCACTTGGATGGGGAGGAGTGAGTCACTGTGCAAATGCAATGCAAGGTGATGCTAAACCACAGCTTTTCTACTATTAAGCCCTCACAGACAGAAAAGAAAAAAAATTGAAATAAAAAATAGAAAACTGTCTCGGAATTGACTTTCCGCTGGGCAGACACAAAACGACGCACACACAACAACGGCAAAATGTCCGACTCTTAGCTGCTCCACGAGGTAAGGTATTGGCAAAATGTTCTCCCGTAGAGACGTTGGAAATAAATGAAGGTTTCTACTTTGTGGCTGAAAGTCACCCTGACGGCTACCAACAGCTGAGCAACATGTGGGAGGGATGACGCCACTTCTGTGTTGCCCCCAGATCTCATTTTAAAACAAAACAAAGGGTCCTTTGAAGTCTGTCCCTGAATGGGTGTATTTGTGTCCTGCTGTCTCCTTTAGTTATTTTAGCTGACATGAAATCAATTAAATAGCCTCTAATCCTAATGAGAAACATTTCTGTCCATCACATCTCACACACACACACACACACATATATATATATATATATATATATATATATAAAACATGTATGTTTTATGTCTGGGACATAAAACAAGAATCTGATGCCTGACTGATCGAACAGGCAGGAATTGGTCTGAGATTAAAGATGTGATTTGCTCTTCTCTTGGAAACAGAAGCTGCTGATGAGGTGAGTGACCGCAGGGGGGGGATCGGATACGGGAAGGAGCAAAGGTCCCAAGTAGAAACGTGTTGAATGGAATGAGGCGACTGATACCTGCACACATCTTCTGCCTCTGTCTGCCTCATCCGCCGCCGCCATTTGGCTAAGGTCACACAATTTTTAGGTGTACAATCCATTGATATTTCAGTCTTGTGGATTCAATTGAATCCTTGATGTCATGCCTAATGCGCTTTTGAAAAAATCTGGCTTTGGATGCAGTGATGATGTGAACATTTATGGTGGCCCAAAAGCAGAATATCGTGCCATGGCTGTGTTCATATTGGCCAAACTTTCCCATTCACCGCTCTGACTTGATTATCTTCCCAAATTAATTAGAAATGTGTAAAACCTATAATAGGCAGTATCTTTAAAAACTTTACTTTAGAGCATCAGTGGCCAAAATGGTGGCTTTCACATGCAAATATTTCAAAGGTTAACTAAAACAAGAAAACCTAAAAAATGTTTGTTTAAACTGAACAATTAAAATCTAAACACTTGTTTTGGAGACATATTTTACAAATAACTGAACGAATCCCAACCCGCTGCACTGTGGAGTATTACTCTGCTCTGGGATGGGTTAAAACTATCTGACTCTTCAGATGACACTCGAGCTCCAAGTCAATTTGCTATCTGCACACATAGCCGCTCTCCATCATCGCTGACCCCCCATCTGCATCTGGATTTGTTCATTGGAGGCTACCATGGCAACAGTCCCTCTTTTCTGATTGGAGGCAGGTGGCCAGGTGTGGTGGCTAATTGGGTGTTTAGGATGGAGGGAGGAGGAGAAGCTGTGAGTCCCTGATTGTGAGAATGGGTGTCAGCATGAGAAAACCAGGGTTTGAAGGGGGGACATGTTTCTGGAAGCTAGAAAGTCAATAAGAGATGCTTAAAGGCAATCAGACAGAAAAGCACCTCCAAACAATTATTGTATTAATGTGTTTCTGTGCATGGCGTAATGGAGCAGCTAAAGATCCACTTGTTTAGGCCTCTTCTCTAAATTTCTCTCGCACTTGTTGTCTGCGCAACTGAGAGGCTGGGACTGAAATAAGAGCATCTGCTTTCCGCTCAGGTGGAAAACGCAACAAGGTACACCCTTTCACAATTATAATATATCTATATACATATATGGACAGACAGACAGACAGACAGACATGGATGAAGACATTAGCCAGACTGGAAAATCAGGCTATAGAAACGTATATGCAAACATTATATTGGCGACATGCAGCGATACGCCGACAGACACCAACAGCCCAGTTTGGGATGGATTGCGGAACAGAGGTTCAGACATACATACGTAGACGCCGCGTTGAGCCTTTTCGTCCGTTGCGGCGATACATCAACGAGTCCGCCATCTTGGATGTGGCAGAACTGCCCGTAAACTAATAAAACGGACTGAACTCCATAAAGCGCCTTTCTACAAAGTGCTTTAAGGTAATGCACCTTATTCACCCATTCACACACACACTAATATGTCTGGGAAATAAATAGGCACAAAAAAAAAAACGTTCGTAACTTTTAAAGTGATGATTATAGACTTTTACTCCTGATATTTAGGATATAAGGAAGCACCAAACCAGCATCTGTACTTTTAATGCTGAGTGTTTTGAGCTACTAAAGCCTGTAACTCTGTTACTGTAATATAAATACTGAAATATTGAAATTTAACATGTAATCTGTGTCCATAATAACCATAGCCTGAAAAGTAGATGTGGTTTTCTGGATAAAGAGCACAAACATTTACATTTAACTGATTTTGATGAATCGTTTTTAAATTCACAAATATAATCTATCTATCTATCTATCTATCTATCTATCTATCTATCTATCTATCTATCTATCTATCTCCTGATAGAAGATTGCTTATTCTCAAAATCAGCATTTTCTGTGACTGTGAATGCTCCACTCCCAGAGCCTTTAAGTTACACAACTTGTGAAAACTCAGGTTTGTAAAGGGTGAGATTTTGCATCTTATTTAAATGTAACAGGACATATGCTTCTCCCATAGCTGGATTGATGGAACATGTTGAACTATTAGTGCTTTCTTTCATAAAAGGAAAAGAAATCACTACAAGCAATCACTTATATCAGAACAAAAATGTGATGGACAAGAGATGTTAAGAGATAAGCCAATTGTCTGAGCACAAAGGAACCTCCAAAATCCTATTCATGCATGAAAAACTGTCACAGATTTGAATGTTGTAACCTTTTCCTTGTTCCATGCAGGAATACACCTGATTTTGTGTCTACCTTTGGGCTTGTTTTACAGCTGATGCGCTTAGCAAGAGTGGTTCTGAACTTTTATCTGTAACTGCAGTCCAGCGTGTATCAGCTGCATTTGCATTTGATTGGAGCGTCTAATTGGAGTACAGCTTCTAAATATTTTTTCTCCTATCGAGAGGTAAAACTGCATTCAATTTATCTAACGATAAATGTTAAGTTCCATTCAGATGAGTTTACATCACACCAAAATGATTGAACAGAGTTTGATGACATGCAAAAGAAAAGAAAATATGTTAAGATAAAGCCTCATTATAACCCATCACAAGATATAAATGACAATTCATCAGATTTACTAACAATGCAGCTCTAATCCAATTCCTCGTTACACAACTGTCTAAAACATACTAATTGCAGCATCTTCACAATTTTTTTAATCAAATGTTTGTGTCCACTGAAAAATAGAAACTGCGTCTACTTTTTTATAACAAGAATGCAACTTACAAATTATTTGATATTTTTATGAAACTAGTATAATCTATTATTAGGTGGAGGCTGAAAAAGAAGTGTGTGACAGAGAGACAGAGAGGAAAAAGAGAAAAAAGAGCAGAAATGAAGGGCTCAGTAGCATGAAATTGCATTTTGATTGTGCTGATTTTGAAACTTGTAAGCGTGCATTTTAAAATATGAAGTTGCACACCACTGCTTACTGGTTTATTTGTGAAAGCGGATTCTGAATACCTTCCGAGCTACAGACTCTGCAGTATCTCACCACCTTAATGTACACTGGAGGCTGTGCTGCGGACTGATTCCACACTGGAGCTGGCTCCTCAAATTCTAAACAGGCCTCAATCCGCACTATCCCCACTCCTGGAGTCAAAGAAATTTACTTCTGATGAACAAACAACGGTATAGCAATATAATTAATGAATAAAATGAAGTTCTAATCATTTTGACCTTTTGTTTGTTTTATGCTGTCAGATACAGAAGTAATTTTGCATTGTGTTCACATCGCTACTGATCATCTGAACAGAAAAAAATTAATCATCTTAACACTTTTAAATGTTAAATTTCACTTCTGAAAAAAGTCAGTCTCAGACGCCAACTTGATTTCTATTTAAAAATAAAAATAAACTCAAAACGAACAATAACATTCAAGCCAAAGGGACAGCGTTATGGTAAATTTTCCACTTTCTCTGACAGATTTTGTCCCAATTAAAAAGTCCGACCTCAAATCAGAGGATAAGGCTGTAAAAAAAAAATTGATAGCATTTGTTCCCAGAGGGGTTTTTTCCCCCTCTCCTACGAAGCTACGGGTTTGGAAAAATATGTCTGAGGCGGCCGTATCAGCACTTAATTGGTTAAAAAATCTCACAATTTAAGGTGCCATCTATCTTCCTGTCAAACGGGTGGGCCTTCATTAAATGCCACTGTGTGGGCATTTCTTCATGAAGCTTGTTCGCTCAAGTTTTCCATTACTCTTCTGGCAAAAAAAATCTAAGGGGAACAAGCACTGAAAACATAAAAAACTGTAAACATTTCTTACATATCCTTTGAAAAGAAACTTGACTCACTGTAAAACTTTTAAAAGAAAATTGTACCTTAAAGAATTCCATCTTTTTTTAAATTGCGAAAGCATTCCCATTTTGAAGCTCATAATATGGTGATTATTCAAATTGACGAACAGGATCAAGATGGAACTTTGAAATCTACAAGCCGGTCCTGGGTTATGTGCTTCTCGAGGAGTGCTTTTTCCACTTTACTACACCAATTTCTCTGCGTGTGTCAAGATTTCCTCCCTATTATTCCCTTTCTTGCTGAAGGCAATGCCATCTGTGAAGATGTGTCACACAGATAACACTGTGTTTAAGAGTTTTACTTTTGCTGACCGCGATACTTTTTCTGTTAAATAACCTCCCAGTGGGGAGGCTGTATGAGAATATGAATAGTGAGGGGATACAGCAACCCACACGTATGACACGGCGTGTGAGGAATAGGGGCTGACAGAGCTCATTGTGGGTATTCAGTTTCAATTCCAATTCTTTAAATCAAAACGACAAAACTCCCATTTAGTAGCAGAGAGCGCACCATTCTTCTTTTATTCTTTTTTAATATTCAGCTTTTACTATGATGGACTTAGTCAGAATGAAAAAATGCTGTGAGACAAAAAAGAAGTGCTTCCCACACAGTGGTGGAAACTGAGCTGCAATAAACCTAAAGATATAACAATTATCTTATGTATGTGGCTGCAGAAAATTCAACTATTACAAATTGAGTAACATCCCCTGCCCTTGTCATCCTCCTGCAGAGTGTTGGCATGCTTCATACATTCACTGCCCCCTTCTTTCATTTCTCTTTTATTGGCTCGGCCGATAAAAGAGAAATGGTTTCTGAGCAACTTTGTCTTGCAAAGCTCCAGCAGCTTCTGTGTTGGCATAACTTTGAACATGTTGGCATAAGATCATTTTCCACAGGTTTCACTTCCCCTTCGTCTTTTCATCAAGCCCCAGATATTCTGAAATCTTTTGATACAATTTAAGATTTTTTTTTACAAAACAGTGCTTTGATAACTGGAGCCTTTTCTTAAACTGAAAAGACAACTGCAGGGAATCTTGAAAATTGCAAATGGCCTTCGTTTAGGGCATGCTGCTCAAAGTAATAGCATTTGTAAAAGTTTGGTAATGCCCTGGGACAAAACATACAACTCTTACACCACGTGAAATATTAAAAAACGATGATAAAATGAAGATAAGGGGAAAGAATATGACCCCTCCATCTGATCCACTCCTTTAGACATTGCTCATACAATTTATTCTTGGCCACTGTGTCTTAGAACATATTAGAGCCAGTTTTATTACGCGTCTGTCTGCATCATTCCACGCGTTAATCCTTAACCGCATCTTTGCTTTGTATTCATACGATAGTGACAGCCAGGTAGCTCATTTGTGGGAATCAATAATGAAACGTGGGCTGTCTTCTGTATATTGAGACTAAGCCTGTCTAGACGCACGTGAAACTGCAATCTTTCCCCTAATTAATGAAAACTGTAATACTTTCCCACAGCTGCTGTATGCTTGCATCACATGACAAATAATAGTCTGCTCTAACCTGAGCTTATTTCCAAATGTGTTTTCTCTATCATACACCCTGTTAAAGCTTTTCTTTGACATAAAACAGTACATCTATTAGCCACTGTTGACTGAACGTTCTTTTCTTCCTGCCTTGCATGAATGGTAGATGCTTATTATTTGATTTTGGTCTTTTTTTTTTTTCTTCTGTCAATTATCACAAATTTAGGATTTTATTCCAAATGTCTGCTTTCACATGTGTGTGCATATTGTTTGTTAGCTAAACATATTCCACTGATAAAAACTAAATCTCACAGCAATAACTTCTCCTTTGCCTGTGCCGTTTCTTTGTGTTGAAATGTAAACATTCACCCTCAATTTACCTCAATTTCTTTAAACCTTAAATGGGCCAGCACATCAAAATATTTAGGGGAATGTATGAACTACCACTTTCTACTTGATGTGTAAAAAAAATGAACCCGTTTTCTGTTTTAATTTTAAGTTATCAGTTTTTTTCCAGAAATCCTAGGTTCTGAAATATGGAAATGCATCGATTTATATCAAGCTCACTGAAACATTCCACCATTCCAACATTTCCTTTGAAATCTTTAGAGAACAAGTTTAATAGCCAATAAGTCGTGTCGAGGTGACATGGGATCACAATTTGGGTCTGTGCACTTTTGAGTCCATCGGTTACTTCTATACGCTGATAGATCCAAGCACAATCAATGTAGGAGTGAATGATTTTCTGGATTCCAAAAAGGCACGTTTGCAGCTTTACTGGCAGAGGTTAGCACAGCAAAAGCTCTGACGGAACAACAGAGTTTAGCAGTCATTATTTACCAATTGCAACAAGGCTAAGACCTCATCCATCTGTCGTCCTGCTTTTCTCTGGGGTTTCTCCAAAAGCCACATCCAATCTGACGTTCCTTCTTTCTCCACCTCACTCACACATCTGGTTTCTTTCATCCCTCACTCCGAGTGGGTTTTTTGCTGCATCTGCCACAGTTATTGGAGTCCAACCCGTTCCCCATAAACATGATCTTCCATAGAGAAAGAGTCCATTTCTTCTTTGGTTTTCTTTGTTTTCCCCACATCTTAAACTATTATGGCGGGAGCATGTTGGCTTTTTTTATTTTGGGGGTTGCAGGTATGTGGTGTGGTACCAAAACAAACGCTGTGCTGTTAGGCAGGGAGCCTAACTTCCAAACTGCTATGTCTAGACACCCCGGCAAAACAGGGTGAAACAGGCTGGGCAACATGCATTACAAAAATGATTGTACTTCAAACTTAGTCAGAAGCACACAGTACGGGGGTCTTTTCTGGTGTTCGCTTTTCAAAGAAAAACATCAAACTTCTCAATCCCGTCTTACTGAAATTGCAGTCTGCCTGTGAGGAATCTACAATCAATTTCCTGGGCTCTTTTTTTTTTTTGGGAAAATCCACCAACACATATCCAGCCACTGGCTTTTCTCATTTTTCATTTCTCCAGCAGTTTTTTTTGTTTTTGTTTTTTTGCGTGTTCGTGGATGAGCTTGTGGCAAACTCACCCCAGCCGGTCAGTCAGGCTCCACAGGACGTCAGGGGTTGGCATTAGTGGCGAACCGTCGTATAAAACCACAGAGGCTCCCACTGCCAGCGCAGACACCAGCCAGTTCCACATCATCCAGCCCGTCTGACGCCACATGTGCACAACGCCACAACAATAGCGATTAGCTGCCTGGAATAAACACTCCTTTGTCATGAAAAATGGATCAAACTAAATGTGGCGAAATGAACAACTCCGGCAGACTGTGATGCACCTGAGTGAGTTTCTCATTTGACAGCCCGCTGCGGTACTGGTTTGAGACCATCCCTCATTGGTAACCACAGTATGAATATTGATTCCGCTCTATGAAAAGCGTCTGCAGGGCTAAGGCAGCGGTTTAAACTATACCAACCTGCGAGGACACGTTTAGTCAGTGAATTGATTGCTCAGTTTATCCAAGATAAATCATCGGGTTCAGGCTAAAGCGTTTTTTAGAGGGATACTGAGACTGCTGGTCAGACTTCCCTTGGTTTAAACTACATTGTCTGCCAGTTGTTTCTACACAGGTCACCACACCTAAACCCTAAACTACTCGTTTTATTTATAGGCGGTTGCACTGTGAGCTTTGATAAATGTTTCTCACTCACACCATTTCCTCCTATGCAAACTATATTTTGCCTCCCTCTACAGGAGCTCTTTATATCTAAATCTCTCTTCCATGAAAAGAAGAGGAACATTATCCTGGCTTCTTTTCTCTCGATGTCACCAGATTTTGTGGGTCTTCAGTCAAGTCTGATGTCAAATAGAAGAACTGAACCAGAATGGATTGTTTGTGTGTAAAAGTGATCAGGAAAAATTGCTTATGTGGCAGTGTTTAGGGCAGACCCTTGCATTGCACAAGGAAAATGTTAACAGTTTAACCAGTGAACAATTAAAATGCATTTGTTTGTAAATCTGGACAAATGAGGATGTGTCTTCGATGGTGGAAAGGGCTGTTGCAAGCTTTGAAAAATGTTTGCTTCTTTGTTGCCGTTATCTTTGTGGACCTACCGTGGTGTAGTATATGATGACATCACTGGCACTCATATTCCCGTGAAGAATGTGCTCCTTCAGGTGCTGAATGAGGGTTCCCTACAGAGGAGAGGAGCAAGTGAGATAATTACAGTTAAAAACTTTCCATCGTCTTCACCTAAACACAATGACTTTAGTTTTGAAGAGCCCATTTACAGATCTAAGTCAGCAGCTTGTGTCAAGTTTATTAATTCATATTGACATAGAATGCATAAATTTGGCAGGAACCAGGGCAGCATCCCTTATAACTGACAAAAAATCATGTTATTCTGTGTTCGTTAATGGCTGCACAAAAAAAAAAAACCTCGGACTCAGGCCTCTGCACATACTTCTTTTCATAACACAGGGCAATTTGTGGTATGTGCAAATTCCTCCAAAGACTCCAACCCATCACCGTCAGGGCTGTTGTTATTAATGCAGGAACAGTTTATGGTCTGTAGTATGTGTGAATGTGTGCTTTAGGTCTGAGCCTGTGTACTCTCTTTCCACAGATCAGGTGCTCAACCTGTGTTTGTGTGTATGTGTGTCTGCGCACACAAATGCTGGCAGGACTCAGCTGCCATAGCCGTCCTTTGGTGCATGCCATCTTGCTACTGACAGCATGTTAACAGCTCCGTAACAAAGCAGAAAGCACAACAGTACCAGGGCTAATTGGCTGAGGCAGAGAGGACTGCCATTGTCACAATACGAAATGTTGTCTGCAGCGCATTACTGTCCAATTATCAGAAGCATGGTAAGAGGGAGGCAGCACAAAGGGAAGAGATGAGAGATGGGAACCAAACAAAAGACAATAAGTAATGATAAATAAATAAAAAAGAGCGCTAGGGGAGTGAGAGGGAGAGAAAGTAAAGTGAGGAGAGTGATGAGCATGAAAAAAGGACTGAGAGCATGAGTAGTGGAAACAAAAATCCAGAAAAAAGAGAGCAAATGACAAAAATGGAGAAAGAATTCTGAGTCCAGGAGTAAAAAAAGGAGGCAATTGTTGGTTACGAAAGCATGAAGGCATGTATAAAAGAGCTGAAACAGATTACGGAAGGTGTTTCGCTTTTCAAAGTGTAGCAGTTTTTCCGGAAAAAAAACAACACTCTCTAACACTCAAATATGGCGTGAAGCTGAATGTCATCCATCCACTCTCAGAGGAGCCAGCAACAGGATCTGCTGATGGAGGTCTGCTGCCATCTAGTGGAGAGTCAAACAAATACTTGGAATTCTTTGGCATCTACTGGGCAAAAACTTGGTGTTTGTTTTTTTTTCATCTGTAGTTTTAATGTCATAGTACAGCCTCAGCTCTTAAGCCATCATGACTATGACAAGCTTTAAATACTCACAAAAATCATGTTATCATGGACATTACTGGCCACACCAGTAACGCCCATGATAACTGGCCAAACTCCACATCATCTGTCGGGATCATTATGACATCAGCATCCAACCACAACCTATTGCCGGTTGAGTCATCAGCATTTTCCAGGAAATGCGTAGTTAATGCTACACATTGAGCAAGATGGATCCGCATAAAGAAAATTAAATCTCAAAATGTAACTAAATTCTTGCTTTTTGCCCAAAAGGTACAGGGTCAAAGGTACGCACAGCAAAGCTGATGGAACAGGTAGCACAGTGATTCTATTAATCTACACATGCTACTGAAACTCAACAATTACCTGTTGACTTAGGGCACAGACTGCATAAGTCATTTCAGTTTGCTAGCCTATTTTGCAATAGCAGAGTTCAGAGAAAGAGGGGCTTAATTAGATCATGGAATATATTCAAAGGGCAGAGAAAGAAATACAATTTGTCCTGAGGGACGAGGTCATTGTGGATAGAACTGGTGATCCTGACTGATTGTGACTGTTCTAATGTTGAGTGGAGAGGAAAAAAAGAAAAAAAAAAGAGATGGATCTGTGAACTTAAAATACCTTTATGTGCAGATGGATGAGATTAAGCTCAGCATTGGATCAAATACTAATGACTGTGCGGATTCCATAAACAGGAATACACAACACTTGAGAAGCTCTGGACGTCTGTGTTTTGTTTTTATATTTCTTTTAATCTTTTTTGTGGGTCAGCCCAGGGGAGCTCAGTCGCAGATGAGACTCATGGGTGCATAGCTCTGTGTGAGAGCCAGCTGTGTCTAACCCCTTGTAATGCCTGAACCAAACGTCAGCTACGAAACACAGTAATTATGTAATAGGTTTTCTGAGGACAAATTAGAGAGCATGTTGGCCAGTGGGCCAGCAACTGTCTCTTCCAGCTGTGTGATAATACAGTGGCCGATACATTTCGGTGTTTCTTACCCCGGCGGAATGCACCATACATTTAGGAGCTCCTGTCGTTCCCGAGGAATACATGATGAACAGAGGGTGGTTGAAGGGAAGCTGCTCAAACTCCAGCTGTGGGAACTGATCGCCCTCCCCGCGCCCTGATGCCAAAAAGTCCTCTATGAACACGCTGTGGAGGTTAAAAACAACAGGGACTTTAAAAATGAGGGTGAATATTTATCTCTGGCCTGCTTTCTATGATGAAAAGGTTAGATTTTAGCACTACAGTGTAATTATTTAGAGACACACACCTGTTGGGGATCTTGGAGAGGTCAGTTTCGTGTCTGGGGCGAGCATAGGGAATCACAACTACTTTCTTCAGGTCAGGCAGACCTGCGGAAGTGAGAGGAAGACAGGGGCTGAAGCTTTCGCAACATTTTCACTCTACGCTCTTTGTATAAAAGCCAGAAATAAGCCAAGGGGATTCCCCAGAGGCATGTGAGAGTGGTCATGACCAAAAAACACATTTTTATTTCAAATGTAAGTCACTTGTATTGTATTTTAGCAAAAAGACACAATTCTCAGTGATTTGTTGAACATTCCTTGATATCAAACACCTTAATTAAATCCTTTATTGCCAGAATACTTCATTATAATGTTAGACACGATCACAAATTGCACTTAGTTTTCATTCGTATATCTAGACCAGAAGAGAAAAAACATATATATTGATGATGATGATGATGAAGAAGAAGTAAATATGGTTCCTGACCTTTCACAACACTGATGAGTTTTTCCATGTGGTCATGGGTTTTGCCGTTGTAAACCACAGCAGCAACAGAAAATATCAGTTTTGGCTGTATTTGAGAGAATCTGTCCAGGACACCCTAAGGAAGAAAAAACATGACACAATTAAAACCCTGTAGCAAATAAAGATACATATCTTATACATAGAAGACTGCTTAAAAGTACCAAGTGTTCTGAAAGTGAGAGAATCAAGCTATATATATATATATATATACATATTTAAAATATGCTACATAATAAAATAATATACTGTATACTACTGTATAAAACAAAGTAAAAAACAAAAAATACATTAAAAGCCAATTAAATCATAAAACATATCAAAAAGTAAGCTGATGAGATATTTCAAACAAAAAAGCAATCATAATTGGAATTTACAGTTGAAATATCTAATTATGTCTCACATTTTAAACTAATTGGTACATTTAAGGTGTATTGGTTTATTTATATATTCCTGGTTGATTTTTTTTTTTATTTCTGTCAGTTTCTGTCTTCAATGCTGACGATGAAAGTAGACTGATATACCAAGTTTACACTAGGTTAAAAATAGTAGATCTATGATCTGCCACAGGGGGCAGTCACACATTAGAATTACACAGTAAAAGAGCAGGCCATAAAGGAAGGAGCTGATGGGAATGAGGTCATTTTCCCTCTAACATCAGGTCTGAGTACAGTTGCTGATCTGTGCACAAACTGACAGAGGAAAACCAGGTGACATAAAATCAACATACATTTAGAGCATAGAGGAATACAAGTCCTGGTTCACTTGACAATCTGAGTTTCCTCGATGTTTGTATCTTTTTTTTTTTTTTTGCAAAACCAACAAATGCCTGACAGAAAACCAGAGAATGCTGACGTAAAAGGTGACAAAACGCCAGGGTGAGGTTTTCTGTTGCCACGTAAATTAGGATATTCTGCGGAGAACCAGTGGACAGTGTTCATATGTAAAATTATTTGAAGCAGTGTTGGTCTTCAGCATGGGACAGAATGGGGTTCACACAAATGGAGCGATTGCACTTCTTCTAATCAATCTAAACCTCTTAAGTGTGTCCAAACCCTTTAGAAACTCAGACATGGATGGCCCACGGTAAACAGCCTCTAAGAGGCTGGTTGTAAATCCATACAATGCCTGACCAGAAATACAGCAGAATGAACTATGAATAAATCACTGTAAAAAAAAAATATATATATATATATATATGCATAACAGTGCTTACATTGACTCCAAAGTCGACTGATGTGGAGCTCCAAATGGCTCCGATGCTGGCTGCTGCTAACATGGCCTCCACTGCATGAATACCATTAGGCAGGTAGCCTGAGGAGGGAAGGAAATGGACATGTTAAAGAGCAAATAAATGACAATTTTCCTTCTTTAAGAATACTGGTGACTGTTCTATAAGCGTGTAAGTAAGTAAGTAAGTATTTGAAGAGTTTGTATTTGAAGAGTTGTGATCAAAAAATTATTGTGATCTGCCACAGGGTGGCAGATCATAGAACTACTATTTTTAACCTCATCTAAGAATTTGTTGATGCTACGTCATGCTATTCATCTCACGTATTTTTGACATAAACTAACTTAAGAATATTTGATAAGTGTTGCTCTAATAATGTATCCATAAGGCATGGCCTCACTGTGAAAGAAAGAACACTTCATTTAGAAAAAAAAAAGACGAGAAAAACAGGCAGTGTTTAGGCTCTGCTCAGGAGCTGTGGAGGTTATGCCAGTATCTGACACCTGTTTCTTATCAAACTCAATAAAGCAATGACACAGTTGGTAGTTCCAACAGAGCAATCTGTCTGGTCAAAGGCAACTGTAAATGCCACCTCCTATTAATCATGACTAATCACCCTTGTACTGTTGCTATGCTGACTCTTGCTGTAATCAGGAAGCCCATTCAGGCAAGATGACAGTTTCTGTTGACAGATCACCAGCCTGCTACACTGGCTCCACGAGCTCAGATCATAAATTACGCTGGGCTGGGAAAAGTTGCACCATGAATCCTAATCATGCTGCAACCACTTTTTTGACTGCCTCCATGCCAATTGTGATGAATCACTTGCTTTGCTGTAACAACACTGCTTCCACGTCACATGAACACAGCCCAGCATTATTCAGCAGACCTGGGTGTTTCGCTTTCATTTGAAACAGATGTGCAACTCTGTGACTCAACAAGCAACAAATTCCAGTCCCAGTCCAATTCCTTCCTTTTAGAGTTAGGGTCCAGTAAAATGAGCAACAATACCACAGATATAAAAACTATTCACAATGGTTTTCATGGCTGGATTAGTGCTTCTTAAAATAAGAACATTTCAGATCTACAAGCACAAAAGTCAAGAGAAGAAAATACAAAGGACGACGGTAAAATGCATATTTCCATGTGTAAGCATGTGTGTGTGTGTGTGTGTGTGCGTCACTGCTGGCTGGTGTTCTGCTATAAAACATGGCTGACTTCATTAGCTAAGTGCTTATATGTCTCCTGGATTACAGAAAAAAGACATTTCATGGCCAGTCTGGGAACAAGGACATCTCTTCCCACACACACACACACACTGGTACTCTGGTACTCTGTGTGAAGAGAGTAATGAAGAGGGAGGAGACTCCCTCCATAATGTTCCCCGTTTCTTTATTCCCCCCCTTGCTTCCCACCTTTATAATGAGACTCCTAAAGAGGTGGAGTCATTTAGCTAATGGATTCCCACACACAATCTCAACCATTCCTGTGAATGCTTGATTCAGTAGAATATGGTAGTGGCTAAAGCTGACTCTTTGGGGGAAGCAGTGAGAGGTGGGCCGTTGAAGGAAAATACAGGCACGCACCCTCAGCCCGGCCTCCTTCTACAAATACGAACTGAGAAAAAAAAATTAATGGTGACATTCAGAAAAAGTTGCAACTTGTGTCAAAACAACCAGCCCTCCTCACCAGTGAGCACGCTTACTCAGCAAACAGACACACAAACACAGAGATGTGGCAAACCATTCCATCTGCTGCTACAATGTGTTACAGACTTAAAAAAATGGAGGAAATTGAATCCTCAGATAGGAGAATAAATGGATACATGTATAAGAATATACACTAACTAATTCAGCTCCATGCTTTCTTGTGTTCTTTTAAACTCACCGACGACCCGGTCCCCAGTCTGGACCCCCATCTTCCTCATGGCCGCAGCGAACAGCGCGACATCCCGCCTCAATTCCCCAAACGTTACCTTCACTATCTCCTCCTTTGCTTCTCCTGGTGGACAGAGAGACAATTAAGGTGAAAAAAATAAAGCCACGTGAAAAAAAAGGACGTTTTCCTTAAATCGGCAGTCTTCTTTACATTTGTGTGTCCCTATATAAACTAAGTGAAAGTAATGGCTTGATAGAAGTAGTATCTCTGGAAGTCCTATCTAAGAAAGATCTGAGATGCACCAGATTTTATTTTTTATTTTTTGTAAGAAGGTACCAGAGATCGAAACACAATGTAAATCAGAGCGACAGACAGGATTGGCTTCTTATCTCTCTAAGTAATAGCTTATTGACAGTCACAGAGGTCTGTCTTCTCATAATTATATTACAGCTCCTGAGCGAGGCTGGGTATGCACAGGACCCCCCCCTCTCGAACACACACACACCAATAAGGACGGACAAATGCCTTAGTATTTGACATTCAGAGGTAGAGAAGTGAGCAGCAGTTAATCTAATAGTGACATGTGAGGTACATGCTTCATCAGATAACAACCCCTACCCATTTCACATCTGACGTTGCACAAAGAAACATTCAAACAGGAACTATAAGACAAACACGCGGTACATACTGGCAGCATAGAGAGCCACCTTGTCCTGGTCTGCATGCTTAAGCAGGTTCTCAGCGTAGTTAAGCCGAGCCCCTTTAAACCACTCCGGAGCATCCGAGATCCGCTTGGATACGTCTACAACCTGGTGGACACACCATAAAAACAGAAAAAGCACAAATACAAGGGGAATAAACAAACAGTTTGAATTGTTCTTTCTCTTAAAACCGCCCTGACATTGTTGTTGTGTGGATACATTTCCCAGAAGCATAACAGCATAGCTGTTTTACAAAGGGGTGACTGTCTGGTCGACAGTGTCATAGGCAAATATCAAACAGAGCTATGTAGTGAGAACGTATAATCACTCTGTGTGATGGAATATGTCATCTATGTGTACAAAAGAGGTGTGTCAACAATATGACGCAGCTTCGGACGCTGTTTATTACCTGATACGAGAGGCTGCATCCTGGAACTTGGCAGTAACAGAATTACGATCAACTAATTCAATGGATTTCCTTTTCCATTTGTTTCTATCTATGCAGTTAGCTTTTGTTTCCCCAATGTAGCCTAAGGTTAGGTTACCCTTTAATGGCACAGAGCATCAGTAAAAAACTAGTTGTATTCTCACCTGCACAAATCTGCAGGACAGACCGATGACTGTAGAGGATCTAGTGTGTACTGTGTGCAATGCCCGTGCTTCTATTTGGCTTGACGCTTCATTAGCTTATCAACATTTTTTTTTAACAATACTTCAAATATTTACAAGTTTCTGTGCTGTGGGCAGGCAGAAATAAAAAGTTTGGTTAGCCAGTCTGAGTTACATGGCAAACCTGTCCAACAATTTTCCTAGGAAATCAACACAGCTTTTACGCCAGACTAAATGAGTGCTGTTGGTTGTCCAGCCACGCAGACATGTGAAACCCATTGTGGGTCAGACTCACCTCCTCATATGCTTTCGAGCTGACCACTCCACAGAAGCGCCAAACTTCTCCCCAGAATTCCGAGTAGCTGTCCACTGACCACTGGTAAAGATCACTGTAGTTGGCTAGAAAAGAAAACAAATCAGTACAAGAAAGGATATTTACTTCAACAGTCGCAGGTGAGCCCAAGCACCCCTTAAATAAATGGCGGAACTGACCGCTCGCACCCAGTTGCCCGTTGGGTTCCACTAATATCTTCCCAATAATAATACCTCAATACACACTTTGTTCGGCAAACCTCCAAGTAAAATGACTGATTTCCAAACAGAATATAATGACAAATGTAGAAAATGTGTGTTATAACTTTATAAAATATCTACAGAGTAATCTTCATGTACAGTTATTTAGCTGTCCCAAAGGTTCATAGCTTAGGCCCTTCTTCAACATCAAATGGCCCTCAGAGAAGAGGAGCACAAGTTTGAGTGGCACAATCAACAATGATCTCCATTAATCTTTTTTTTTTTTTTAAAGGGTTAAAAATGTATTGGGGGTGGGGGGTTGGCTGTGTAACCTCTTTCTCCCCAGTATAAGTGGCTCTCTATTCATTCTGCTGGCCACGTTTTTCAGCATTCCTGCAGAACCCTGTGAGCGGAGCTGACACGGATTCAGAGAAAAACAATTGAACCAGGCCTCTTCCCTGCATCCATCCCCCTCGCAGCTCTGCATGCTGAGGAGCTGGGAGGGATCCAGACATGGCAACAAGGCTAAGCTGCAGTGTTGTAAACATCTCATTACTACTGGAAAGGAGAGACGATGAGGACCAGGGCCATGCCTATTAACAGGGGAACAAACATGAAATGCTGTTGAGATCATATATATGCCAAAGAAGATTAAGATTTCCTTTCGGTTGCTAGCTGCGGAGGTAATGTTGGTGGTAAGCCCCTAACGCTGACAGCTAGCAGGGGGAGACGTTGCCTATGTGTTTTGTCTATCCAGCTCAGCTGCAGCTTCGTGGGCTCAATGAAATCCGACTTAGGTTCTCTCCAACAGACCTACCACCTCCCAGGCTCCCTCCCTTCCCTCCACTCACCCAGATTAAGTCCGTAGTCCGAGTTGACCTGTATCCTAAACTTGTCCATCTGTGTGTTCCTCTTAGAATCCGGGTACCACAACACCTTGCTCTCCATATCCATAATTTTCTCGCTCTTCCCTTCCGTGTCTTTGGACATCTTCGTCGTGTCCTTTTTCTTTTTTTTTCTTGCCTGTCAAACGATAAACTCAGCGAAAGCCCTGCTGAAGGTAGCTGTTCTCGAGGTGAGGACACGTTCCCAATGAGTTGGCCGGCTAGCTTATTTGTTTGAATGGCTGTGGAAGGCTACCGCGAGAGCCAGGTCGAAAAGCTACTGTTGAAGGCAAGCGTGGGGCTGTCAAGTAAAGCTGTTAGGCCACGCCCCTGCGCCATGACGTAAGCAGGCGTGCTGGAGTCCAGATCAGAGAGAACCGCAAGACCCCGGAAGACGATTTAAAAAAAGGTTTTATGTTTCTTAAAACATTATGTTATGGTTTTAATTAAATGATTGATGAAATATATCAGGCTAACAAAAAAACAAAAAACTGATGAAGAATTTAAACTTATGAGGAAATTGCCAGTGGCAGTCTTTCAGTTAAATTATATAAAACAAATATAAAAAATTACAGCTCTTGTGGTTAGATTAGCATATTCAGTGAAATGAACATTAAATTACAGGGTGGATTCGGAAGTTCTACATAAGAAATACATTAAATATTATCACTTGATGTGTGGCAATATGGCTTTTTTTTCCAAAGTCAGAAGCTTTTAAATACCCCTGGAGGAATGATTTGTGTTGAATGAGCCAATGTTTAGAGATAATGTGAAGCAATGTTAAACCAATAATTTCTCAATGTCAGCTCATTCCAGTGTTGGCCTACTTTTTAGTCTTCATATAGGTGCATAATTTTGGGGAGTTACATGCTTAAACTGGTCATGTTTGGCTTTTCAGTCTACTTTTTGGGTTTATTACCATGTATAATTTTCTATACTTCATAAGCAACCTTAATAATTTCACAATATCCCAGTCAAACATCTCACAGTACACACACTATGAAAATTGTCACTGAAAATTAAATATCCTGTTCAGAGTTTCCAAGACCGATCTACTTTAATAATCTTCTTACAAATATACATTTACATCTAAGAAAGTGATTATTTCAAACATATGCATAAACCATAAACCCCTATTGCAGCAATCTTTGACGTTTGACACGTGAGCGCGCATGATTTTGACACTATGCAGCTGAGGCTCTCGTGAACGCGTGAAGCTCCCACTGCTAAAATGACGGCTTCTGATTGGTCCTCAGCAAGCTGGGCCCACATCAGCCGACGGATCTGTCCATGCAGGGGGGGGCCACGCCCCCGGTGGACTGGCGGGCGGCTTACTCAATGGGGAGACGCTTCTTTTGGGGCTTCAAAGGAAGCGCCGAGTCAATCAGAGAGTTGGTTTTAGAGGTGTGCCCAATCACAGAGAAGCGGGGGCCTCCTCATCGCCTGGTGGTGTCGGCCCATTTTTTTTGGGGGGGGGGCATTAATGGTGACTTTGTTTCCAACATGAGCATTTTGACAAGAATTAAATGTCTGCATTTAACTAAAACAAAGCAGATGGAAAGTTATGTCTCGTTTAATATGGGAAAAAAAGCTTTAAAACTTACTGACTTTAATACCCACCTGCAGTAAACAAATGCATAGATAAATAATAATTTAAGAAATAAATGTATTTGTTTGTATCGATTCTTAAAGTATTTAAAACTCAATTTTGGTTGAATAATTCACTTTTGGGTTTACGTTACCAGATTCTGAAGCATTTGGTTTTCCAATGTTCCCATTTAATATATTTCTTAGTCTCCAATGCAAATGACTTAAATTAACATTTTAATATTAGATTTTTTTTAAATCTGAAAATGTATCTGTTCTTTGCTCTTCTTTCCATACTCTCCCAATAAAAAAGGGGACAGGGGATGTGTGCATATAATGTTTCCCCCCTTTTTCACAGGCCTCTCATAGAGACTGAAGTTGGACTGAAAAGCACTCTGGCATCCCTCCACCACAGCTCATCTTTTGTCTGTTTAACCAACTGCTGTCCCCACAGCGGATTAGGTCTCCTGTTAGTTGCCAAAGGTTGGGTGCACTTCGCCAAAAACAGTTGCAACAACTACAATTTTATGTAGAAATATTTCCCATAGGTCAATAAAAACTTTGGACACATCCTTTCACGTGCCAATTTTACTTTGAACATTTCTCTCCTACATTTTAGTTGGATGAAATAACATTCTTTTTTGGAACTTGTGGATTCAAAATTCTTTAGAAATAACAGGGAATTAAGTTTAAAAAAACCTGATGGTGTGGGGGTCCACTTCTGTCTGTGGAGATGACCACCGGCATATCTGGAAAGTCCTCATCACAACTCTAAGGTATATATAGGTTACACAGTCACGTGAAAACATCTTTGTCACGGAACAATATCAAACTGCGTACTGCATCTATAACAGACATCCTCCTAATAGAAAAATAGCCCTCTTAATAGAAGAGTAGTCCAGTAGTCCAGTCCTTTGACCAGCTGTGAACATTTGGCATTTCATGAAAATCAAATTACAAAAATAAAAGAATTTTGAGCAGACATAATCTCATATCAGACAGAGCAGAACATTTCTCTGGTAATCCCAACTGGACTTCTCCTTAGATGTCGATGATATCTCTCATTGCAAAGGATTTGCAAGTTCTTATATGAAAAGTGAGGGGCTTTGGGCTTTAAAGCAAAGAGGGCTGTTGCAGTCTGACCCACTGGAAAACCTCGGATCTCTTGTTTACAGAGAGGGGGAAACACTGTGGTAAACGTGGCCCTGTCCAAACTTTTTTGGAACTGTGAATGGGTTTGAGAAGCCGATTTTCAACTGCAGCTATTCTTTAAAGTTCCCTCATGCTGTTAGCAAAACAATCAGAATCAAGTACTGGTACATCCCTCGAAGAAACTGTTCAAGGCATGTAGCATGAACAATGAAAATAAATAACTTACTATAGTTAGTGTTGTTGTTTTTTTTATTGTACTCTCTCCACATAGCAGGTTGCAGCTCTTGTGCCCCAGCCACATGACAAATAGTTTAACAAAGTTTGAGAACATATTTAGGTTCTTTAGTGAATATCACTCGGTGAGCGCAAAAGTTAAGACACAACTCAGGATTTTGCATTTAAGTTGCTCTTTAGTGAAATAAAAATAATGTAGGCAGAAAAAAATGTAATTGACATTCTTTAATGTCGCCACCTTTTCCCTCAATGACAGCTTCACAAACTCTTGGCATGCTCCCTACCGGCTTCATCAGGTTATCACTGGGAATGCTTGCCCAACTATCCTGAATGAGTTCCCAGATGAGTTGAACATTTGCAGACTTCTTTTCTCGCACTCTGAGTTCCAATTTATCCCAAACCGCCTCAAATGGGTTTGGGTCGGGTGATTGCGGAGGCCAGGTCATCAGAAGCCAGATCACCTGGAGATCTGAACTAAGTCCACACAAACCTCTTCTTCTTTTTACTGGTTTCTGTCAACAGTCTCCTCCGAACACTTAAACTCGGTGATGCATTCATGTAACTCCTTATCTGGGGTGCTGTTAAGTGTCAATTTCTAAGGCCAGCGTACTTCATGAACTTATCCTCAGCAGGTGAGGTGAGTCTTGGTCTTCCCAACCTGGTGCGGTCCTCATAGGAGCCAGTTTCATCACAGCGTTTGATGGTTTTTGCAACTGCACTTGAGTACACGTTCAAAGCTCTTACAATTTGACGTATTACCTGGTCTGCTTTTCTTAAAGCAAAAATTGACTGTCCTTTTTCTTTACACAGGGTGGCAGTTTTTCACATGACATCCACCTCAGCTGTGAAGCTTAGAGACACAATAGTATTCCTTAATAGCTTTACCCCAACTTCTCATCTGTTGTTAGTCTCAGATAAACAGAGAACAGAAGTGTCAAGTCCCCTCCTATTGCGCAGGCCCATCATATAGCTATTAGATAGATAGATAGATAGATAGATAGATAGATAGATAGATAGATAG
>CAJRST010011112.1:18594770-18622779 GCA_907169785.1 Menidia menidia | reverse complement strand
TAGATAGATAGATAGATAGATAGATAGATAGATAGATAGATAGATAGATAGATAGATAGAAATTCAATAAATTTCCGGGTTCTAGAAACATGTTTGGGCCTGTATATAAATAGAGGGTACCTATTCATGTTGTCACTGCACAAGAATTATAGAGATAAACAAAAATTATAACTAATGCTAAAAGCATTTTTCCCATAAATTCATTTCCGTTTTTAAGCATGCTTAAGACAATTTTAGCATAATTATAAATAACGATTTTTGTTGTTGTGTTTTGTTTGTTTGTTTTTCTTGCTTGTTTGGAACCAGGAACACAAGCATACTTACAGTTGAAGAAATTAAACTAGCTGCACATTTGCACGTTACAGATTCGGTGTCTGTCGGTATCAAGAACAACGTCGTCATTTATTTTTTACTTTAGTCTCAAATAAATTACACATATGTCTGTGACTTTAGTTACAAGGTGCTAGGAGAAGAGGACCCCCATCCGTCAATAGTCGACCTGCTCAGTGCCTGACAGATTTGCAACTAACCTGGTCAATGCTGCCACCTCGTGGTCATTCGATTTACCAATTAGCTTCCTTCAACTTTGACACATCAGCAGCCTTTGATAAAAAATGACTGGAAATACCTTTCTTTATAATGACAACACGAAAATGCCGGCAAGCATTCCATAGACAGACTGAGTCCCAGCTAATCGTTCATTTAAACAGGCTAAACTGGTTCAGTCTGTCTGAATATGTGCAGGAAATCCTAATTGAAGACATTTACCTTTACCGGATTCTGTCCAGTAGGTGGCAGCAGAGAACATGAAGTTGCGACAGGTATCTTTACAGACGTGATTAAGATTTCCTCTTACGTTTTCTCAGTTAGATCTCGTGCCCAGAGTTTGCAAAGTCACCAATTCATCCGTTAGTTTTCGTTGGTTTGGGTCAAATTTTGATGGGGAAAGAACTACCTTTTGATATCGGGACGTGTTTTATTTTTTATTTCTTCACGTGATTTTGCCGTGTTCGACGTCACCACCCTTCACGGAAGTCAGCACTGTGATGATAGTGGCCTCGTCAGTCTAGCAGCAGGAAGAGGATGTTTGCTTCCAGTCAAATAATATTATTATCGGATCATAAGACTTTATAACATCCCAAACTGCTTTAGGTTAGTTTTTTTTTTTCAGCCGAGCCTGCGGGGATTTAGAAAGCGCATTTCCTCTCGCGGAGGCGGCCTGGAAACGGGCGCTGGATAAAGATGTCACTGTTCCAGTCGGCACTTGATTTCCTAGCCGGGCCCGGCACGTCCGGAGCGGCCAGCCGGGACCAGAATGACTTCGTCGGACAAGTGGTTGAGCTCGGTGACATGAAACTCAGAATCAAGAGGGTTATCGCCGAAGGTGAGCCACAGCCCGCGAGGAGGATAAATAACGACCCCCGTCTTACAAGTAGCCATGCTCGGTAGCCTTTAAGCTAACTGGCTAGCAGCAGAACTCTATTGGTATTCATCGGCGTTAGCAAGTGCAGAGCCCCCGAGCAGCACTTAGTAAACACAGGTTGATCATTCGGTTTCGATCTGGCTAACTGTCTGGATCGATTTTCAACAGACGGGTTTCGCTTTGCGTCGTGCTCTGTGGTGTTTTGTTCGTAGTTAAGGTGCAAAAAAGCCGGTAAAACAATGCGGCAAACGCGAGTTTTCCTTTAAGACTCAGCTGGATGGCTGCATACCTTCAGCCTTCAGAGACACATCACAGTTTTCCAGTTGTCAGGAAGCCATGTCAGCATTGAAAACGTTAGTGGCTGCGTTTTAACAAACCATTCCGATTTCTCACAAAAGCCAAACCGGAGCCTTTGGATGGTTGTCCCCTGGGTTGTTGTGTTGTTGTTAAAAAGGAACAAATTGTTTCTGAGCTGATTGCTGTAGCGTGAACACATGCACACATCATGTGCATGAGGAGCTTTGCTTTTGCTTGCTCTTTTCTGTTTTTTTGGGGGGGGCATTTAGCCTCACATAGCTCACCTTTATCCATGTCTTAGGGTTAGGGTTACAGAACATCTGAAGAGCTACAGATCAGGTGTCCCCTGTGGCACCAGACACTCACTGTTGCCCTCTTTGCAAAGTCTTGTAAGAAAGAACTATTACGTGGTGAAATGGGGGAAAAAATTCATCTGAAAAGAATGTTTTGCTTATTGTTATCATTCACAGTGGATGTTGTGCATTGGTTGGTGAAAAGTGAACTGATATTGGTTTAATTGGCTGTATGACCCACTTCTGTCAGTAGAATTTGGAAATATCAGACCAATTCTAACCTTTTCAACAGGTAAATTGTCGATTTCTCATATTGTATGTTAATCAGATGAAGTCTGAAGTCAGTCTTTGGTAAACGGCCCAGTCTGTGATATTTAGTGCCTGGCTTCAGTTAATGTGAAGCACAGCTTACTTATTAGTGAAACCTGGAATGCGCATGTTGCTTCTTGTCTTAACAAAAATGCCACACTTGTCATGAGTAACACGAAATTGCTTTTATAAGACGTAAGGTGGTTACGATCGAAGAACAAGATCACCTGAAACTCAAACTCTCCCCTGTCCAAACCCTTCTCCATTAAACAGGTGTCTTTGTTATCCCAAGATCTTAGAGGAGATATCCGGTGAGTGGCGGTGCCTTTACTGCCTCTGTGCACCAGCGTTATTCTTCTAAGTGTTTGACATTTGCACAGAGAACGTATCTTATCCAAACGGAATGGTTTGGTGTCCGATGAGAGGATGTTTAAATCTTCCAGCAACTAACAGAAAAAGACTCAGGATTTTCCAACTAATCTCAACAACCCAGGGTTTCCATTTCCTGTTAGAATGAGTGGGACTCCGAGCTTGGTGGGTTGACCCCTAAAAGGAGTTCAGCAAATCAGTAGTGGGATAATGAAGTGCATGTCAAACTCAGCTGAGGAGTGTTTTTTGTGTAAATAAAGCTATATAGATTAGAGTCTTTAACCCGGTTTTGTGGAGCAAGAGAGGCTGGTAGTTGATTTACTTATTACTATGGTAACGTTGCCCTTTCCTTGTTTGGATCGTCCACCGGCCTGCCTTTTTCATAAAACCATATGTCCTTTTAGGGAATTTGCAGATAAAGCCCTGGACATATGTTACCCTTCAATGTTGGTCTAAGCATTTGCAAAGTTGGGTTTCCCCCCTTAAAGGAAAACAAGTACGGACTGTGACTTTTCAGAGCTTTTCGGTCACCAGTTAGACGTGGAAATGAACATGTTACAACACATCCTGCTCTGCACCGCTCGATTTCTGTAAAACGTTCAGGCTTAGTCCGCAAAACCAACAATCAACAGAAAACCGCAAGGGTTCACTTTGAAAATTAAAGTGAGGATCGCCAGTTAATAATCCACTTTTCCTGTTTTTTTTCCTCCCTTTTTTCTTTCTTCCTTGTAAGGTGGTTTCGCTTTTGTGTATGAAGCCCAGGACATGAGCAGTGGGAAAGAGTACGCCCTCAAGGTAAGGTGAAAGGTGCATCCACTGTTCTCCTTTGACTGGATCACCCAGTATGAATTTCCACATCTCTGATCCGGAAACACACTTGAATTATCTCCTGTAAGTAAAGAGGCATCTGAATTGATACTGAGGCGTGCAACATCATTAGGATGCTGAACATGAGTCAGGATGTGAAAACCTATGATGACACTTGAATGTACAATGAACAGGTTGCCTGGCGGTTTAAAAAAGAAAAAAAGCTCCCTCCCTTTCCCGATGTATAGAATAGTGAGCTATCTTTATGCTGTAAAACACCAGGACTGTGGCTATGTTTAGCCTGTAGCTGCTTTTTGTCCAGCACATTAATCAGAAAGAAACTATCTTTATTCACAGAGGAAGAACTATGACTTGACTAGGATTTCAGGTCTTCAATACTAGAAGTATTACTTAAAGCGTCAAGGGAACTCTGGATCCCTTATTTCCATAACAAAGACTGCGTGCGCTGTCTGTGCATGGGGGTTTTTCACAAATGCTTATTCAACTTGACTGCTCGTTTTTTTGTTTTTGTTTCGTTTTTTGCCCTTTACGGCCCGTCACCTCCTAACTGTTAAGGTTTAGGCCCTGACTCAACCAAGCTTCAGGCCGATCTCAGACCGCCAGTTGCTGATTGGCCAGGGAGTCACATAGCGACCCCCATCACTGTAACCATGCCTATTTTTAAGAAATGCAGCATTTTATTGGTTCTGAGACAAGTCAATCTTGTAAAGGCCCAATAAGTGAACGACACCTGGGTCCAACCAGGAGGTTCAGCCGGAGGTTCATCCGGTACACCGTCACCGCCATACCATGCATGTTAGGACCTCAATTTGAATGGAAAACCACCTAAGCTGACCCCATGAAGGAGGCCCGTTTGATACGACCCCCTCTTATGTTGTGTGATCGAATGACCGTAGGCACAAAGTGACCGTCTGTTTGAATGTTTTCTTTTCAGAGGCTGCTGTCCAACGAGGAAGAGAAGAACAAGGAAATCATACAGGAAGTCTGCTTTATGGTATCCTTTGATACACGCGATGGGAAAGGGGTCCACCGACAGTTTATGCCGTAGATTTTTTTGTGGCCGATTACGCAGCAGATGGTGTCGTTTGAAAAAGTTCAAGCTGTAAACTAACGACTCAGCAAACAGACCTCTGGTGTGGAATGCTGCCATTACAGGATCATTGGAGTTTATTTAGCAACAGTGTAAGCATGGGAAATGCAAAAGCTGACACATATTTAGCGGATTAAGTATTTTTTGCGGCATTTACGTTTAACGAGCCATTTTCTTCCGTCTTTTCTTTGAGGAAAAACATGGAGCAGAGTATACAGCTCCTGGAGAAATTAGTTCTTGAGTTTTTGGCACATTGACTTGATACAGATTTGTATATTCATGGGCTCAGACACCCTGCATTACCATTTAGATCAACTTGACTCCTGGTTACACCAATTCACTCTTTACTTTCAACATTAGACGAACTCAATTTGCCGCCTGTGGAACAAAAATATCCGCGTCGGTTATCAGATGTCAGCCCTTGAGGCTAGTGAGGCGGGGCTAAACCTAACAGAATGAGTGTTCCTTGTAGCCCTTGACCCTGTGGCTCTACAGAAAAAATTGTCAGGTCATCCAAACATGGTTCAGTTCTGCTCCGCCGCGTCCATCAGTAAGGAGGAGTCGGACACCGGGCAGGCCGAGTTCCTCATCCTCACCGAGCTTTGTAAAGGTAAACGCCATCACACGTCTTTCTCTGCCTCCTCATCCCCTGTCCACTACCTACAGGGCTGGATCAAACACTACTCGTTCATCAAATGCAAAAAGGAAGGAAGTCGGTGTTGCCACCGTAAAACGCCAAAAGGATTTGTGCTGAGAGCTTCCTGTCTGCGGTCGTTTTGTTTCCGGCTCTACTTCCCTTTCGTTGGGTTACAACAGACGTGCTTTGCTTATTTCTTTTCATTCACTGCAAATTGCAGCGTCATTATCGCTTCCATCAGCACTCACTGCCCAAAAAAAGTGTGTGTCAGTGTTTAAAAAGAGAAAAAGACCAGAAGTGGTAGAAACTTTATATTTTTTTTAATTCTGACTTGGTGATTAGTTTGTATGTTTTTTTTTCCTGTCAGAAGATGTATGAGATATCCTAGAGACAGTGGGTTTATCCTTGTATTTAAAATGTGTAATTAGGTATTTTTTCTCTGCAATTTGGTTCTGATCGTCCAAATTCCTTTTTTTACTCAATTTTAATTACACAATAAGGACATGATTAGTGTATGAAACCATTTAATTTTAGATTTCAAACATTAGTGTTTGATAGCAAACACTAGCTGTTGGGGAAAAAATCAAATATCAAAGTAAAGGGAGTTAAAAATGTCCTAATATGAGGACTCTGGGTCTCAGGAGTGTTTCTAAGGTGTGTTTGTGTGTGTGAGAGAGAGGCTTGTTGCAGTTTTAGTGTCCACTGGTTGCTGCAGGTTGCCGGTCAGTTGATCTCTCGGCTTCCATTCACCCCCACGGTCTCTGTGTCTCCTGTTCCTCAGGTCAGCTGGTGGACTTCATAAGGCGGGTAGAGCAGAGGGCCCCTCTGTCGTGCGACACCGTGCTGAAAATCTTCTACCAGGCGTGCCGCGCCGTGCAGCACATGCACAAACAGAAACCTCCAGTCATCCACAGAGACCTCAAGGTGGGTCCCCGGCCCGCTGACCAGCGAGTGGCGAGAGGTCACTACGACAGCCGGCCGTAATGAATTCCACCCCTTCTGATGCGTTGCAGATCGAGAACCTGTTGATTAGTAATCAGGGCACCATCAAGCTGTGTGACTTTGGCAGCTCCACCACAGTGTCGCATCGCCCCGACTACAGCTGGTCTGCCCAGAAACGGTCCATGGTGGAGGATGAGGTACACACACAGACAGCTAATGGCAATGAGAAGAAAGCCCCTCTATAATCAATACATCCTTTATCAGAATAGCTGCTCAAAGAGCTCCGTCGTACCACACATTGTACTGAAAAAGTGAGATCCAAAAGCTTGTGTTGTACCAGTCTTCTATATCAAAATCGCAAACTTTCCAAAAAACTGTGGGTGGGTTTTTCAGAAAGAAAAATGCTGATCTTAGATTAAGGTGGCCCTGTGATGCCTCTGTTCATTACCGATTTAGGCTCAAGCCTTTTGATCTGGCCCATAAAGAGTCACCTTTACTCCATCAGCCAGTAAAACACAGTGGTAGTCTTCATCCAGATCTAGACCTGGTTTTCGTCCGTTTGTTTTACTTCACGAATACCAGTTGGTGTTGAGGCATTTTGCTTCTGCTCTGCCGGATTCTCCAGATTCCAGTTGCCGATTTCAGATCCATACGTTTTGCGACTCTCTTAAATTATGTTTTCGTTCTGTCCAGGAATTGTTAGACATATTTCCCAATAGGTAGTTAAACTTGCTTTCAAAAGGATTCCCTCTCTAAATAGTCTAAGTTGCTTTGTTTTTTAATCTGGGTCAAACTGTCATTTTTTTCCTCGTTTGATATTTTTACACATGCGCATTATTTTCTAGAATTGCTCCATAACAGTCAGTTTTTCTAATAAAGATGAGGAAAAAGACTCATTCAGAGGTCTCGGTGGATCTGTAGCAGTAATGACACCAGAAACCAGAGGCCTTTGATTGAATTAGCTGCTCCAGGTCCAGGAAGCAGCGATCGATGGGGTTAATCATGTTAATAACACAACCACACAAGGAGGCTTTGGTACAGTCGACCTCAGCCTGCAGGACACCGGCTTCCCACTGGAATTACCCCTATGTTTGCAAACAGGTTGCACTAAAGAGATTGTTAGGGCGAGGGATTTATTTATTTATTTTTGGTGATGACCTTCTGTGGAAATGCTTGAAAATTTAAAAGCTGTTTTTACTCTGTAATTCTAAACATCTGACTGTGGATTCTCAGGGTTGTTTTGGCTCTTGTGCTCTGTGTAGATCACTCGGAACACCACTCCAGCATACCGGACACCAGAGATGATCGATCTCTACTCCAACTTTCCCATCAATGACAAACAAGACATTTGGGTCAGCTCCTGCATGTGTTTTTTTTTCTTCTTCTATCTAAGTTTTACTGTGTTTATACCTATGTTAAAGGAAACCATTCATCGTGTTCCCTCTCCCACGCAGGCCCTGGGATGCATCCTCTACTTGCTGTGTTTTAAGCAGCATCCATTTGAGGATGGGGCCAAGCTTCAGATAGTCAATGGGAAATACCTCATCCCTCAGAATGACGTCAGGTACACCGTGTATCACGACCTGATACGTAAGGGCCGAGCTCTCACCCTCGCCGTTTCACCCGTTCTCCGTCCAGGCGGTCCTTCCTCCAACGCAGCCTCCCGCTCTGTGTTCCCCAGGTTCCATGTTGAAAGTGAACCCAGAAGAGCGACTGTCCATCACTGAGCTGGTCAACCAGCTGCAGGAGATCGCAGCAGCGCGCAACGTCAACCCCAAGTCTCCCATTACCGAGGTTTGTGTCCGAAAGCCACCATTTCTGCCTTTTCAGGGGCGTGTAGACGCCCACAGAGTGTGTTTGGAGACACATCCATATCGAGCTGCTAGCGTCCCAACATACAGACCACTGATACACACAGATACACACACACACATCCTGATGTGGTCAGGTTTGCTAAGTAACACAAAGTGAGTACAAAAGAGTCTGTATTCTCCCTTGCCGGCATACCTCTAATGCATACGAAGTTAGAAATGGCTGCCGCTTCATCTTTAGAGTCGTGGCATCAAAACCCCTCCAGGGTCTCCACGAATTTCCTTTTCCTTCAGCAAAACCTTTCCTCCCTGAAACAGTCCTGTTACACAGTTGCAACTGCATCAGTGTTCATCCCGCCCCCACCCCCCTTTTTAATCTTTTTTTTTCTAAAGCAAATTAATAGATAGAGGCACAAAGCTTCTATATGTTTTCTTTTTCTTGAATTAAATCCGAATCCCAATTAGGCCGCTAAGTATCTGCACGGTGCGGGGCAGATTTGGTAATTGCTCATCTGATTAGGGTTAAGAAGGAGTTTCCCTGCTGGATGTAAGAAGATTAGCATCCTCCTCCTCCTCATCCTCCTCTCTGTGCGGCAGCTCAGCACAGACATATGGAGAGGCAGACTGTGACATGTAGCAGAGATGGGAGTGAGATACTGACAAAGGACGGCTGGCCGTTCGGGGAGCTCAGAGGCTTTCTGGCTGCTGTAGTACTCACGCAGACCCACCACGAAAGCTTTTCTTTCTTTTTTGCTTTCTTTTTTTTTGGGGGGTATCTCTCTTGAAAGTTATTTTTTTTTATCTTCTTCCAATTTTTTTAAAATCTAATTTATTTTCTTTTATTCCTTTTTTTAAAAGCGTTTTAAAAAGATAGCATTGGCTTTTTTTTACGGTTCCTTTTATTCCTGACACAACTCGCACCGTTTCTCCATCCCGGTCGGATCTGTGTCTCGTTCTCTCCCGCCGTCCACAAATAGTTTCTGGTAACAATGTTGAGCACTTACTACTGCTGGCGGCCCGTGTATGATGGCTATGAATGTCTGCAGCTGCTGGAGCAGAACGGAGGTTTCGGCAACAATGGAGCCCAGCCGCCCATGCAGATCCAGAACGTCCACAACAACGCAGGTGAAAGTATTGCCACGGAAATGTTGCGGTCTGTGAAGCAGTGCGGCGGTTTTCGAGCGTTTTTCTGGGGCTTAAAAGCTTTTGGTCTGGGAGATAATGGTAGAGTTGCGTCATTTTCTGCCTCCAAAGTGTACTCATTTGCATTCTGTTTATTGCCGAAAGACGACCAGGGAATGACCCCACTAGAATACCCACACATTTTAAACGCTGCTAGCTAACAACCAAATTAGGCTGGACATTATTGCTTGAAAACAGACATAACTGCTCTTGTTTTGTTTTTTTAGCCTTTCTGTGGTGGTGTGATGGAGCTAAATTATTCATTTCAGGCAATTTAGAATTTTTTTGTACTACACACACGGTACTTCTAATCAGACATAGACACATGTTCTCACACACACATGCTCATCCACGCCCTCAGGATGCTGTTGCAGAACGTACCACCAGCTCCACAACATCTAAAGCGTTTCGAAGTTACTAAATGTCTTCTGAGGAGGAGGAAGGGTCACAAACATCAGTCACTAAGTCGGTTGTTTTTAACCTCAAGGATCAGGGCAGACTTTGCTGCGTTCTGGTCACCCGAATGCACACTAACCCTGCGTGAGTGATGCGTAAGCCTGCAGCCCGGTGGATCTCATGGAGACTGCTTAATGTCGCATAGAAACTGATGTTCTGCTCTGTTTTTATTCAGCTGTTATCAGCTGCTTATCAACTCAGTTTATTCTCAACAATAGCTTTTCTGGTACAGTTAGAATCACAAGTGAGGCCTCCTGTAATATGCTTTATTTGAAAGATTTTTATTGGGAGTCCTGTATATCTGTGTTGTTTTTTGTGGCTGTTATGACTTGAATTTCAGTAGAATTTAAAGCTGCTAGCTTGGGCAGTCTTACAATCTATTATCCCGAGTACGAGAGATTTTGATCTCTTCAGGGTTTGTGCAGAAATGAATAAAAAATGTCAACAAAGCATACAAATCAGTACAAATCCTCAGGAGATTATTTTAGAAATTAATTTAAAAAACAAGCGAAAGGATCACGTGAGAAAGTAACTTTTCTATTGTCCAGTTCTACATTATCAAAATGAGACTTAATAAGCTCATTATTTTTCCCTTATACACACACTCACACATACACCGCATACAGCCTGGGTGCATGCATCCGGGCTGCTCCAAGCCCCTTAAGAGGATTTCTGCACTGACACTCAACCATCTGTCAAAAAGCAGAGTGTGTTTGCGCTTTCTTTTGCGTAGTAGCTCAAACAGCATCCGGTTGTAACTCAACATCAGGCAGATTTGGATTTGATTTCTGATGCTTTGAATATGCTTTGTATTTAAGATACAACTTTTTTTATTGTCAGTTTATTTTTTTTTCTGGACCGGTCAGTTATCTTGCACCCAAGCCGTATGTGTGATGTTGTCTGTTATCTACAGGTGTGTACGACCCCGATCAGGCAGGAAGTGGCATCTTGGATATCTTGAGAGGAGGAACCGAGCGCTTCCTCACCAACATAAAAGATACATCCTCTAAAGTCATCCAGTCGGTGGCCAGGTGAGTCAGATTGACACTCGGTACAAGTGCTTTTATGTAATTTATGTTTATGTCCAGCTCACCATGTTTGTTTGTTTTGTTTTGTTTTGTTTTTGTAGAACCTGATTCAAAAAAGTTTTATTGACCTCCATGAAAAATGAATTATCAAATTGACTTATTCCCATCGCTGCGTTTTGTATCCAAACACATGCACCTTTAACTTCAGCATGCTGCAAGACACAGGAGATTTTAAACATCTTGTTAATAAAGTATGCATATGTACACAAGATGAACACAGTCATCTTGTTTTTTTACATTTGCATTGGCTTCATTCGTTAATGGTTGTAAAATTGTCTGCATAATCATTCATATTCACTCATACCTTCTTTTTTTTTTTAAGTTGTTACTCAGTTTGATTATTCTGCGTTCTTCTGAGATGTCGGTGCATTATGCACCAACAGGATAACCAACGCCAATAGCCAGAGCTTGCACACTAGCGAAATTTGAACGTCTGTTTCAGTTATTGTGTCATCATTTTTGCTCCTTTTGTTGGGTTGTTTTGTTTGTTTTCATTTATTTTTTGTCGTTTCTTTCTCTGTCCCAATCCCTCATGGTCCCTATGTGTCCATCACCTAGCAACCCGAGGTAAATATGGGTCGGTGAAGATGCGTCCCGTCATGCGTTGCTCTGTGTGCTCTGTAGTCTGTGTTTGATTTAGAGAGAACAAACATGCTGTGAGGCTTTCTGCCGTGCCGTGTCCATCATCACAGCTTACCGATTCCTAACACCACACCCTCAGTAATACTCTTGAATGAATGAACGCCCGAGGATGACATGAGTGGATAGTGGACTTGCACTTAGGGGATAGATCACATGAGACTTCCTTCCAGTGTGTAGTTCAAGAGGTCATTCTTAAAATAACTCAAATCAAACATTAAGACTAGAGTTGGTTGTATAGCAGAGCACGCTGACCACATTTTCCAACAAAATAGTATGCGCTATGCACAACATAACATAATACTTTCTAAATTGCCCCTCCTTAAAGCTTAATATCTTCTATTCAGTTATACCGTTTTACTTCTCCTAAGACTCTTTTAAGATGCTACAAATCAAAGTCAAAATTTTAGCTTATGTCTTAAATGTTCAGTTTCACTTCCAAGTTCATCAAAATTTGAAAGATTTTTTTTTGTTTTCAAATTATACTAATGCATGAAAGTAGCCAATGTCTCTACAAGTCATGATGGGTTATCAGCCCATCTCCTTTCCAGACTCAGCTGGAAAATAAAAATATTTGATTTCTAAAAGGTTCCAGGCTGAAATTTCCACTGTCAGTAAAAACTGCAGAAATGAAGACAAATAAAAAATCTAATTCCTGTACCCAAACCTTTGTATGCGGAGAGCATTACATCATAGGGATGTTTATCCTTGTATTTATACATATTTTCATTATTTTTTTCTTCAAAATTATTACTTTAAAAAATTGTATAAAAGTTTTATGGATAATAGTTGATTTTACAAGTGACCTGTATGAATGAGTGAATGAATGAACAGTAATTAAAAGATTTAATATGACTCCTGCTCACTGAGTAACCATTCCAGCTTTGTGTGTCTTAACCAGCATCACTCGTCTGTCCTAACACGTACACATAAAACCTGGACGTCCCTGTTCCGTCTTTATGCTCCAAAACTTGAAAGAAATTTGAAATTATTCTGTTTCTTTCCTTGTTGTTATGTTCCATCTTTCAAAGCCATGGAAGGCTTTTTTTTGTTTAATCCAATTTTGTTAGCGTTCCTCTTAACACCAGGGAGCCGCTGGCAGTAGTGAATGCTACCAGATGCTTGTGCTGCATTTAAAACTCATCAGACAGATGAACTGAGGATTGCTGTAATCTAATTTGCATATATCGTAGGACAGCCGTAGATGCCAGGCTGACCTTAGTTTATCCTGTTGGGAAGTTGCTGTTGTTTTTGCCAACCACTTCACATAGTTCTGTTGTTTGGTAGCTCTGTGCTGACTTTCAGGCATAAGAAATCCTATTTTCCCACTTAGCTCCTGTAGAAATGACTCTTTTGTGTCTGTCCTCTCTGATTTACCTGCTTCTTTTCTAAGTGCACTTCTAATTTCTTTAACAGTTATGCCAAGGGGGACCTGGATATTTCCTACATCACATCCAGAATAGCAGGTACAGATGACATCCTTTGTTAAAAAAATTTTTTCTTTCTTAATATGAATATGATGTCATTGATAAGCACATAAAAAATGTAATTAAAGTTTAGGGATGTGGCATAATATCTGATAATTCAATCGCTTTTAAAACAAAGGGGACCTTACTATGAATTTGTGTTTGTGCAGTTATGTCCTTCCCCGCTGAAGGGGTGGAGTCGGCGATAAAGAATAACATAGAGGATGTCCGTCTGTTCCTGGATTCACGTCACGCCGGCCACTATGCCGTCTACAACCTCTCCAAACGATCATACAGGCCTTCTCGGTTCCACAACAGGGTATGAAGTGTGTGTGGGTCTTTTTTTGGGGGGGGGCATGACATTTGGGGAATTAGCTTGGGTTCCCTAAATTATAGTCATCTGCATCTTCTCGGTAATCCATCAGATTAATCCATTTCTTTAGTTTCTCATCGATAAGATAGATGTGTTTTTTTGCAACTTTGTTTTTCCCTTCTCTCATTTTATATCTTTATGTGTGTGTGTGTGTGTGTTGGGTAGGTTTCAGAGTGTAACTGGCAGGTGCGCCGCGCCCCAAACCTCCGCAGCCTCTACAGCGTATGTAAGAACATGCATCTGTGGCTCAAACAGGACCAGAGGAACATCTGTATTGTTCACTGTCTGGTGAGTGCACATGTCCCTCTGAGCGTGCTCAGACCGGCTCAGGGCTTCAGCCTCAGCAAACACGCATCAACACTTATTCCAGGGTCATTCTTCCCTGCCCAGAGTTTCAGAGGTCACTCCATCCGTTTATGTCTTTGCATTCTACGATGGAGCTCACAAGTGTGGAAAACCCACAGTCCCCTTTTCACTGAAATGTCTCAGACTCAGAGCACAGGAAACACTTCATTAAAATTGTTTTAAAATAAATTAGCGGAGCTATAAAAATACAGCTACGAATGCTTGAATCATTAAGATGGACACATTTACAAAATACATATGTAAATTATATAAATACTCACAACAATGTGATGGTTTTTATTCCTTTGACTGAAAAACGAAAAAAAAAGAATACATTTTCTCGTCCCCGTAGGATGGCAGAGCTGCATCGGCCGTGGCGGTTTGCTCCTTCTTGTGTTTCTGTCGCCTTTTCACCACAGCCGAGGCCGCCGTCTACATGTTCTCCATGAAACGCTGCCCGCCCGGCATCACACCCTCACACAAGAGGTACCAAAGCAGTGTGTCGAGCATGGCTCAGACTCCAGTGTCCTCACCTATTTCGAATCTCAGTACATTCACGGAGGATTTTCTTGAGCATAAGTCGCTATGCTATTTTCCATGTCTTCGTCAGGTACATCGAGTATATGTGCGACATGATGGCTGAGGAACCCATCATCCCCCACTGCAAGCCCGTGACCATTCACTCCATCACCATGACGCCCGTGCCGCTCTTCAACAAGCAGCGCAACGGCTGCCGGCCCTTCTGCGAAGTTTACGTCGGCGAGGAGCGAGTCCTCACCACGTCACAGGAGTACGACAAGATGAGGTAGCTTTTGGGTTTAAAAAAAAAAAAGAGATTTTTTATATAATGTTCCCATTCATAACCCTCTGTTCCTCTGTCTCTCTGCAGGGATTTCAAGACGGAAGATGGCAGAGCGGAGATTCCCCTCAATGTCACGGTTCAGGGAGATGTGCTGGTGGTTATCTACCATGCACGCTCCACGCTGGGAGGACGCCTGCAGGCAAAGGTGGGGACCAGTCAACCACTTTCTTCATTTCCTCTGAGGAAATTGACTTTTTTAGGAGCCGTTTCACTGCACTTTTCTGGGGGCATCAAGCAGATACGTGTGGATTTCCATGCTTTGAGTCTGTTTCCCCCAAAAAATTAAATAAAAATGCAAAGATGATTCTTTGTGTTTTAACAAAAGAGGAAATTCTGTTTCAGATGGCGTCCATGAAAATGTTTCAGATCCAGTTCCACACAGGCTTTGTGCCCAGAAACGCGACTACTGTCAAGTTTGCGAAGTATGTATCCCGCCCTCCGACCATGATATGGAGCTGAAAATATAAGTACCTTACACTGTTCCTATCTACTCGCTTCTCTCCTCAGATATGATCTGGACGCCTGTGACATTCAGGAGAAGTACCCCGACTTGTTCCAGGTTAACCTGGACATCGAGGTGGAACCCAGGGACAGACCCAGCAGCAAGTCCCACCCGTGGGAGGGTTTCCAAACAAAGGGCCTCAACCCCAAAATCCTTTTCTCATCTCGTGACGAGCAACAGGAGATACTCAGTAAATTTGGTAGGTTCCCTTTTCCTTACAGTATCTTGCGTGGGTCTGGGAGTCTCATGGTTTTTGTTCAGTTTGCTTTGCTGACATAAACACCGCCAGAGGCATGCCCTCAGTTTATTTTTTCTTTACACTACAGGTAAGCCTGAGCTGCCTCGGCAGCCAGGCTCCTCTGCATTTTACGACTCAGAGTCAGCAGAGCCATCCCAGGCCCCAGAAGGTCCGAATGCAGCAGAAGCAGAATCCCCCATGAGCAACGACACCAATCCCAGCAACTTTTTCCAGACGCTTGATTGGGAAGGTAAAGTTTTACCTGTTGAATATCAACTCGCTACACAAATTCCTCATCACACTCCGGAAAAGAGGTTTCTTACTCTGACCTAGGATTTTGACTTGTTTTTTTTTGCATGCATAGATATGCGTTGCGCACACGACGCGTCAGACAGCCAGGGAGGAGGCTCCTTCAATGACCAAGAGGACCTCAGTGACCAGTCAGAGGGGGAGTCCTACTCGTACTCGGCCACCAGTGGAGAGCCTCTGTCCCGTGATCACAGCGAGCATCAGTTTGATGCCGACTTCCAGGTCCAGAAATAATTGGATTTCAGCCTTATTACCTCTTCTCGGGCACACCGATGCTGTCTTTCTTTATTTCCATTACTCTCCCTCTGCTTGTTTCAGTTTATTCATGACGTCTTTCCCCCCCCCCTCACAGACAGCCCCTCCCGTTGCCCCGGAGACTCCCCTCGGCGGTACCGCCGACCTCTTAGGTTTGAACTCTGACCCTGAAGCTCCCTCCTCGTCATCGGCCTCCTCCTCCGCTCCTCACCACCAAGCGGAGCAGGGAGGACTCAAAGCCGCCTCCAGCAACAGCGACCTGCTCAACGACCTGTTTGCACCCCCTGCTGGTCAGACCGCAGCGGTGCAGGAGGATCTGTTCTTCAGCGGGCCAACCAGTGGCACCACACCAGACTCAAAACGTAAAGAAAAAGAGCCCAAAAAGCACTGAAACAACCAAAGGGGGGCGGGTGGGAAAAAGTGCATTTAATACATCCGTTGCTTCTTCTGCCTTATGCTTGTTGCAGCCGTTGCCGACCCGTTTGACCCGTTCAGCATGGGGTCTGGGTCTGGTGTAGGCTCCAGTGTCGGGTCGTCTCGACAAGCATCTGGACCGGACCTGTTCGGGGACTTTTTGGCCTCCGACAGTTCAGCCACCAGCGGATTCGGCTCAGCTCACAGCAACAACACACCTGCCTCCAACACTAGCCTCTTCAACCTCAGTAAGCGAACATTGTGTCACCGTGACCCAGATCCCCTACCACCCTCATCTCATCTCCCCACGGTACCTTTTTTAAAGATATATATATATATATATAACAAATCGGGTTAATCTGCCGATGCTCGTCTCCACAGATAAAGCTGTGAAAGATGTACCAAAGATGACATCTTCAGCCAGCCAGCCGGATTTGCTCGGTGGGTGGGACAGCTGGACATCTGGCTCCACCTCTGGCATGAGCACCACGACCAGCAAACCCAAATATACCAACACCGGTGGGGGGAAATATTATAAATGGGTTAAAAAGAGACTGGAGATAGATGTTAGCTTTGAGGACAAAGAAAAAATACTTGAATCAGATTCTAAGTACCATGTTGCTCCTGTTTTTTTGTTGTTTTTTTTTTAGCTTCTGGCATGTCCTCCATGTCCAAAGCAAAGTCCCAGACCTTCGATCCTTTCGCGGACCTCGGCAACCTGGCCTCCAACTTGCCAGGTAAGAAGCTTGGTCTTGAAATTCATGATGAAATATATCCCATCCGGTGCAACTTTCATCCCTCTTTGTGTTTTTCTAGCAGGTTCTTCCAGCAGCAACTTTTCTGGGCCTTCCTTTAGCACAAAGGGCCCGTCTTCCTCCACCACCACCTCCTCCTCCTCCAGTAAGCCTCAAGCCCAGCAGCCCTGGCAGTCTGCCAGACCCGCCTCAGCCCAGAGTAAAGCTTGGATGTCTGGATCGGCACCTAAAACCTCCTCGGCGTCTCAGCCTGCCGCCGCACAGCCCTCTAAACCCAACTACAACCTTAACTTCTCCAGCGTCATCGGCGGGAGAGAGGAGAGGGGAGTTCGCGGACCTGGATTTGGTAAGAGAACCTGGTTTAAGAAGGGAAAAAAATCCAAAGCTTTTGCCCAGTCTGCATTGAGTATGACGGTTTGCCTCTTTTTCTTCCGTAACGCAGGCCCAAAGCCAAAAGTGAAAGAGGACGATTTCGAGGACCTGCTCTCCACTCAGGGTTTTGCTTATAAACCTGACAGGAAGGGACCAAGGACCATTGCTGAGATGAGAAGACAGGAGATCACAAAAGAGATGGACCCGCTTAAACTACAGGTAGAACACTAAGCAGTAGGAATGTGAAAGACTCAGCGTTCCGCGTCCGTTGCCTGGGAAAATACACCTCGCTTATTAAGTGAGGCACCTCATACTGTACCTCCCTGTCATTATTGGTCTAAAGGGCCGTCCAAGTGACACGCCAAACCTCCTTTTACAAAGTTACCTCAGAGACTTTGTCCAGGGTGAAACGAAGGCCTGTCTTTTTCCCCCACGCCCCAGATTTTGGATTGGATCGAGGGGAAAGAGAGAAACATCCGAGCGCTGCTGTCAACTCTGCACACCGTGCTGTGGGAGGGCGAAATCCGCTGGAAGCCGGTGGGCATGGCCGACCTGGTGACCCCCGACCAGGTGAAGAAGTACTACAGGAAGGCCGTGCTGATTGTGCATCCCGATAAGGTACGGTGTGTCCGCGCGCGCCGGGCTCGACCGCGGCTGCTTCTCGGTTTCGATGCGAGTTTTTTGCCGCTCCTCTTTGCAGGCGGCGGGTCAGCCGTACGAGCAGTACGCCAAGATGATCTTCATGGAACTCAACGACGCCTGGTCAGAGTTCGAGAACCAGGGATCCAAAGCACTCTTCTAAAGTCCTGGCGCAGACCCCCGGCCACACCAGACGGACACAACCGGACTGGATTTGGTGGAACCAAACAAGAACAAGGGGTTAGACTGGGCCAGATTGGACAGGACTGAGCCCACATTGGGCCTTTGGGGGCGCAGAGCCTCTGAGAGGTGTCCTCTCTACCATTCCTTCCCTCCTTCTTTACTTTCTTCTGTTTCTACAGTCAAAAAGGTGATAAAAAAAAAAGACCTGACGGCTCATTTTGTGGCTGTAGTAAGAAAAATAAATATATATATATATATATATACATACATATATATATATATATCTATCCTCCCTGGTTCATAAACAGCCACCTAAAACTTAAAGATTGTTCTTAAACTTACTGCCTACCTGTGCGACTGCCTGATTGGTGCTGCAAACTTCGGAAGGGAAAGGAGAGCGCAACAGTCACACTAAGAAGATGAAACGGAAAATGAAAATGATGAAAAGGACTTGTAAAAGGCCGATTATCATGACAGTTGTATTCAGATGAGAAAAGCACGACCAAACACTAATAAAAAAAAAAGGCTGATGGGATTTGGCTGTTGGTGGTAAGACTGTCATTTGTGCGCGGCACGTTTTGGAAACAGTCGGTCGGTGTCAGTTTATTAGAACACAAGGAACTACACATGGCTGTTCATCATCCGGCATGCCAGCCCCACCATGCAAGAAAGGGAAAAATATCATTCAGATGGGAAAGTTTTCAAGCTCTGTGGTCTCAAAGGAAGAAACAAAGAGGAAAAAAAAGAAGAAGAAAAAGTTAAGTTAAAGCAAGCACCTCTTCACTGAAACCACTCCGACCGTAACCCAGCATTGGATGAATACCGAGATTGATCTTTTGGAAACTACGGACTGAAAACTTTGGAAGTTCTACAGCTTTTTTGGGTTTGTGTCCTCCTCAGTGGGGTGACGACCTGGGGTGCTGCTCGGACCACCACCGCTACTCGCACTCGTTCGGATTCGTGCCACTTTGCTGAGGAGGTCCGTGTCAATTCCAAACACGCAGTCTGTTTTTTAAGTGCTCTTTTAAGCCCACGCGCTCACGCTCCGCTTCAGCGACCACCTCCACAGCGGCAGGTTCAGGGCCGTCAGCACGGGGAGCAGCTCTTTTTACTAAAGTGCTCTTCTTCTTGACACGCCGTCACTGTTATGAGCCCCCTTCTCCGTGTCTTTGAGCTCCCCCCTATTCAGCGCACTGCTTAGTGGACAAACAATCAAAAAGTGAAGGATTGAAAAGAGAATGTGTCCCCGGTCTCGTGCTCTGTATTCTCTAAGATTTGTTCTATATGTTTGTATCGAGCTCCTTGTCGGGTTAATCATTGCTTCGGTGTAAATATGAGAATCCTTGTCATTCGTCAAGTGGCTTTGTAAAGATTGCAGCCTCGGGATTTATTTAGTCACGTTTGCTGCAGGCCGAAACCGTGCGAATGTGGAACGTGTGCCAGCACGATTCCCTCTGCACGCACGGGATCTGACTCTGCTGGTCATCAGGCCTACAATCACAACTGTTTTTGTTTTGCTTTGTTCTGTTATTTTCTCGCCTCATTTTTGTTTTGTGATCTGTTGTTTGAATCACTTAAAAATCTTTTCACACTTTTTTTTCCTACCTTTTTCTCTTATTTTTGCTTTCACACTTACCTCACGGGCCAATCCAGAACCCTTGTTTCCTTATTTATTTCTGTGTTGTGTGGGGAAGTTGGGGGCCGATAGCTTACGCATGTATTTTAATGGCACAAGAAGAAAATTCCCCATAATATATAAGCGGAACATGCAGAGTGCAGCCGGGACAGCTGGTGGTCAGTCACGGCGCACTTCTGTTGCTGTTTTTCATTCCAAAGCATCAAACAATATGGTTGTTCTTTTGCAAATGTATGTCCTGTCTGTTGTCACTTTGTCTACTTTAAGCCGTATCATTTGGTTTCACGGTCTGTTTAATGTTGTTATCATTTTCTTTATTTCTTTCAAGGCAAAAGTGAACTTTTTTCTTCTGTTTCGTTTCCTAACATTTTCTTCAAAATTCCAGTGCAAGGGGCCATCAAACCTAAGTATAAAGACGAATAGATTTTTCTGACAGTATGAGAGTGTAGAGGGGGAAGGTAGCAAAAACCACTCATCGGCAGTGTTTTCTGTACCAAATTACATCATACTAATATGAATGTAAATTTCAATGCAAAAACAAATGATTAAAAATCCTTTTGATCTGAGGAAAAACTATTCGGTGTCTTTTTCAGCATAACATTTGTGTTTGCAACATTTTATAGGAGTGAAACACTTTTTAGTCAGATTCATCCTTTTTATTAGCTTCTTTTTGGAAGAAGCAGCACATTTAAAATAAATCATCAAGATATATTGGATCGAATTGAGACATTGCACTGACCAAAAACCATGGAATTGATTCTTACAATGTCTATAAAGAATCCTCTGAAAGATACCCACTAAAATGTCCTGTAAGAACGAATAGTGTCCTGTCAACTAAAAAGTTATTAAGATAAGACTTACTGCATATGTTTACTCTCAATGCATTATGTCAAAGCAATGATCAAAGGTATGAGTAAGTCATTAGATAAGAATAAATATGCATACATTTTAAGAAAGTCCAATTGAGCTCTATATGGAGTTTTCGTTTTCAATATCTACATGAATTAATTATCCCACTAAAATGCCTGTACTCAGCATTTATTGAAGTTCATTTATAAGGTATTCAGATCAGCAGTTTAATTCCAGAAACAGAAACGTTTCTGTTACCTCCACTTTGAGTCAGGGATTCAAGACTTCAAGAGGCCTGCGTCTGGAATTGATCAGTAACAGTGATTTTAAGATGGTCGCCCCTCCTCCACTGTGTGTGATTGGAGGAATGTTTTTAGTTATTTCACATGGTCAGCCTTCTGTGTTCTTCAGTTTCATTTGATCCCCACATCATAACAGTAAGGCCTCAAAAAAGCTCTTTTCAGTAAAAAAAAAAATATCCTAAAATCCGGTGCATTATGGCTAAGAGCTTTTTTGAGGCCCTCCTGTTATAATGTGGGGACTGGTTTGATCAAAAATTAAAGCAAATAAGCCAGACACCTATAGATGAGTTACAGCTTTATTTCAAAGGATGAGGCAGCCCATCAACAGCTCAACAGTAATAATCACGCCACGTTTCCCCTCCATAGCACAGTCTTTGAACACAAAACTGTAGCACATCATCTTGTCAATACAAAATGAATTACAAAAGGAGAAAGTGAAAAAGAAACAAACAGAGAACGCCCTTCGCCTGGCTTCAGTGGCCACCGGTCCTAAAACTCTAGCGATACGTTGTAATCGTGGCATCTCACTAATCGTTGCATCGGCACTCGGCTCAGACGGAGAACACTGGAATACGGAACAGGGGACAGGAATGGAGGTCGGGGGGAAGGCTTAAAAATGTGTCTCTTTAAAAGGTTTTGGTGATTAAAATGTGTGACTTGAAAGAAGTACAAAAAAAAAAAAACTGCATAAGTCCCTCCCTTTAAGAATAAGCCTGCAAACTTCAGGCCCGATGCCCGATGCTACGTGGTTCACATGCATTAGGTGTGTGGAGCATTGGGGCAGAGGTGATCACAGACATGGATTTTTGTGTTCGTGTGCGAGTGGGAATATACGAGAGCGTCGTGCGTTAGTTTCCATTTGTTTCGGCCGCCGCTGACTTGAGCGCGACTGCTGAGATCTGGTTTGAGGTTTCGACAGAAAAGAGGACAGGAAAGGCACTTCAAAGTGTGGATGTCCCTTTGATTTCCTGGCTATTCTGTCCTAAGCCCTAAAAAATGAAAAGTTTGGCTCGCTGACTCATTGTAAAGCTTTGAGTCCTCCAAATGACCAAGGGGGAATCTGAAAGAGAAGAACATCACAGGTGTTTGGTTAAAATTAAAAGGTTAACAACAGGATTGCATTGTGAATTAACACAAAGAAGTGATGCATTATTGGACTTATTTAAAGACCTTACACATAGAAAACGATCTTCTGAGCTGTTTTGCATCTCTAACCCTCAATAGAGACTTCTGGAACCATGTGTCCATTCAATGCTGTTTCCACTGAGATATCCTGAAAAAAAATGGACAGAAAAGTTGTGAGTAGCTGCCACATGAAAAAAAATGGATTCAACTAAATGAAGCTGGTTTTGACTGAGAACTAAATCCATATCAAACAACACTCCCGCCCATGTTTATTGACTCTAAATAGCTGATAAATGCAGTCACCAGAGAACGTGTTTCTCTCTCAAGTCTGATTGTTCAATATCAAACCATCGCATCTGTGTTTATGTCTGTTCATCTGCAATAATCCAATAAGCCCCTGGCTTAAAGACGAAAAAAAACATAGACTAAACATTACGAAGAGGAGTTTAAGCCTTATTTCTTTCTTGAGCAAACGCCATTTACCGTTGAGCTGAGGGGTACAGACTCCACAGAGAGCTGCATCTGACATGGCATCTCACAGATTTCTGGCTTTGGCTCTTCTGACAGAGTCTCCAGACATGTGTTTTCAACTGCAGCCTCCTGGAAAAGGAAAGGAGACATCAATTTCTGCAGCAGAAAAAAGACAAAGCCTTTTGTATTTTTTACAGATAATCAGAATAATGAAAAGAAGTTACACAGGGAGGGCAATTCATTTTTTTAAACTTAGGTGGACTGATGAACGTGTATTGTACAGAACGGGGCTTACTGTGACAGCTTTTTCTTCTGGTGCAGCAACAGCCGGCTCAGGATCAGGATATGCTTGGGCATCGATGGTCTCGATTTCCTAAACGCAAAGGTCAAAGGTCACTTTAAAGCACTGAAAATGGACCTCCTAAAACAGGCGTTGCTTATGTCATCACGCTATGCATGCATACCATCACACCTGCATATTTTTGACTCTTTATTTGCCTTATGTTGGTTTATTGCCCGTGACTTTTTTCACCATGGACATGCTGGAGAGACTTCTATCTGTTTTTTGGAATGCATCTACCACTTTCATTCAACAGCTGAAGACGAATCGGAGAACGGAACCGAACGGAATACGGACTAAAGAACGAGGTTCTGCATTATTCCTGTTTGTGCAGCGCTAACCTGGTGGACAACAGAAGCAGCAATGGCCCCCTCTACTGCTGACGCGGATTCAGTGACTATGAAGTCATCGACCAGCGTGTCAGCCGAAACCTGAGAATCAGGAGAAAAAAAGAGAGAAAATGTTACCCGGGCAAAAGATATTTGGTTTAGATATTTTCCTGTTAAGTCAGAAGCCCAGACTTGAAGTTTTACCTCACTGGCTTCAATGACTGGGGCTTCAGCTTCGTTTACGGGAGCCTCGGGGATTGTTTCTGGAACCTGGAGAGGTCACAGTTTCCATCATGTCAGTATGTTTGAACCACATACAGAAATGAAAAAAAAAATCTCTTTCTATTCATCGAATATCACTCAGCAAAAACATTTAATGACAAGTTAATGTTCTCACCGCTGGGACTTCCGCTAACTGCACAGCAGCATCCTGATGGAAATCAGACAAATAACAGGATACACAGGGGTGTTAGCCAAAAACATATTGTAAAAGAGAGAGAACATGCCGGGGAAAAGGAACCAAAACACAACACACTTTTACAATAACTACACCGACATGCTGTTTGTTAGCAACCAAACAATCGCAAATCGATATCTTTCTGAAAAAACTAAGAGGAGGACAGTATGGGATGTTGCACCTCTGCATTTGTAACGGGCTCAGCAGGGACAGCAGCTTCTTCATCACCCAACACCTCAACCTCCCCCCCGGCCTCTGGCTCCTGGGCAGGGGCTGGAATACTGCTGGCCTCTGTGTCGCCCTGAGGCTCGGGCGTCTGCGTTTCGGCCTCCATCACCGACTCAACGGCAGCTTCCTCGTTCTCCGCGGCAGCCTCCGGCTCTTCTGAGACCTGGTCGGCACTGAGTTCTTCCACCGGTGCTTCCTCGATGGTTTCCGTTAAGGTTTCTGGTTCAGAGACGTCTTCCGTGGCGGCCGCCTCCACCTCGGCCTCGGTCACAGACTCTTCTTCTGCCACAGCCCCGGCCTCCTCCTCCTCCTCTGCCTCTGCCTCTGCCTCTGCCACTGTCTCGCAGACAGCGTGCATCTGCACATGCAAAGTCCACACGTTCAGAAAGCATGCAGCGTGCACAACAAACAGGTCAGGGCTTTTGCTTGAAATGGTTAAGAATCCCACGTCAAACGTTGCAAAACACGTGCCCAGAATTCTATTAATCGTCAAAACTTAGTAGGTATGAACCATACCATGTTGTTAGCATGCATGAGCAAAAAAACTCATCTTTTAAAAATGGAAAAATTCACCTGCTCAACATCTGTTTTGACATCTGCAGCTTCCACTGGCAGAATCTGGATGGAAGGCGACACATAACACAATTGATATTAAACTCTCTCTGACAGAATGCCTGCATGTTTAAATGTAACCCTTTAAAGCCTGATCCAAGAATAAAACAAAACTGAAAATTTATTTTTTTTGTTTTAAGTCTTTATTTGGCCTTTTAACAAAATATGTAAAAACAAAAAACAAAAATAAATTATATTATTAATAATATATTAATAATTTATTACTTAATTACATATTACTTAATTATTACTTATTAAGTCAAGATTGTTTTTTGTGCAGTCTTCTGCCCCCTGTTATCAGGTGTATCTGATTGTGTACAATAGGATTTTGAGCTAAGTTTTTACCATTAAATTACGCAAAAGGTGTCAGACGCAAAACATTTTAGAAACCGTATGTATCAAATATGATACTTTTGGCATTATAGGGTTAAGGACAGAAAATGAGTGTTTTTTTGTTCAATAGGTATGAAGCTTAATATTCTGTTTTAATCTATGTTATGATTACTGAGGCTGTTTTGTGGTGGGTTAAGTTTAAACTGTGTACTCAATGACTGCCCTCTATTGTGCACATGTTTCAGGGTGATTTCAACCCGTTTTTAGAACCTAAAATGGCTGATCTCTCATGCCCAAAAAAGATCTTGTGCAATATGCACTGCCTCTTTAAGGCGTTTTAAAATTTCACTGTTGCAAGCTGTTTGAAAAATCAAATCTGGTCTCAATTTGGAAGTGTCATGTTGAGTAATGCTCCGCTCATACTCATTCCCACCTGTTTAATCTGCCTCTAGCTTATTACCCAACAACAAGGGATCCATATGAGGTTGCCGGGGGCAGAAAAGCACGTTTGTCTGTCAAAATAAGATTTGTTTTTACCTCTGTCTCTGTATGAACCTCCTCTTTCTCTGTATGAACCTCCTCTGGGACCTCAGCTGTGGGTATGACCTGTATAACAAAAGGGGGGAAACTTCTTACTTCTTAACTGACAAAAAAAAACGGAAATGGCTTAACAGAAAAGAGTCATGTATGTAAAATGTGCATTTACGAATTTACATTGTCACACATTGATGAAAACATCTAACTGTTCTACAGTACTGCCTTGCATGTTGCATTTACCCTGTTCTCTGGCTTGTTAAAGGTTAAACCTTGGGAGGAGTTCACACAAGAGTCCTAAAAATGTGCCCAGGGCCAGATCAACTTCTAAAAAACAGTTTGTCAGCCAAACCGAAGCCTCAAACAGAAGCCCTACTCAGCTCCAAACAGGTTTTCTGTAAGGAAAAGTGTTCCAGAATCAGGTACTGAATATGGACTGGTACATACACAACAATGTGCACAGCAAATGTAAGCCCACCTTATACTAAACTTTGTGTGTGAGCAAAACTTGAAGAAAAGGGGAGGGGCTTCTTCATCCTACTGGAATCTCACAACCAATGATATGATGGCATACTGTGACACCCCCTTTTACCTCCCCTGCATCACTGAAGTCATTATCTTGGCTTTCAAGCCCTTCAGTCCCTATACCCTCATAAATTCAGTTTCCACGGTGGATAAAGAAAAAAAAACATTTTGTGTAGTTTTACATATTTACCGAACAAATTTCATTAAATTATTACTGATAGTGACTCCAGTAAATGTCATGTGAATGCATTTAATAGACACTAAATAAATAAGCGAATGTCCAGGTGCTGATAGATGTCCACATTTACTACTGCGGCCATGCTTTTTAAATTGCAGAAGGCAGAATCCTAAATGGCCACTGGGGCGGCACCTATTGTGCAGCCACGCATGCCGAACTGTAGCAGCAATCACAGGCACCAGCGCATAAATATTGTATGTTTTCCAAGTCTGGCCTTAAATTATTTAGCCTTTGTTGAGCTGGTTCTTTAGTTTAGAGCGAGTGTAGCCCAGGCCTCATCTTCTTCTTGTCATGCAAAGCAGAATCATTCAGTCTCCAAATTAATGTAAATCTAAAAAGTAAAGATCAACTTCTAAAAAAAGGCCATGAGGAAAAATATTCTGGCACAAAGGTGAGATATGTGGCTACAAACTCCAGGGGGGATGCTATAGGGGATAGATGGGAGAGAAAACAGGATGGAGGGATCCCGGTGAGCTATAAATCTGGACTAATGTGCTGTAAAACACACACACACACACACAGCTACACTGAGTGTATACATTCCCTCCAGCTTGTCCAAGCATCAGAACACTTTGTACCCTCAGTATCTACACAAAGCCCCAGCCTTAGACACATTCAAAACAAATGAAAACTATTCTAGGACCAGCTTTCATTTAAAAAAAGACATCTTTTAAGGCAAATAGACTTGATCTAAAATGAAAAATGACAAAAAGCTAAGGTCCTTCTCATTTGGGGTATTTAAACGAAAACTGAGAATTTGTGGGGGAAAAAACTTTCAAAATCAACTAATTAGTTTGACAAAATTTACACGCCAATGGAAAAACTGAGAAGGAGGTAATTCTCTTATTTTCTGTGCATAACTAAATGATTGATTTCATGTAACTTTGTGAAAAAAACTTTTTTTCTTTTTTTTTTGGCAGTAGTGTGGGATTTAAATGCTCCTTGCACATTTCTTGCACAATTCTGCGCAGCTCTATCCCGTCCAAAGACTCTGTGACTAACTCTCAGCGCCTGTTATGTCACAAAGGAAAATTTGCTTACTAATCATTTGAAAACATGATAAGATTCTGGGTTTTAAATGTCGGGACACCAAATTGACCCTTGGACACCCCAAAGCAGAAATTGTAACAGGCTTTATAAAGAGGGGGCAACAACTGTCTATTTAAGTTCCTCTTCTTGTTCTGACACCGCAGGCTAAGCACAAACAAACACAAACAAACACACAAACCTCAGCGGGCAGATTTACAACCTCTTCTAAATGCATTTAAATTTTAAATCCCAGCCCCCCCTCACTTTGCTTTCTCACAGCCCCCCCAAGCAAAGGACCCTGGAAAAAAATAAGGGCACGTGGACAAAAGTCTGTACACGCTGAGAAAAAAAAAAAGAAAGGAGAGATTGACTGGAAGAAGTGGGGGGGGGGAGATGGGTACTGAGGGAGAGTAAACGTACATGGTATAGAGCAGCGAGTAACAGGACAGGGGAGGAGTAGAGGGCAGGAGCTTGGGGGCGTAAGCGGTACAAAATGTTCAGCCTCACAAAGAGCCGCACCCACAGTTGCTTCAAGCCAAAAGAAAAAATCAAACGCGCATAGCAGGTGTGTAGAATGCGCAGGTTTATACTCACCCGGGTGTCGGCGGCAATATCCGGAACGGGCTGGGCCCCTCTCTGGCCCCAAAGCCAGCTGAATACAAGCCCCATTTATGCTGGCCCCGATTCTACGCTCACTTGCAAGACCGGCCTCACGTGTGAAAGTTGTCCGGGAGCAGAGAAAAAAGGTGACCGGGTTCAACAGAGACTCGTGCAAAGTTTCTCGAACTGAGAAAACATCCTTAAGAGCAACCCGGCATCGAATGTGTGACGCAGGTCGGAGTGAGGTTTTTAAGTCACGGAGCGAAGCGTCTGCGCTTAAAGCTGAGCTGAATGTGGCACATCTGCAAGCAGCGAAAGAGCTGC
>CAJRST010011112.1:18497742-18594670 GCA_907169785.1 Menidia menidia | reverse complement strand
GGGGGGGGGAGGAGGTGATGAGGACAGGAGGGAGCCAGAGACCGAGGAAGGGAGGCAGAGGCGAAGGGGACGGAGGGGGGGCGTGGACACTGCCACGTTCTAAAAGTCCACAATGATTGACGGCCCATCCCCTACAGAAGCTATAGCTCGGCGGCCAGACCATGTCCCCCTCAATCGGCCGGTTGACCAGATGATATGGCCCGTGGAATGCTTAGAAGCAGAGCGCAGTGAGGTTTCTGACACACTCACATGCAGACCAGCATGTGGGCACATACATGAGCCATATATGTTCATACGGTTCAGTTACAGGGAGAAAAGGATCATGACACCGGCGTGCATGTGTCCTTTCCCCTTAAACACAAAGAGCTGCATGTTTGTGCAGTTGACTGAGTGGAACATTTGCGGAACATTTTGTTCCCGAACTCCTTGCATGACACAAAACTCGTATGGCGTATTGTCAAATAGCTGATTAAAACTTAAACGCTTGTGACAGTTGGTTTAGAAAAATTGTTTGGGAATGTATTCCAAGCATTGCGTTTCGATATGGGGCAAGTTAAATCTCACTTTGGTGAAAGCAAAGCAGAAAATAAACGTGTGAGATAAAGCTATCAAAACTTACACCACATAAATTAAGTAAGAATAACTCAGATCAGAACAAGGGAATTCATTCTCAGCCATACCGATTTTTTATAGATCAAACTCCCGACTTATTTCCCCAATCAACCTTTTTAGAAACAAACTTCGTATTTAGAGGCACAGTAACGCTGTAAAATGAAAAAAAGCTGTTCCTATTCTCCCAACGGTGATGCCTTCAACCTCTCCCCTTTTTTCCACCTCTTTGCTAAATGGAACATGTTGTTCCCTGTGCTCCACAGCCTCCACCAGTTCTACCTCCCCTCTCCCACGTGGACCCCACCACAGCCCGTTTGGCCCAGTACTATCGCTCAAAAAACACTAACTCTATGAAACTCCACACAAACGCAGCCAGTAAAAAGTCTCTCTTCAGTGGAAACCACAAACAATATCAAACCTGGTCAAGTTTACTCGAAATACCTAAAACTTACAGAACATGCTTTGTCTCTTATGGGTAACCATCTTGATGAGTATGATAAAAAGTCAGATATGTTTGCCACTCAGCCAAAATCCAGCCTCCGTATGGCATCTGTATGAAGAAACGGCTTACTTTCTTACCTCAGTGACTGGTTGTGTTTCAGGAACGATGACTTCAGCTTCAGTTTCAGTCGTCTTCAGCGTCGGAATCTCGACGGCCTGAACATCTTCAGGGATGGGAACTGGATCTTCACTTTTAAGCTCTGGAAGGAGCTTAGCCTGAGCCTCCACCTGGGCTTCAACCACAGCCTCTGCCGGTCTCTGTTCCAACGACTCTACTTGGGGCTTTGGTGCGTCCAGCTCATCTGGGACGGGCTCTGCTACGGGTTCTTTCTCAACCGGCTTTGGTTCTGGTCGGGGGGTTTCGGCAACGGGGACGGGGACAGGGACAGGGACAGGTACAGGGACAGGGGCAGGGGCATGGACAGGGATTGGGACAGGGGCCGGGGCCGCCTTTGGGATCTTCTGTGGAGCAGGAGCTGGAGCTTTGACTGCTTTCTTGGGGGCGGCCGTAGGGGGTGCGCTCACTGCGATCCCCGGGCCGGCTTTGACGGGTGGATTACCTGCATGCTGCTCTTCAAGCGCTCTCCTCTGCGCCTGCTGCAAGACGGTGAAAAAATGTACGAAAAAACATCAGGGTCAATGACTGTTGTCCTGTCATTACAATGGAGGACAGCTAAAACTATTACATGTTAATGTTATGTTACACTTTTAGGTAATCATTCATCTATGTTTAGACGTGTTTTTGTGGAATTAATTGATATATTTGATCAACTAAAGTAATATATAATGAAGTTCTACCTCAGTGGTAGTTGATAAAAGATTATACTTTAATGCAAAGATGGACGTAAATAGGAGTCTAAAGGGTCCCAGCATTACTCAGGCCCTTATCATGCTCAGATACCAGTGCTGTTGTCTGTGGTCTGTGGTTCGTTCGAGCACACTCCCGTCTGCAGGAATAGCAGGCATGCCATCCTGGCCAGGTCCAACATGTTTGTCTGCTCCGGACAAAAACCCCCTCGGGCTTTCACGGAGGTTTTAGGGGGACCAGACCACGGCAGGGAGGGGTAAAACTGGGAGTGGGCCCAGTGAATCTAGTTAGATAATGGGAGCTAATTAGTTGAATCCGAGCGGTCCTGACAGGTCTGGTGAAGCGGGAAGGGAAACCGTGCGAGTCAGCAGCACTGATGGGTGCCCCGCGGGCCAGACAGTGGGCCTAATCACTTCATAATCAGGTTATAATCAGGTTACAATCACTCCCCCAAAAATGCTTTTGTTAGGCCCACAGCCAGTTAGGCGATGCAGGACCAATACTGTAAGCCGAAAGTGGACGTGCATAGCTGCATACGTCAATGCTTGGCTAGCCAGCCGCCGTCAAAACAAGCATTATCCTCGCCCATACAGAGCTTGCCATCGCCACAGAATTTGCTGCTGATCAAAGATCGTAAGCGCGTTCCTTCCAAGTGAGAAGCACATACACACAGGCGCGTGTTGCCAAAGCACATCTGGTGTCACGTCTGTCAGCTCCTTCTTTCGCAGCAGACTGATACCACAGGTGGAGCCTCCCAAACGGACTTAAGGGGGCCTATTTTTACGCGAGTGTCACTTTCAGACGCCGAGAGAATGAGAGGCTTTGTGCGGATTCCAATCCGGCGAAGCTAAACCAAGACATTCCTCCACTCCACCAGATTACCAAATACAGTTGTGCGGTGTTGAGTGTCACAGACTGGCTGGCTGGCCGGGGGCTTAGGGATAGCAGGGGGGGGGGGTGTGGGGCCACGGAGGAAAAAATGCCACTAGGGATCCACACCGAGAGTTACTGCAATGGTTGAAGGACTGAGTTTCTATTGAAGTTGCTTGTAATCTTTTGAGTTGAGATCTGGAAATCTGTCTTATCTTTATCTTGAGGTAGTTAATAAAGGATCGACAATAGTGAGTTGGGTGATGGAGTAACCTCTGCCCTTTGAGAAAATGGAGCTTCTGTGCTACTTTCGCACATCCCCCCCACCCCCTCCCAGCCCCAAACCCACCCCCCACCTCCGCCACACCCACCATTTCTCTTTGGGCACTGAATGTTCAGATTTTTTAAATTTGTACACTGAGACAGGTTGGAAGAAGACACGTCATTTAAATGTCACTGGTGATTTGGAGTGTTCCAGCATTTAGACTCTGTATCATTTATTGACACTGTTAAAGGCATTTTAAAATCAATTCACCCTCAGAAAGCATATTTTCAGATAAGATCTGGACAGTAGTGCGTTTCACATTCCTTGGCACGACGATAGAAATCTATCATTTGTATGTATTTCAATACAAAATAATATAATTACTTCTTTTAATTCTGCACACCGAATAAGAAAAGACTAAAAAGTAACGCAACAAAGTAAACCCTATCTTTAGTTGGCCTTATAACGCTGACAAAAACCTGCTGCTCAGGTTTGCTGCATGATTTGCTATTTATGTACATTTTATTCCTCAGAGATTTTACGCACGGACAAAGTGTGAATGTGCGCCATCACTTCACAACATCCGACTGCTTTTTTTTTTTTTTTTTTACATCTTTTGACTTGGTTCTCTGTTGCTTTACGTGACATGCTGAAATCATTACACACGCAAACGAAAGAATAACACTGTTTTTGTATCAGCCTGAAGCGCGACGATGAACGCTTATATCAGCTGTGTTTGACTCTTCTCCCTATCGTATCTGTGGGGGGGGGGGGGGGGGGGGGGAATCTGCAGAGACGCACTTTGTTAAATTAATTCCACAAAAACTGACGTCCATGCTTAAAATAAACACTCAAGCCAATGGTTTAAAAAAAAAAAGTGCCTGTCACCACTTACCACCCTTCTCATGCGACGCTTATTCTTCTTTCTCTTGCTGGGCATTTTGGTGCGCGCTGTTCGGGAAAAAATACAAAAAAACAACCGAGAGAGTGAATACAGGCAGCCAGGAAGACGGAGAGAGGCTGATGTTTATAAAGCCCCCAGTATTTCTGTTACCTTTGAGCGGAACCTATAGGAGGACCGGGATGGAGGATGGGGGCGTGGAGCTCGGAGAGAGCGAGGCGCGCACGCACGCACGCACGCACGCACGCACGCACGCACGCACGCACGGGAGCGCGTGTGGCTGCGCTGCGCCGTGGATGTGCGCCACAGCTCCGTCAGAGGGCCGTTGTACCAGCCCTGGGCAACTGTACAGACGCATGGGGACGTTATGTAAGCTCTGTGTCCTCTCTGAAACCCTTTTTTTTTTTTTTTTTTTTTTGGTGAAGCACATGGCAGCGACCCAGCACATGTATGTGTGGATAGGTTTAACTTGGAGAGTTTTTGGGGGACGTTGAAATTTGTCTGAAAATGATTTGAAAACCATCTGCTTGACAGATGATTAACAAGGACAAAAAAAACAGAGCGGCTTGTGTAGAAATCACTGTAGGGCCCCCATCCGTTTTTGTATTCATCAAAATCATGAGGCCGAAGAACAGTGGTCATTGTGTGTGACTCTTACAGAGAACACAAAGACACAGACGTGTCCATGCCTACTCCCATTGGACTGCATCGGCTGTTAGGAGCCATTGTCTGGAACTTCTTGAAAAACATACATAATTAAAAGGGCTGGAGAAAAAAAAGCTCTCTTATCTATTTAACCATGAAAAGGTGGCACTGGTTTTCAACAGAGACACATTCAGACTTCCCACTTATTGTGTAGTTAAGTGAGAGGAAGTCAATCTGAGATCTTTTTTTTGTTTCCTTTTCGGGGGATTCGGGGGAACTGTTAACCAATTCCTGGTGCGTACACGGTGATCTGACATTATGCAGCGAGACAATCTTGCCTGACGGCTCAGCCCTGCTCTCAAAAGTGTCTGAATTCAGTTGCATTACTTCCAGTGAATGCGTTTCATTTCATTTTACGCTGCACATAGTGATCTTGCGCCTAGCCGGAGACTTTTCCTATCTGCCCTTCTGACATGAAATATGACCATGCATTTGGAGTCCTGACCACTATGACATTTGTCAATGCCTATGGGTGGAAAACGGACGGGCTTGTCGGCCTGTCTGTGGCAAAAGTAAGAACTCTTTCTAAATATCTTGTTGTGATCGAATATGTTTGATTTGCAGCACCTGGCTGCCATGTGCCCTCTTAACTCTTAATGTGAAAGAAGTTGAGATATATTTATGTTTTTTACATACTTAAAAACAGAAGCAGGACTTACTTTTGTCAGTTGACCTAATTTTATCATATTATGCTTATATTGGTTGTACATAAAGCTGTACAGAGTCTTTTTTTTAATGTAGTGGCATCAATACTAGAACTGTATGTATCCATCCGTTCATCCTATTGCCTTACTGCTTATTTCTAGTAGAATGTGAGAGGGGGGGGGGGTCTGGAGCCCATCCCAGCTGTCATTGGGTGAGAGGCGGGGCCCACCCTGGACAGGTTGACAGTCCATCACAGCGCTACACAGAGACAAACAACTACACAGGCTCACATTCCTAACCTTCACCACCTAGCATGCATGTTTTAGGGCTGTGGGAAGAAACTAGAGAGGCCATGCATACGTGGGGGGAATTCCACAGAAAAAAAAGGCCCCATGGCACCACAGCCATGCGTGCATTATGGCCGTGGTCATTATTGATAGCAATCTACAGTTCAACAAAAGCCCAAGATTGAGTTGCTTTAAAGTGTGCACGATTAACTATAAGGATGTTATAGTTGGCTTGCTGAGGGGAATTGGTCACTTGTTTTCGGCAGTGTGTCAGAGTGTTAGATTCAATTCTTGGAGGAGAAAGTTAAGATACTATAGAACTGTGAAAATGGAAATAAATCTTTTTTGTTTTTTTTGTTTCTTTTGTACAAGTTGGGGAATGTTTCAGAATGATGACATGTCATATCAGGTGTTTTGTCATATATCTTTAATGGGTTTTTTACCACAAACATCTGTATAACAAGATTGTTGTTGTTTTTTAACCATAGTCTTTACCATAGGATGATGTAAGAGCTATCAGAAATCTATGTATCAAATATGGCACATGTGGTGTTATAGGTTTAAAATATTCCTGTCATAAAAGCCCAACCCTTAAGGTAAGCAGGGTCCAAAAACAGGCAACAGGCAACCTCAATGCAAACGCGAGGCGGCCTAAAGATAGACCCCCTTGACTTTGCTGTTAAGGACCCTTCTGAGGAAAGTTTTTCCCTTTCGTCCGAGAGTATCTATACATTTTTACAGTTTCAGCCGGAAGTGCTCGGGTCCAAAGACAACTTCACTTTTGCCTGAGTTTAAAAACAGAAAATTCTGAGTCATCCGAGTCTCCACATCTAGGACACACACTTGTCTGGAAGTTGCGATCGATCACACAAACAAAGCACTGAGCTCCAATAGAAAAAGCCCAGATGCAAGTCCACTATAGGCTAAGGAGAAAGAACTGGTCACTTTTTAGTGTTTTTTGTGCTACAATGAGCTCTGGATCATGGTTAAATCACTTCAAACTGATTTCTTTCTGTTGAAAGGATGACAAACTTGATAAGTAATTACTTTCCCAAGAACTTTTGACATAAAAAGGTGCTTAGATACAGCTCTATAAACAATGTTCGTGAGAATTATGAGCTATACTTCAGGGAATGTTCCACGACAGAGCAGCTCTTTCATTCAATATTCCAATATATTTAGTTTGTTTGAGCAAATGTAGAAAACATTAGAGAGAAAAGACACATTTCTAAGGAGTGTCAGTTCAACTGGTTTGCCAAGGTAATGTGCCTGAAGGGTTCAGTTGTGCAAGTAGAGGAGAGAGTTTTCAGAAGAGTTTAAAAATCAGGAATAAAGCACAACACTTATTTGTGGATATCTAAACCATAAGTAAAAAGGATTATCAATACGGAGTGAAGCTGACGCACTGTTGCTTGTGTATGTGCTACATCGATACCATGAAAAGCTGGCAGAGAAGCACCGTTTCCATTCCAGGTGTGAAATGGGGAAGGATATTTTCCTGCACTCTACGCCAGATTTGCATAACTAAAATGAGCCGGTGGAACCTAAAACATACATACTGCTCAATGGGTTTTTACAAACAAATCAGACTAACAGATTATTGGCTATACGGCAAGGGCTACAGCTATGAGTCATACCAAAAAAAAGGAAAAACAAAAAGAGCACCATCTTTAAATAGATTAGCTGTTTGGTTGTGCTGAACTTAGATATCGCACGTCCACATATGATCCGCACACAGGAGTGTTGTTCATTCAGCTCACACACATCCACATCCACCGCATCCATCTCATCAACACAAACACACACACACACACACTCCAGGTAAAAAAAACACGGCTGCTTAATTGGTATTTTTACATTTCTTAACTTTCACGCAAGCTGTACATTGAGAGACCAGCTAAATAGGGAGCTCTTTATGTGTTCTCACACAGGAATAGGCATATAAATGCTAAGACTATTTCAGACTTCATGTGAAACCACCAAACTCTTCACTCCTCTTGGTCATTTTGAAGTACAACGATAGAGAGCATTTTTTATACAAAAAAAAGTTAGGTCTGTTAACTGGATTGATGATTAGATTTGGTCAGATGTCATTTTCTGAAGTTATTATTTGTGTCTGTCTACAATTTGAACCAGAAGTATTTGATTTCCTGGAAAACAAGCATGTGACAGAGCTCCGGAGGTCATATGTCAGCGTTTTGCTTAAGATGCTGTCCATCTGATAGCTAACTTGAGCAATTTTCAGGTAAGATAGCTAGTTCTTCAGAATAAATGAGCACTTCTAAATCTGAGTTAACATGTCTTTACATAAGAAGAGGATACAGCCGTGGTATAGAATAAAACTCTTAATTTACCTACAGTCAATTGCCCCTTGCACAAAATAAACATCAAATTTGGCTAAACGCCAAAAATAAGACATGAATTAAAGCAGCTGGAATTAGTTCTGGGTGCTCCAATCTCTCTGAAAAGGGGTTAAGAGGAACAAAGGATGAGAGTGTCTCTTTTAGCTTGCAAGAGCTGCTTGCGACCAATTAAGCGAACGGAAGAATTATTTCATCGACTGATGACGATAAATGTAAACAGATCCACAATCAGATACTGTGCAGAGTGGTGGGTGGTACCTGCACAGCCCCGTACCTGCACCACTGAGAGAGCATGACTCTCAGGAGGAGTCCACCTCCCTGAAGGAAAAGCTGGGTTTAAAATAGAAATATGTCTAACACGGAGGTTAATGTACGATGGAAGTGGCTCCGGCAAACAGGTTCTGTCAGTAATCCATGGACTGAACAAACTAAACTAAACTAGAGCTGTAGCTTTTTCTATATGAGAGAGATAGTCTTAAATTTTTAGTTAGGGCATTTTTGCTAATGAGGGCATTCACAGCCTTATATGGTAGTTTTCGGTCGAGTGTTAATGCCTTACAGTCTTTGTACAATGCTGAAAGTTGCAGTATAACAACTTTCTAACCTCACTGAGCAAATATAATCAGCTGCACCTGATGGGTTGGCTCACAATGATTGTTAGCATACCAGCTCATCGAGCTCACAGCTCCCACTATCAACCCAAAAAGTCACGATAGAATCTTCCCAAGTTTTTTTAAATAGTGGTAAAATTAGTGTGAAAATCTTTTGGTCTTACAGGAAACAGATCTGCAGTCTCATAGTCTCTAAAAATTCGTGAAAGTCTTCCACCAGGCCACGGTTTGCCAATAGGGGGGGAAAAAAAACTTTAATTAGAAGTTATATAAGACTAATCACTTCCCACAACACATGCAACGTGAATGGAGCAGTTCTCATCAGAGAAGTGAGAGATGTGAATAATTATTCAACAAACTCTCCCTTAATAACCACAACGGCTCTCATATTTTGACATTCCTGTCTTTAGCCCATATCCACACAGGTCCCATCTTTGCCATTCCTTGTTATATTGTCCTCTCTCTTCTCTGTCTGTTTAGCCTCAGGCAGGTTCCTTCATCTTAATCTATTCCAGGATCCGGCCGGTGTCTTTCAGAGCCACAGTGAGCATGAGCTGTGAGGACTCAACACCAGGAAACATAAAGTCCAATGCAAAACTTTCTTCTAAAAGTAGCTTTTTTTGTGTGCCTACAGATGAGCGAGTCCTCAGAAGCAAACCTCATAAACAACACTGAGTGGATTCTTTGTAGTTTGCTGGACAAACTGACCTCTTGAAGGGCCCACATGTTGGTCATTAATGCAAAGTCACACAGGGGGGCCCAGCACAACTCAAGATGGCAGAACAATGTATCAAATTGTTTTCCAGGCTGCAAAAGGTAGTGATAGTGATGTTTTTCTTATATTTTGATCAAATACAAGTAAGATAATACATGCATGTGTAACATTTAACTTACTGGACAATGTTTGTTTTTTTAATTATGGAGAGTTATTAGATAACAATCAAAGCATCATGAAATCAAGCTTGTGGGTTATCACCAAACCCTTTCAAAGGCCATTTAAAAGTTTTGTTTGTTGCCTGAAAGAGATCGTTTTATAAGATATAAAAAAAATCCAGCATTGATTATTACAGGTATTTTAAATCCGAAGTGTCCAGAGAAAGAAAAAGCCATTACTCAATCAAACTAGTGGAATCTGAGAAGGAACGACAACAGACAGTTGATTTTTTTCATTGTCCAGTATTACTAGTCCCTGCCTCAGTAGTGTCATTGGTTTTTGCTTTAAAAAAAAGAAAGAGAAAAAGCTGTTAGTGATTTGTTGTAGCTGCCCCCAGTCCTGTTTTTTCTAGTTCCACCCCCTCTCTGGATAGTGACAGCATTGTCTGAAGGCTTCACGTTTCTACCCTTCAACAACATTTATGTTGTCCATGTATGTCTGAATGAACATGGATGTTTTTTTCAGTTTTTTTTTTACATGGAGCTGTTAGATGTTTTCTTGGTTTTCTAAGAACAACTGAGGAAGCACCCGCATACAAACATAGTAAAAGGACGGATTTTCTTCTATATATACATCAATGTTGTTCAACTGGAAATGACTCAAGAAAAGGACAAATGCAAAAAAATGAAAAAGCTTGACTTATAAATCCAGAGGAGATATGAGCAGCCAGACCTGTGCTGCCCTCTGCTGCTTTTTTTCCCGCAGTACAACAGTGGCCTACAGTTCTCACATGAAATCCTCGGTACTTGGTTGCAACATTTACGTAATCGTGTAATAAATTTGTTTGCACAGCTACATCGTTGAGAAAAAAAAAAAAGATATCAAGAGATAATAATGGTAACAGGACGTTTCAAGTCCGGAGCAGATAAGGCAGTCCCCGGCCCTACCATGAGTGTTAAAAAACAACTACATGCCCTATTAAAAAAAGGAAAAGCCTTGTCTGGCACACAAAAATATCAACTTTTATTCCTCTTTTGATAAAACATTCATGGGATTTGATTCACAAGTCTACATCATGTATTCATTGAGGAGATATTTACATAAAAATGTTATCATTCTGTTTATTTGCTTTTTTTGCACAAAAACATGGTGTCTTAGCATTTATAAAGATGGATTTAAAGATTTCCATTTCCCAGGGGACTTGATGTTAATTATCACACATTTAAATACTATTTATACTTTGTCCTGAGATTTATGCACTATTTGCATGTTGCAAGTATATTTCAAGTCCTGACATTGAATGTTTAAAATAAGTTCAGAGGAATGTCCCAAATGTTTATTCAAAGAAAAACAGGGTTTCTCATCAGTGGATTACTCATCCATGTGTGAAGGGCTGATGGAGTGTAAGACAGAGAAAATTAAGAAAAGCAAACGGGAACAAAAATAGAAAAGGTTGTAAACATTTGTCTTTCGGAAAATCATCTTGTCTTGATTTAAACATGAATATACAGCTCCTTCATTCGGAGTCTGATACAGAAAGCTTTACCTGAGAGGCAGTTTGGTTAAAAACATTTTTTAAATTAAATTGAGCCATACGACCACAACATAAAACACTCACATATCCTGACAAGACTAAATAAATAAACGGCGTGTCTAACATTAATTCAAGAACAAAACACAAAGAAAGACATGCAACAGCGCAGAGATGATGATAACGAACCGAGTTCAAGTGAGTATTTGTGAAAAAACAGATGAGAAAGATGTCAAACTCGTAAACACTAAAATAATGTCAATTTCTGTTTATTATGCCGTTTTGCTACATATTTGCTAAGAGTGATCAGATTTGGGAAGTCTGCAGAGTTGATATGTTTAAGCTGTGAATGGAATGGTTTATAGAAATGAGTCACTACAAAATGAAATGAATCAGTGGGAGACAGAGGTGTCCTGATGTGGGACTACCTCTAAAACAAAGTGCATTTCAGTCTGAATGGGCACCTGTGTTTTCATTACGCATGATCAATACATTTTAAAAGGCTTGAGACATCCTACGATAGTGTGACATGCCAGCAAAGTAAAAAAAAACCACAAAAATCCTTTGATGATGAAGGAAATAAGGCTCAAGTATGCCGTTTTAACAATCACATACAAAAATAAAATGGATCTATGTACTATATGTTTCATATTTACTTTACATTCATGTAGGAGACATTCTCATATATTGTGACATAATAGGAAGGAGCACATTGGGAGGTAATTTCAGATGAACTGTTCACTTTGGACACGTAAACCAAGGCGGGAAGGGATCGAACCAGCAATCCTCAGATTGAAAGACTACCAACTTCACTTCTGAGTTACGACGACCCTCCATTTTCCAACTTTATGGCATTTTCTACCATTTAAAAATAATACAAACTCCTGTTTAAAGCTCATCTGACTCCACGAGGCAGTGCAGGACTGTCCGTTATTGACCCAGCAGGCCGGGGGGGGGGGCTGTTGCCTTATTGTGGCTGTGAGCGCCCCTGGAGCTGTTCTCTGTTTTCCAGAGTTGGTGGCGGCGTTGTTGGATACACAGGGACGTTATATTCAGTGTAGGCTGGGGGGAGTTCATCGGGTTTGAGTACCAACTGGAATAAACAGGGAAACACACGGCTTTAGAAATGAAAGACTTGCCACTCTGATAAAGATGCTAAGTGTTATAAAAAAAGGTGCTAGTCCCCTTGATATGTCTCTCTCTTTTAATGAAAGACACTGGATATGTACATTTTTCTCGTTCATGTGTGCCCATGAGAACCTCTCAAAGAAATGTCAATTGCCAAAATGGACTTAAATGTTTGCTGAGACCCCCCCCCCTTTTTTATTTATTTATTTATTTATTTTTAATTTTTTTTTGTTTGTTTGCCTGGTTTCTGTTTTTCTTTATGTAAGTGCATGCATAAATATTCATATGCATGTGTTGTTGGATTCATAATAATCTTAAAATAAAGAATGTTAAAAAAAAAAAAAGAAATGAAAGACTTGAGAGAACCCAACAAAATTGTTTTTAAATGTCATTTTTACATAGAGGTCCATTGGATTGCATTGATTGCACTCACCTCGTTGTATGAGGGTGGGGGCCCGTAGTACTCGGTGGTGCTGTACCGCGGTGGCGTGCGCTCGGGGTCCGGCTCGGCGGCGTGCAGGTCCTCGCTGTCGCGCCGAGGCCTGCGGTGAGGGAAGGGGATGACGTAGATGGACTGCAGATGGGGGCTGTGCTCGCTGCGCCTCAGCACCTCCCTCTCTATGTGCTCCTCCCGCAAACGGGCGCACGCCCTGCAGAAGGTGGTGCAGCACATGATGCTCAGGCCGATGCCCAGGAATCCCAGGAAGATCCTTAGAGAAAAACACAGAGAAGTGGGACTCAACGTCTTATTTCCGTTTGGAATTCAGCCAATTTTTAGCTGTCAGAAAGATGGCTTTACATTTAATTTTATAATCCTTTAACTTTACTTCAACTACAAGGAAAAATCCTTCCCATGACTTATGTAAAATAAGGTGCAGTAAAAAACCAAATTTTCAATAAATAAATCAAACATTTCACTGTTAAAATACCAAATTGAATAAAAGGCAAAGCAGGGTCGACGTCTGTCTCCCTTACTATAAAGTTGCTGAGTGAAGCAACATAAATACAGGAAAATAACTAACACTGACATATAAATGAAAAGAGACATGTCTTACTCTAAAAAAGGAAAAGCTTCAATTCCCATAATTTAGACAGCCGGATCACACTTCTTGCCAAAAAGCAGCTGAAGCCACAAACACAAAATGGGAACCTGAAACACAAACAGTCAAACTTTTAATATTTATTATTCAGACACTATAAAATGCATTGATAGTTTAAGACATGATCTCTGTTAAACTGCAACATATTTACAGTCCAGTCCTGCTTCAGGGGGGCAGAATCTTTACCAACTCAGATTTTCATCCTCGTCCGGGATCAATGAGCAAATGTACTTTGTACTGAAAACTCATAAACGCTTTGCCGCATATACTGTGGTGCAAGAGTGTGTAATTACTTTTTTATACTGCGGGCAGAGATATAATGGACATATACAGTCAGATTTTACAAAGACAGCTCATCCTGCAGTAACCTCGTAAACCCAAGTAACCGGCAGAGGTGTTACGCAAAAGAACGATAATATATGTTCCACTTGCAAGTATGTCAGGTGATCACAACTAAAATACTGAGGTGATAGCTTTTAAGGAGACCAGAGGCATTGACCACAACACCTGACCACAAAAAAGAAAAAGATTTGGGTTGTTTTCATATCAGTGAGGGGGGATTGTTTGCTCTCTGAGACGTTAAATGTGACCATATTGTGTCTTTAAAATCTTCATAGGAGCTTTTAAACAAGGCTCATTGATAATGCAAAAGATAAAGCTACCACAGAAACAGAAAATGTGAGTAGCAGCCATGTCTTAGTACTTGAAAGCACCAGGTCACTGTCAAGTATGATTACTGATAACAAAAACTGAAGCTTTGGCAGTTTTTTGCTGGGGTGTGTTAACAGAATGAAGAAAATATTCACAGGTTGGAAATGAAAAGAAAAAAAAGAACGAAAAAAAACCTAAAGACTCCTACAAAAAGGAAAATATGAATAATCAACACTTGTTTGGAAGGGTTGGTGAAAAGAATTTTTGAAAATTTTCATCTGAACCAACCAGAAGACTTCTGGAACAAACCGATGAGACCAAAGGGGAGGTATTTATCCAGAGCACCGTGTTTGGCAAAAACTGAACACAGCCCAAAGATTTAATACCAACTGCCAAGCTGGATCTTATTCCAGCTCGGGTCACGTTAGAGAACGATGACTCCAAGTTGAATAACAGAACGGCGGGAAAAAGAAAAGAATCAAAGTGTTGCAATGATTCAACCAAAGTCCAAACTAACTGAAAAGCTGTGGTGGGACCTGAACTTAGTTTCACAGGAGACAATGAGACACAATGTGAGGGAAAGTGGCGGAACAATCCTCTTCAAAAACACCAGAGACTGATGGAGGCTGTTAGGATTGTCATGTTATTGTTGCAAAATGTGTCTTTACAAACTGTTAGATCTCAGGCTGGCCCTGAGATCAGAAAAGCTGCCCGCCTGGTCAGAGATTTCATCTTTTTTACTCGAGATAGATGCCCCAGATCCTCAAATGAAGGCCTCATTTCCCTTTTAAACCGTGCTAACTGGGGACGGTAAGGATGAATGGAGGGCGACTGCCTGGTGAGACAGACAGATCTAAAGAGAACCAAATCAAAGATTTAGTAGGACTACAGCCCAGTAAATCAGTAAGTCACGAGCAGGTCACTTCTCACGGAAGTCCGACTGCCAGTGAAGCTTATCACTGGATTTTTTTCTCAGGTACATCAATGTTAAAAATTCACTAAGGATATAATAGAATGAATAATATATACTTAGATCCATAGACGATCAATACCTCCATTCATTTTTGGATCTAACAGGTCTTAACTTTATCATTACAGTCAAACAAAATCATGACGAGGAATTGTTACAAACACATGATAAGGTGGTCACACTCTCAGGTCAGAGTTTCCAGCCCGTGAGCCCAGTGAACAAACAGGAGCAAGGGCCAGGTCTGTAAATACTGAAAAGCAAACTGCCTGCAATTCTTTCTTTCCTTTTCCTTTGGCTACGGATTTGATCGGCGAAAGCGCATTGTCTTTCAAAAAACAAGAGGTAAATCTCAGACTCTTACCTTTGGTCCAGCAAATCTCTTCTAAGGTGTGTATCTGGGAGGGCGAACTGACGGGAGCAGAGGGCAGTTTTTATTGTAGGTGTGCTGACAGGAGGGCGTGTGTGGAGTGTGTTCATGCATGGACCAGAGGGTAAAGCCCACAATGTATTCCCTGCCCCAGACACACCGTTAAAAGCCCCTTTAGTTCGCTTTCCTGTACATCCAGTCAGATTTCACCTCCGTTTACAGTCCTTATTATCACGTCTAATGTTTACATTTTTAACTTCTGGGATAAGTCTTTGTGTTTCATGAGTCTATGGCAAAAGCAGGAGAATTTATGGCAGCATTAGAATATTTAAAGTAACAGCACCAGTTTCCCTGATGCTGAATGTTAACAGAGAGCTGATAGTGTAGAACACAATGAAATAAGAGAAAAACAATTGACAATTAAATCGAATTGGCTTTATCGGTTCATTATTCAGTTTTACAAAAATAGTTTTTGGGAAAAAGCAATAGGAAAACAATTGGATGTTAACTCATTTTGATGTAGTTCATGTTGGAAATTCATGATGATAGAAGAAAATGTTGAGAGAAAAAGATTTGACATATTAGGTCACTTTGCTTCAGCAGTTTGTGAATTGAAAAGGGTCAGGTACTGTTATTTCTGTAATATTAAGTAACACATACGTCTGCATCTGGTTGTTGTTTTTTCAAACTAGAACCACATCACCAAATACAGTGAACCTGTGTGTTGCATATTTGTGTTCTAATAATGCAACACTAATTCTAAAAAAGTTTATTTTTCTTCACAGCAGTGAAGAAAAACGAATCACAACTACCTCACACTGAAAAAAAAAACAAAAACACGCTTTCAGATAGACTCAACTCAGACTTATTCAGGCCCTGTGTTGAGTCGTGTACCAAGTGGTTTCACGAGGCACAAAGTTTCATAGAAATCTTTTAACTAACTAGTGCAAACCAGGAAACCCTGACAGTTCTTGAGATAATGACATTAAGGGTATTTCCTTTTTTTCACATTTGTTTTTTTCTTTTTTCTTAAAGAGTAACATTCGTTTGCATGTTGCAAATCAAGACTTGCTGTCAAGTCAGTGTCATGGTCAGTTTTGGCGTGTTAAATAATCTATAAATAATATACAATTCTATGAATAACAATCAGAAGGTCAAGTGTACCACTGAATGTATTTAAAGTAAGCCAAAGGGAACTGTTACTATTTGCCAGAGTTTAGCCGAAACAGGCATTTGATTGTTGTTGTGAAGGGAAAAAATATTAGAATTTGTCATTTGAGTCCACTCTTCTGTTTCTACTTCTGCTATCCACACTGAGTCTCCTCTGGAGCTATAAATCTTCATGAGGTGTTGTGGGCCGGCGTTTGTTCAGCCAGGCCTGCAGCAGAGGCAGGTTACTGTCCATCCAGCGGATGTTATCCTCGATGGTCTCATACGTCTGCTGGATGCATCTCATCTTTGAGCCCGTTTCCTCAGTCAAGGCGTCAAAGAAGCTTCGTATCTACGCATAGTGAAAAAAAAAACAAGTAGTTAATTCCACGTTTTTTTTTTAGACGAGACATTACCATTAGCTTCTCGATAAGAAAGACAGAAATATTGAGATATGAGGTCAAATGTCCTGACATCAGCCTTAAGTAGACACCTCCTGCAAAGATCATGTAAAGGGCATTACATAAAACTGCAGATAAGAGCAGAAATCAGATATCTGTCTGTATGTTTGAATATGTCAATATGTCTAGTAGAAGAAAAAAAAGCTTTGTGGAAGCTTCATAAGCAGGAAACAGGAAATATGACCAGAGGTTGCAGCTGCTACAGGTTTTACTAGTTACCAGATTCAAGATTAACTCCCTTTTCCAGCCTGTTCTGTGAGTCATTTCTCAGTGTGGTTCACAGAGAAAAGAGTGCTGCAGACATTCTTTGATAAAAGATTTTCATGAGTGAGAAAATGACAGCAAAGAGGGGAAGATGTGAGAGAGTAGTGGACTGTCAATAAGTTAACAATTAAAATTCTCATGCGGATGAAAGCAGCCCGACATACCTCCTGAAGCATTTCCCTGGTGGAGTACTGGTTGGTCACTCCATTCACCATGTAGGAGATGGTGCTGGAGCCCAAGTCAAATCTGTCAAATCAAAGCAAACATAAAAGGTGTTTTCCCGTGTTCGAATGAACCCTTCAAGTTGACATGCTGCCAAAGTGCCAGAATTGTTATTTAATAACTTGGAGCTGACTGACTTCTTTATGAGCGTGTGCCAGTTGGCTCGGAGGAAGTCCCATCCCAGTTTGTAGCCCCGTGGGTTCTTGCTGACAGAGACCACCACATCAGGGAGGTCCTGCGTCTTCATCACTTCCCCGAGGAGGCTCTGCTCCATCATCCTACGGGAAGGGTGTGAAAAGTGAGACCGGGGGGGGGGGGAACTAGCTTCCTTTTTGCATCCCAGGCTTCATAATCGGCAACTCACCATTTGAGTTTGTCCTGCAGTGGGCTGACGGTCATGGCAACCTTCAAGCGACTCTTGAGAGACATCTGCTGGGAACTGCGGTATTTCTCAAACAGGAAGTTCCACCCTTCAGGCGTGCGAGCTCCGATCACAAACACGGCCATTGTGACATCAACGGGGAGGCTGAAAACAGGGATGGAAATGTTTTATCTTTACATACAAGCTGCTATGAGCTGTTAAAGCTGTTTGGGACTGAGACCCGCCCCGACCTCATGGTTCCATCGGAGTCTTTCCACTGTTCAAAGAGCCGCGTGGCTTTGGCCAGGCAGGGGGCGTGGTTCCTGACGCAGGCGAAAAGCAGCAGGTAACTCCGCAGCACTCTCTCAGACACTGAGCCTGAGTCGCTCCACTCCTGCCGATCAATCAGACCGCGGAACAGATCCACGATGTAGGTCTGAGGGACACAAGTGAACGCTGTCAGTCAAGTCAAGTCAAGTCAAGTCAACTTTATTTATATAGCACATTTAAAATAACCAAGGTTGCCAAAGTGCTGTACATAAAAAGCATATATATGTGATTTTAATGTAAAAAATAAATAAAAATAATAAATAAATAAAGATGTTAGCTCCAGATGTTAGCAGAAAACAAAGAAAGTAATCAAATGTTCTGCACTTCTAGATCGTCTAAGATATAAAATTAATGAGAAAAATAAGAACATTACTTTAGAACCTGTTAGAACATTTGTTAAAATGAATCTTGGTTTGTCACCAAGAATCTTGAAACTGTTTATTTTCTCAAATGAACATGAATGACCCACAGACCCGGATCTTGTCAGGATTTGACGCTAAATGAAAAGCTTGTATATTCCGCCTCACTTTCATCTGGTTCTCCAGCGTGGCCATGTCTCTCTTCTCCATCAGCTTGTAGAGGGGTACGAGCTCCCCGAAGCCCTGAGTCACGGCCATTATCTCCGTCTCCTTGGACAGGTACAGGGACAGCTCCAGGGCGGTGTCCAGCTTCACCTTTCCGACACTGCAACGCACAGGACAGCCTTCAAATCTTCGGCCTTCCAATCACAGCTGCCCTTCCTCGTATTTTCTCATTCAAGGAGACTTTAAACCAAGCCAAATTGCTTTTCCTAAAGTTCACAAAATGTAAAGTCTCTGTGACCTGACTGATTCAAATGCTTCACACATGAGTACTGTGTAATGGCGGTAAAGCTTTGGATTCGGCTGCCGATGCGGGAAACGGACCTGACCAGCTGGAAGATGTTGTGGATGAGGCTGGCCCGATCGTTGCCGCTCAGAGCGGTGTGGTTGTGCTGCAGCAGTCTGATTACGGAGTTCCAGCCCTCGCCGGCGTAGTGGACCATGTAGTAGCCGCTCATGTTCACGTTGAACTTCACCCAGTCCACCTCCTCTGGCAGGTACAGGACATCTGAAAGGCATAAACATGGACAAGTCCTGAAGTGATGGGGAACCGAAGCACTGCAACAGCAGGTGGGGACTGTGAACTCTCTCAGAGCAACACACACACACCGGTCTTTGTTTTGAGCAGGAAACGGTGGATGTGGTTGGAGGAGCTGGTCATGTAGGTCAGTGGGATCTGCCATAGGAACCTATCACCACACATATTGACACAGATAGTAAGCATGTACTGCAATTTTCTGCTCAGTATAGAATGACAAAATTATATCTGTTTAAAAAACTGTGCAATATTTCACTTACCCTTCAGTGAGTGAGCGGTCGTCTGTCCGGAGGTATCGCTCCTGGCTAAGTCTGACCTCCCGACCTCTGACCTCCACAGTGACAAGGGGGAAGCCCTCCTGCAGCGTCCACGAGTCCATGATGGCCCTGACATCCAGCTCATCGCCCGAGTACCACTTCTGTGGATCCACAGCCTCATGAGATGCACTGTTTCATTCTACCTTCTAGCTGGAGAGTTGTTTTTCTTTGTGGCACCATCAAAACATGACTTCTTCTCAAATTATATCTCCACGTGTTAAGATTGCTTCCAGTATGCTTTGTTAAAAAAAACAAAAACAAAAACAACAACAACAACTCACAGAGACTCCTGCTTGGAGCTGACGTTTGGAGCAGAATTCAGTGTGTTTAATGCGTCCTTCATCCAAATCATCAGAGCTGCAGATCTGGAAAAAAATAAAATAAAATTCAGCAAGGAATCTATACACCAGGAGAGTACTATGGGCCTTCAGCTCCACACGGACACTGTGACGCCTCTTCCTGTGGGGTGGGCTGGGAAGCAACCGTTAATAACAGCTCTGAGATTCACTGCATTGTGGTCTTGTTCAATTCAGCTAAGAATAAAGATACAAACAAAAACAGCCGCCCCAACTTTCAATCATAACTTTAGACGATGCCCACATTATTTTCAAGCTCTTTATCTCCTTTGAAAAACAAAAGAAAAACACAGCTCATGTTCATCCCTTACAAAAAATCTGACACCCAGCACCAACCCTGGTCACAGCACTCACATCAGTCAGGCTCTCCCACAGGTGGCTGTTCACAGTGTTTTGGTAGCTGTAGCGCTTCAGATATCTGATGATTCCGATCTCAAAGGCCTCAGGAGTGATGAAGTCTCGCAGCATATTTAGAATACACGCTCCCTAAAAAGTGCAAACCAAAGCACAGGTAGAATGACAATGAACGTTAGTTAGAAAAAAGGTTTGCTGTGTCATGATTTACTGACGCCATTTGTCAATTACTTGTATTGGTAATATATCCTGTATACTTTAGGTGCCCGGCCCTCAGGCAGAAAGATGCTGACCTTGTCGTATGACACATCATCAAACATCTCCTGGATCTGGGTGGGGTTCTCCACGGGGGTGGAAACGGGGTGGGAGGAGCTGAGGGAGTCTACTTCCATAGCCTCAAAACATTTGCCCAAGAAGAAGTCATCCTGAAGCAGAGACAGTGACAATATAACTCATGTAGTCTTATCCAACAATCGCTGTCCTCTCCAAGAGTTTTTCATCCGATATGCGGCAGTTGCACAAATAATTAAGGTATTATTTGCTTTGTGTTTTTAAATAAAGTCACTTCTGTTCAACCTGAAGGGAAAGAAGCAGAGAGGTGGTATGCATGAGAGGAATAAAAAACCCGTTCTGTGGGCTCAGCTCTCACCACATGAAGATCTGGGTAGGTGATGTCAAGGGAAATAAACTCCATAAACTTGGCGAAGCCTTCGTTGAGCCATAAGTCATTCCACCACTCCATCGTTACCAGGTTCCCAAACCACTGGTCAGGTAAGAAAACATGTCAAAAACACTATTTAACAAACTGATTTTCACCTACTGTAATAGAACAAAATCTGTGACTGCTGCACATGCCGAAACTCTACTTGGCACCTTTGTGTCTTTTGTCTTTGCACAAAATGATGAGTGAGCTATCTCTTAATCCAACAGGCCGGCTACCTGGTGAGCAAGCTCGTGTGCGATGACCTTTGTGATGGCCAGTTTGTCAGAGGCAGAGGACTTTTCGGGGTTGAAGAGGAGGCCGGTCTCCCTGTATGTGGTCAGCCCCCAGTTCTCCATCGCACCGGACTGGAAGTCAGGTATGGCAGCCAGGTCTGCAGGGAGCAACACCGAGCACACAAACAACCGGAGATTACACATTTTTTACACCAAATGGCAATCTACAATCTATGCAAATATATTCTAATATAGTTAAACAGATACAAGATATCTTCCAGTCTTGGGATCATAGAATCCTTACTTATACTGTCCTTAGTCTATGGAATTGATCTGATCTATCCTTAAACTGAGAACAAATAATATATTGGTAAATTCTTTGTGCTTTTTTTGCTTTTAAATACATATTGTTGTTATTGCTGTTCAACTTTTCATAGCATAAGAAAATCTTCACTGACCCTGTTTTGGAAGTGGGTAAGGTATATCAAAATAATCATCATAAAAGTCCAGCAGCTTGACTGCAGCATCCAGAGCAAAGGCTGTCTGGTCAATCTTCTCGGGGACAGCATAGACAGAAATCTAAAGGGGAACACAGCAAAGAACATGAAGAACTTGTTACACTTGGTTTAAAAAAAAACACAACCTCTCTAAAGGTTTCTTTATTTAATACTGTATAGAGGACGTTTCTGTTCAAAATAAACTAAACCAGCCTCACTTTGACACCGTGCTGAGTGGTCTTGCTCACAGACAGGAAGTCCGACACGATGTAGGCCACCAGGTAAGTGCTCATTTTCACAGTCGTGTCAAAGTAATCCTCAAGCAATCCACCTGGAAGCTCCACTGTTTTCACCTGACACACACAAAAGAAAAGAAAGTCAAGCGAAGAAGGAATGTTCAAACAGCACAACTATATTTTTCTGTTTCATTTTTTGGACCTTTTCACTGTTTTGACATCGAGTTTGATGGCCTGATTGAGGGATAAAGTTTCTCTGAGCAGTCATCCATACGCCTGAATAAAAAGTACCTTGGGCATGTTGGAAATGGCAATGTGGCGTGGCTCTCTTATAATCTGGATGGTGAAGTTAGCCTTAAAAGCGGGCTCGTCGAAACATGGGAAGGCTCCACGAGCAAAAGTCGCCTCAAACTGCGTAGATGCCATGACCCTGAGTGAAGGAAAACAGCCACATGTACAACATATCGCTGAGAAACAGAAATGGATAAATCAAATACACAGCAACGCTTAGGGGTCTTACCGGACTTCCCCAGTGCTGGTGCGGTAGCTGCTCTTGTAGAATCCGTGGTAGCTGTCAGACAAATTGGCAGCAAACTCCAGCTGGACTTCATACTTCCTACCTTTGGTCAGCACTGAGTCTGAGAGCAGGGCGAGCTGGTGGAAGAGAGGATACTCCAGCACTTGCAGGGGCCTGATGCCTTCAGGTGCCAGGAGCAGGGCGTTGGATATGTGAAGATGCTTGGCATGTAGGATCACTGCTTTGGTGTCCTCGTGCACATCCAGTTCTATGCGAACCACACCGGTGAAGTCAAGAGTTGTGAGGTTGGGGTGAATGCTCAGGTCGTAATGGAGTGGCGAGATGACTTTGGGAAGCCTCATGCGGTCCCAGGGGAACATCTGGCCATTCGTGGCTCTGGGGAACTCTTTCGTTTGGGCTTGATTTGGTATCTGAGCTCCAAATGATGGAGGAAATGGCACAAGGAGCACCATCAAGAGTGGAAACATGGCGGCTCTCACAACAGGAAACTCTTACCTGAAACATGGGTGACACAACACCACATTTCACGTCAACATCACACTTGTTTGAACTATTGTTTGAAGACATACTTGAACGGTAACACGAACGATATGCAAGACAAAGAACAGGGAAGTGGGAAAGCAACACTTTCGATTTCATACATAGCCTATCTGTTTTGATAAATGGATTTAAGAAAAGAAAAACTCCTATATCAGCCCAAAAGAGGAGTCATACGAGCTGTTGCTGAACAACTATCATACCACATCTACATTGACAATATATGTGAAGCTTTACTTTACCGTGTCGTTCTCTGTTCGTTGTCTCAAACGCTGCTAGACTGAAAGTGAAACAGAAGAGGGCAGAAGAAATGCATGCCGGGACAACCAGAGAAGCCCTTCAAATAAGCTTTTCCAGTGTAACCAGCAGCTCTGTGACATGACGTTTGAAATGTTTTACCTAAAAGCTTCTTTCCACGGTCTACAACACACATAGCTCGTGTAATTCTCAATAATGACAACCTCCGACGTAGCTTTTTTTTTCAAATTCAATGTCCGTGACTTCGACGGAAACCTTTTGACTGTTTTAGTCAAAGGTTGGATCATTGTTTAGCTCAGTGGACACAAAAAATGTACACTCGCAGCTGTATCGATTCGTTTAAATGAGACAACGGAAGTAAGGACCCGGAAGTTGTATGTTACCATGACAACAAACACATGTGACAATATTTCCCCAGCAGAGGGTGCACAATTCCCGAGAAGAATTGGACCTGAGGTGTGGACTTTCCAAAGCAAAGAGGAAACAGTGGTAAACGTAATAAATACAACATATTCACAGCTGTTAATATTGTGTATAATCTTTAATTTTCTTTCTTTTTTTCCTTTTTTTTAACCAAGACAAGTTCACTATTGGTGATACATGTGCTCGCACTGATGCAACTTGAATGTACAATTCATAAAGTTACCCATTTTTTTAATCAGTACAAGCTAAAATGAAGTTCCTGTTTTTTTGCTACAAATATGTCCCTTTTGGGGAGCTTTTGCATTCGTTCGCAAGTTTAATGTCCTTCATCATCAAAGTTTCTTCTGAAGTCCCATCTATCAACCAACAGGGCTTGTAAAATCTGACACTAATTTGATTAATTGTTAACATACAGACACAGAAGTAATTTGCAACCTTGTACAGCTGAAAAATAAAAGTTAGATTAATGACATTGCCAAATCATCTCAGCCCTCAAAATAAAATGAAAGTTAACTGGATGATGATTCATCTGATTTGTCTCCTTGTTCTTTAAACTATTTATCTCTTACAAAAAATACCAAGTCTTTCTTTAGCTGACCTGAATTAGAAGTTGAAATGAGAATTAAAGTCAGAAATGGAAAAAGTGTGAGTTTGAACAACAAAAAGAGAAAAGAAAGCATTTGGATATGCACTCGTACTCGTGCAGGAGGGGGTAAAGTCCATTGTGGCTGCAAACATTAATGAGTAAACTTTACAGTCACTGTCCTCGGAGAGGTGACTTCATCAGCCGCATTTGTGTTGTATTTAAGAATCAGATGCAAGTATTTCCTGCAGCATATCACGGATTCATGAGCAGCACCCAAGCCCTGAGAGACGTTGGATCTTTGTGAAAGCTTGTAAACCTCCTAGTGCTGACTTGGTCTTACTTAGGTTAATAATGATAAAGCAGGCATTGCTAGGTATTCTGTGTGGGGCTGCTGTACTGACTGTTGGCATCCTGATCGGACACTATGGCATCGAGAAGAGCAGCGACTCCTCACCATCCTGGGTGAAGGATGTGGCAAAGGACGTGGATGAAGACCTCATTCAACAGTTCATGTCTGAGGTGGACAACATTGAGATACAGGAAAACCTGAGGTGAGCTTTTTGGTGATGATTGCATTTAAAATTATTCCATTTTGGGGTTTCTCGACCTAAACCTGCCTCAATCCATGTCTTCTTCAACAGGGAGTTGACTAAAGTGCCCCACATGGCCACCACAGCTGGAGATGAGGTAACAGTACAGTTTATGCTGAAGAGATGGCAGGACCCTGAAAATGGTTTGGATGCAGCCTGGAGAGAGGAATACAAGGTGTATCTGTCATTCCCTGACCCCGATAACCCCAATAAAGTCACTGTGGGTAAGTGAGATGAATCTTTAACATCTTGGAAAGGGAGAAAGGAATGGTTGCCACATCTGTCATAATTCAGCCTCACTTTAAATTAGCATTAAATTATCTTTGACATAAAGTTTAAGGAAGTTTGGGGAAGAATTGTAGGTAGGAAAATAAACACAATGATTGTTGTTGATGAGACATCAAATGATTAAACAGAGGTGGTCAATTGAGTTTTTTTCACACATTTAAGAATTTTTGTGAGAGTATGTAGCCTGTGGGTTTCATCACTTGTTCATTTTAGTGAATCCAGCGAATACGGTGCTCCACACTGTCAGAGAAAAGGAGAAAACGTATACTCCAGACCAGGATGATCCTGCTGTGGTTCAGCCATACGCTGCATACTCTCCTGCCGGAAACCCAAAGGTAAAAACATTTCCCGTTCACATTTATATTTTCCCAGATGCAATCAACAAGGATGTGTCCCCAGCACACCGTAAAACTTTACTTGTGATTAACTTTAATGGCCAGCTTTAAACCTCTTATATTATACCTCTTAAAATGACTCTGTAACTGGAAAAACACTGCACTCCACAGTTAATTGTTTTGTTTTTTCTTTAGACTATTTTTTCTTCTTTGGATGGGGAAAATAAACACTATCTTAATCCAAGTTAAATACATATAAAGCTTTATTTAGTACTATAGTTTTTATTTAGAAAGTCATGTACATCAGTAATCTCTGGTAAAAAGTCAAGTCTATAGTATAACCTTTCTATATCGATACAACGCAATTTTTTTATATCTCTTGAGTGGAGGGGGAAAAGTATTTCCTATTTATAAAAGATTATGTACAATGACAAAGAGTACTAAAATAAGTTGACATAATACACAAGTATACTGTGTAAAATTAAGAAGGCCAAATAGCAGAAAGACAGAAGATGTGCATTGATCAATTATTGACAGTTGTTTTACTGGTGTCAGGAAATGGATTTCCTAACAAACAGAGCATCCTCAAGGTTGAAACCTTTTGAATGTCTAATCAAGATCTGATAACAACCTCTTACGAAGACAGAGTTAGTTAACCATCATCTTTTACGCCTGGAATCATAAATTTAAAAAGGCTCTGTGAAGTTTTATTGACATGAGTTTACTGAGATACATTTTAGCTGTTGCTGTTGACAGAAAATTAAACCTTCTTTGTCTGGCTATGTCTTTAAGACGTTCGTCCTCTATATATTCTTTTCTTAATGCTTCTTAATGCTCCTTTTACTCCCCACTATAATGCTTATACTCTATGTAAAGCAATTGTTTGTATGCGAAAGGTGCCAAACAACATTTTACCTTTGTCTTTATCTCATTTCAGGGGAAACTGGTTTATGCTAATCAGGGGAAACCAAGTGATTACGATCATCTAAACCAGACGACGGACCTCAGAGGAACCATTGCTATTGTCAGATATGGTGGAGCAGGTAGAGGAGCCAAAGTGAGTCTTTGTTTGTTTGATTGCTGTATTTTCTAAGGGCATGTTTTAAATGGGTACAAATCTTTAGTGGTGAGGGTCATACAACCAAAACAGATTTTTCCTTGTACTGCCTATACATGGGGCATCAATCTGACCTTCATGAACAAATCCACAAAAACGAGGCAACCCTGAGAACAAAGGCACTAAATAAAGAGACAACATTCAAAAAGGTCCTTAACAGCCACAAAAATTCAAAAAGATCTAAAATCCACCGTTGCATCCTAACTTACAAACTACCAGACACAAAAAGCAACTTCTCCACAAAAAGATGGGTTTGTTTGAATATATTTCTACACATTTTGTTCCCGATTAAAATCTTTGGACATCATGTTTCTAGGAAAAAGCCCACTGAGCTGCAGTCCAAAAAAATCAAACACAACTTGTCTTCATTGCGTGTAGTGGGAGAACTTCTTGAACAAAAGTACAATGTAGAATAGCCTATTCTTTATTGAGAAAATTCAAAATAATTCAGCGATAAGTAAAGAAGTCATAATCTAAACTGTCTGTTTTTTTATCCTTAGTCTGTTATGGGTATAAATCTAGTAGGTATACTCTGACTTCATCAAAACGTGTAAACCAGTGTTACATCACTAATAATCCGGCATCACTACTTGCTGTGTTTTTCTCATCCAGGCCATCAATGCAGCCCCCTATGGCGTAATCGGTGTCCTTGTCTACACAGATCCTCTGGACATCAACGATGGTCTCATGTCCGACGTCAATGAGACGTACCCTCACTCCTGGTACTTGCCGCCCTCCGGTGTAGAGAGAGGTTCCTTTAACAGTGATTTTGGAGACTTGCTCACCCCCTACCTGGCTGCCAAAGGTAATCTGTTTTGACCCACAGTACAGCCTCAGACATATGATGAGTGATAATTATTTGGTCAACTTTAATAACGAAAAAACGTATAATTTTTCAGAGGAAACCTACAGAATCCCCACAGAAAATATAACAGGAATCCCCCCAATTCCGATTCAACCAATCGGATTTGAGGATGCCTACATACTGATCTGGTTTGTGAAAACCTGTGTGTATAATGTTTCTATCAAAATAGCTATTTATGACTCAAATCAAGTCATTTCTATCCTTTCTATCCTTTCAGTGAATTGGGTGGAGGTGCAGCTCCAAATGACTGGCAGGGAGGATTCAACTGTACCTACAATTATGGTGGTCCAGGATTCAAACCAACATCTGCTTTCAACAACAGGTCCACAGTCCACAGAAAACTTTCAACAAGTAGCTTTTCACTAAATCTTCCCTATACCTGTAATACCCTGCACATGTGTGCATCCTACACATTCTGAACAGCTGAAACTCGCTTTACTTTCACTTCATCTCTTCATCATCATGTTTTTCTCTCCATATTGCCAGCTTTTACAGCTCAGTTTCTCATTAGAAAGCTCAAAAGTATTTAGCTATTTTAGCCTTTTACATCTTTTGGTGATCGCCAAATAGTCATGTGATCACCATGTTCATAGAATGAACAACATGGTAGATTGGACATTCAAAATGAAATAACAAGCAATACGAGAACCTCCTAGCAAAGCCCTTTTTTGCACTTGGTGCCAACAAGCATGCGAAGTGATCTAATCCAAATTGTGTAGCACTAAAGAAAGTTTCTTAGGTGTGTAAAGGACCCATATCACTCCCCTGTATCGTCTAACACTTCTCTAATTAACCTTGTTGCAGTGATGTGAAAATGGACATCTTCAATCATGAAACGACGACAAACTCCTCAAATGTGATGGGAGTTATCAGAGGAAGCGTGGAGCCTGGTAAGATGAGTGGCTGAAGGAAAAAAACGGCAACGCTGTAGCATCTATCTGTCACGTTACTGTGAGTGCTGTGTGTTCCCGTCCGCAGACAGGTATGTGATTTACGGGAACCACCGGGACAGCTGGGTTCACGGCGCCATCGACCCCAGCAGCGGAACATCGGTCATGCTGGAAATTACCCGGGTGCTGGGCAGGATGGTCAAGCAGGGTGAGGAGAGTCGAGGCGAAAGGAGGAGTGCTTCTTTTTGTTTTGAGCTCGACGGCTCATCTTCGTGCCCCTCTTTGGCAGGCAAATGGAGGCCTCGTAGGTCCATCATCTTTGGGAGCTGGGGAGCGGAGGAGTTTGGCCTCATCGGGTCTGCAGAGTACACAGAGGTGATCCCCATTTCTGGTTGTGGTTCCACCGTGGCGTTGCACGTCTATTAACCTACACACAAAAAAAAATCTGATCTCTCCTTCAGGATTACTTCACAAAGCTCAGTGAACGCACCGTTGCTTACATAAACGTGGACATAGCTGTCTTTGGTAAGAACCTTCCAAATTGTCAGTATATTCCTGTTTGTAATAATAAATGAAAAAACATTCTAATTACATGGTGGTTTATAGTAATACAGTGGTAATAACAGAATACCTTGGTTTACAGTTTCCAATTCACTTTCGCTCAAACATAAATGTCTGAAGGAATCTACAGGAGTTTTGAGGAAAAACTATTCATTGGTGTATTGAGTTAGTTTTTCCACGTAAAATCAGCAGATCCATGTCAGTCCTTTTGCTTGTTCTCTTCAGCCAACGCCACCCTCAGAGTCTCAGGCATGCCATCGATGCAGAATGTCATCTTCCAAGCCACAAAACAGGTCAGGCTTTTAAAAAGACTTCCACCAGCACCCTCGTTCCTCGTCTTTTGAACAATAGTTCTGTTCCCATACAAATTTATCACATATGATGTGTTTGCTGACCAGGTCAGCGCGCCCGGACTGAGCTCCACATCTGTGTACAACAACTGGATACGTTACTTCAACAGGACGAGCCCAGCCCACGGACTCATTCCCAAGTACCTCTATTATGTTTTTATTTACTTTCTAAAAGTTGATCTCACCAGTCTTTCTCAACCCAGGTCCTCAGGGCCCATAAGCCTGTGTTCGGCCATTTTTACCTGATTCAAATGAGAGTCTTCATCAGCCCTCTGCAGAGCTGAAGGCCTAAGGAGCTGATCCATTTATTTGAATCAGCTGTTATGTAACATGGAAAAGCATGCAGGACTGTGGGCCTCTAGGACCAGGCCTAAGAAACACTGTTCCAGACCCTGAGCCTCATCTTCCTCAGAAGCTGGGGAAGAGTGGAAAATTCAAACTAACTAATACATCCTGCACGTCAAATCTCATCACATTTCTCGTCAGCAACTCTGTGAATTGGATATCCTGAAGAATTAAAACTGTTTCTGAAATGTGGTTATGGTACATTTTGCACTGGGAATGGTGTCAAATTAATCTAACATTGAAAGGAACAGTTTGCTGTAGTTTTTTGTAAATAATGCTTCACGTTTTCTTTCTTCCTTTGACAGTGTGGGGTTTCTAACAGGAGCAGGAAGTGATTACGCTGCCTTTGTCCATTACCTGGGAATCACCTCCATGGATATGTCATACACATATGACCGGGTATTGCAATGACTGCGACCACAAAATAATTAAAATTGCCTGTGTTGAATGCAGAGTGTATTGAACAAGAATATTTAAAACTCTTTCTCCCAGGACATGAGCTACAAACAGTCCTTTTTCTTATTCAAAAAGTTGAATGAATGATGTAAAAACAAAATGTAATGTGCATAATTTCTCCTCTGACAGAGTAAAACCAATGCTCGGATTTACCCTGCTTACCACACAGCCTATGACACTTTTGACTACGCTTCAAAATTCATCGACCCCGGTAGGCATCACTTGTTCTTTATTTGTCTTTCATTCACGGCCACTGCATTTTGAGTTTGATGCTGTGTGCACATGATATTTTATACTACTCAAGCACCTGATGCGTGCCATTAAAAAGCCTTGTTTTTCCCAGCCATTTATTTTTATTGAGTCTATTTGTCAGATAAGACTAAAGGGTGCATAATTTTCCTTATGGACCCAATGCATCAACCCCGCCTCTTCGTCCTTTCAGGATTTACAAGTCATCAGGCAGTCGCCAGGACAGCAGGAAATATTCTGATCCGACTAGCTGATAGCTTGGTTCTGCCACTGAACTATGCAGACTACGCCGAGAGTCTGGAGAGGTACCTGGAAGTGGCAGTCAATCTTTATGAGGAGCAACTTCATGCTAGGAATATCTCCATGGGTAAATCACTGTACTGCCACAATGATCTGTTTGAGGCGTAACTCCAGCTTTAAATTGTGGGATAGCTTAATGTCCCAGTTGTGTCGATTACATTATTACAGATTTGATTTTTACTTTACTGATTTTTAGGCTTTGTCTACAGCCCCTGTACTTTATGAGCAAAGAATGCGTCATCAGTGACAACTAAATTAGTTATGTGGATAGAGTTGATGTTGGGAAAAAGCTGTGGTGAAGGAAAGTAAAAATATCCGGAAAATCATACTGCCAAACAGAGTCAGTGGATGGCAAATAAAAAAAAAGGAAAGTGAAGGAACATAACAGTAATATGCAGGCATCCCTGTACCAGATATAGAAAAGTTGGAATAGTTTATTGCAGTTTTGCACGTCAGGGAAACTGGTTACAGTTATAAAAGGGTATTACAGAAATGGAAAAGCCCGAAGAGAAGGAATTAGCTAACAGGGATTCGGGCACGTTGATGCTGGACTGGCAAAAAATGTGAGTCATTATAGCCGCTCACACTGTTGTACGACTTCCCCACACTCAGTTAACTCATATTATGTCAGATTTTGAGCTTTTCTAACATAATGCAAGCAGAAGAATGTTTTTTAACCACAATGAGACAACAAAAAATGGAAGAAGTGGCATTTTGTTTGCTAGATTTGAAATTTGGACAGTGACAGAGCCACTGAGTACAGAAGAGGAAATGATAGAGTACAGATAGGAAAATTCCCATCCTGTGAGGCATGAGATGACCTCACGGAGAAACTAAGAATGAATTATGTAACTGTGACAAAAATTTGAATAAATGTGTTAAGCATTTGTTTGAATATATATCTAGGAATCTGTTTTAATTTAGATTTTCCTGTGTCATAAAATGAGAGTGAATGACGTTAGTGATTCGTGTTTCCTTCCAGAGCCACTAAAACTTGCGGTTGCCAGTTTTCGCAGAGCGGCCGATCATTTGAACCAAGTGATTCAGAGCTCAGACCTTCCAAACCAATCGTAAGCGCACACTCAGGCACGTTGGCTGCGCGTCTTCTCTCACAAAGAAAACAATACCACGCCATTAATCTTTCCCAATCTTTTTTACTCAGGCCCCTCATGGTCAGAAAGATCAATGATCAACTTATGCTGCTGGACCGAGCGTTTCTGAATCCACTGGCCTTCCCAGACAAATACGCATTCAGGTCAGGACATGTGTCATTTTTCTGGGCATGGGGGGTATGAATTAGCATCGAATTGTTTCAACTAGCACAACTATAGTCTGGACATTATGACACTGACATTTAAAGTTGTGAAACTGTTGTCTTACCGGTGTCATGATGCTATGGACACGGTCAATTATGAGGATAGACATTGTGAAGGAAGAAGAAAAAAAGACTTTATTCAGTTGCATCGTTGTCATCCTGAAAGATGCTATTTTGGACATCATTACCATGGTTACTATTGATGTTTTACAAAAATCCAATTTAAAGGAATTTTTAATAGAAACATCAACCGGAAAAGATAAAATTATCCAGGAGTTGCAAAAGTACCTGCAGTCAAGATATTCAAAAGGCAAATCCAGAAACAGAAGCAGACACTGACACATGATAGGATGACAACTAAAATCTTTCAAAATCCCTCTTCATCTTTCTCCTTGTTGCATTAAGGGTTGTCTCAGACGTAGTCACAGCTGTTTTCTGATTATTTGTGGCAGAAAAGCGTCTCATGCGCGTGTTGTTTCCTCCTCTGTGAAACAGGCATGTGATCTGGGCTTCAAGTAGTGCTGGCAGGCCCACATTTCCAGGCCTAGCAGACGCCTTTGCCAACGCTGACTGGGAAAAAGCGCACTACCACGTGTCGGTGTTGAGTCAGGCCATCGATGGAGCGGCCAACATTTTAACGGACGTCATATAAGCACAACTGAGGAGCGATAAGCTGCATCCATGTAACATGAATGGATTTGGATTTATCCTGTCTTCAATTTTAAAAAAAACCCTTGAAAGCTAGATGATATTACGAATATCTGATTTAATATATGTTTCTTCTTTAAATTACCAGTAAATAATCTACGCATTCTGGAGACTGAGATGTAATGTTATTGAGTTTCTAATGGCTGTTTTATTGTAAAGTTTTCCGTTTTATTGTTGTGTTGTGTTTTGCTCCTCAGGGGCCTCAAAATTTCTCAGGCACACACACACAAAAGTATGATTCTTCACAAACACCTGGCTGTGTTTTTTACATTTGTAACCTAAAAAATAAAGTCTGTTTGAACAATCAGCAAAGGGGAATGCGACATGAATAGGATCTGTGTGCGCCAGAAACATTTCATCCGCAGCCACGCTCAGCAGTCGTACCCCGGAGCCTCCTGACAGACCCCAATGAGGAAAGCAGACACCGTCGCTCTGATTGAGACTAGTCTACTGCACCTTTTCTAGATCCAGAGTTTACAATTGGAAAAAAACACGACCATCTGAGGACCAAACTGAATATCGAGTCGAAAAAGCGCAATCATTTTTTGACAGAATGTGGTTCAGAATGCAGAATTTTTTTAAAAACCGGAGGTTACGTCCCACAGAAGGCCTGTGTAGTGCCACATCCTGCCTCCAGGGGTCAGGAAACGTTGCGAGATTTAGACAATACAAAGACAGACCTCAGATGACACAGCCAAAAGTCCCTGTCCTCAGAGGTAATGATAGTAACCTTATACAATTTGAAATACTGAGGGGAGGGATGTTAAAAAAGAATAAAAAAAGAATAACAAAAGCTTTCTCTGTCTGGCTGAGCTTTACAGTGTTGAATAAACTCATGAAAACCACTTGAGATGCTGCAGAGAAAGAGCGGTTGGATGGTTCATTTATCTTTAACATATATACAGAGACCCTAAAAAAGCAGTTTCTAGTTTATTTTTAAATGACAGATGTTATTACGATGTGGGTAATATGGAGTTACGAGTCATGTAGCTGTTAAGTGAGCTGCAGGTTGTTGATATTTCTAACAGACTTAATGACGTCATTTGGAAGAACAAAAAGAGAGCAATGACACCATTAATCACAAGCACTAGATTATTCCTCCCATCCTAACAACTGTATTTCAGGAGTCGCTGGCTTTTTATGAGATGTAAATAACAAAGCTATTCAGTATTTTTAACTTTCCCCCCTTAAGCCAAGCAGCGTGAATCATTTTACATGCACACAGTTTAGGATGAATGTTTACAGATCTGCTCTCAGCGGCCAAAGATGGTTCGCTTTAGCCTCTGAATGTTTTTTATTGGTGGAGAAAGAACATTATTGCTTCAGAGAATGTCCAACTGATTTATTTTAAGACCCTCAAGCTGTTTCCTTTAGTTAATCAGCATGAGTTTGTTTACAGTGATTTGCATTAGAAATGTCACAAATTCAACCGTTTTTCGTCGATCAACTTTAGGTTTTACACACTGACACTAACATACCATAGCGGAAAGCACTCTGCTGGTTTATTTAGCCAATGAAAGTTATGTTGAAAAAAGCAAACATTGTCATTCAGTTTTGACTAAAATAATCCACACAGTTCCCACAGCAGAACAATGACAAAAAACTAAATAAACTAAACAAAACTGCTTCAGAAACAAAACTGATGTGCCCTGTTGGCATATCTGGGAAGCAAATAGTCTAAATAGCAGCCATGAAAAAACCCAATCATACAAATCATTTCAGAAATGAGACATCTCAGGAAATCCTGGTCATTATTAGCCAGATGGCCGATAGTGTTATGGCTGATTCTTTGTCTCCAAGGCCGATAAACTCTCTGCTGCTGGAAAAATAAATGATTAAATGACCTTTTGAGCAGCTGCTGACAAAATCTTTCACCAAATGTATTTGATCAACATTTAGGAGTGAACTCAGATAATTCTGATGTTATAGTTTGTATTTCATACCGGAATGCATCACATACTTTTAACTAATTTGTTGTACAGAAAATTAAACAGGTTAGGCCAGCCATAATATATGGTATATAATTCTTAGTAGAATGACGATATGTTGGTGGTGTGGCATGGAGGCGGTCAAAGACGACAACAAGCACGGGTTTTACTCGCCAGTCGCAGAGTTTATTCTTTTAAATATACAGACTTCTCCCTCCCATGTTAAATACCCCCTCACCCTTCCCTCCCACATCATATCCCTCCCTCAATCTCCTTTTTGCTTTCTTTGTTCTACCCCTTCAAAAGAAAGCTTGTCCAAGCTGAAAAACACACTCTACTTTGTGCAGCATATTGCTTATTAAGACATTTGCGAAAAACATAAATTAAAAATACTACAGTTTGTCTTTTTTTTTTTTACCCCCCTAACATCAGAGTGTTCAGAACAGGATCTATATGAAAAGAAAAAAAAAAAAAGAGAGAGAAAACAGCACAGTGTCCCTCAGTCTGGCTACATCAATGGAACTGGATTCCCATGTTTCCATGGCATGTGTACACAGTGGTCTGTACCGGGACAGGTCAAATGGCAAATGGACAAATTTATTCCTTATCAAAACTACTGAGTTTAGTCAGATAACGTATGTGTCATTTTAGAACACACCAAGTCAAGTCGACTTGATTCTATTACAGCTTTTTCTTTCACTAGTGTTTGTGTCTCTGCTCATCTTTTTTGAGAGTTTGTTTAAGTGCTTCTCATATCTCAGTCTGGGGCGTGGATCTCTTTTTGGGACTTTTTTTTTTTTTTCGAACTTTTTTTTTTCTTATTAAAAGAAGAATAGTGAAGCTAAAATCTTTTTGGTCCCATGTGGCGGGTTTGCTGCTGCAGGCAGAGTGAAGGACAGTGTGACACGGCACTAGAGGAAAATTCAGGTGTTAAAGTCACAAGGCATGCATGTTAACACTGTACTCAGAGAGAGTCGCCGTCCAAAGTGTTCCTGCTGCGGTGCGTGCAGAATGTGGCGTGTGAGAGGGTCTGTTTTGTTGTGTGTCTTCATTTGTGCATTTCTGTCCTTGTTCAGATGGAGATTTTTGAAAAAGTCCTGCTTTTGATTGCGTGCACGCTGGACATCCCCAAGACTAATTCTCTAATCGTTTGAACTTTTTCCGATGACAGAAGAACTGCCCTTTCTGCTCAGTGATTCGCAGTCTGCGCCTAAATCTCCAATGGAGAGTTTCTGCATAAAAAAGGGGACTTTTTCAATGGTCCACTCTGTGTGTGTGTGTGTACTGTGTGTACTGTGTGCTTGTGGCGTTTCTCATCAAGTCTTATCAAGTTGAGTGTCCATCATTCTCGCAGTCTGTTTGTTTCCCTCCCTCCGCGTCGGGAAGAGCAGGAGGGGCTGCATTGGCATCACAGAGCTTTAAAAGGTCAGGCCAGGGTCACAAACGGGGGGAGTATTTAGGATTTCTTGGCACCTCGGTGAAAGATTTCAGCTCATATGGGATCCCTGTGTCCACTTCAATGGATTTTCGGGAGAATAGCAGCCGGATATCATTGTGCAAGTAGATCTTCCCAGATTTGGAACTCTGGAATCTGACAAAGTAACAGAAAAGAGAAAATTGTTTTTAAATCCAAACATCTAATTGTAATGAAAAAAATTGAGCCTCATAACATATTGCCATTTGATCTTATTATGCTTATCCAGAAAAAAACCATGAAGGCCAATGCAATAGACATTAAAAAGAGGTTTCAGTGTTACCTGAGATGCATCAGGTAGCAGAGAATCTTTTTCCTGTCCACTACTCCAGCCCTGGGTGATGTCTCGCCTTTCCCCTCGACACCCTCCTCTACTGGCACCAGGAAGATGCGGTGGCGCAGGAAGGTCATGTGATTGACGGGCATGTCGCCAAAGTTGTACGTCACCAGGAACATCTTCACCACAGTTTTATTAGGATTAAATAAGGTCTGGGGAAAGAGGCCAAAAGAAGAACTGAGAGTTAATTATACTGTGTCACACTGCTGTTTTTATCTATGACACACCGATTCAATCTAAATCGTGTCACAATTTTGTGATTTTTCTTGTGAAATATCAGGAGAGAGGACATACCACTTGAATGGTCCCTGCTTTGGGTATGCTGTATCCTTTCTTTCCAAGAGGTTCAAGGGATACCACCCCCTGTGAAGGAGGGAGAAGGACAGAAGTGTTATTAAATAAAAAAATAAAAAACTCAATACTCTTTCTTTCAGCTCACATTTGGTCACAATGGACAAGAGGGTGTTTTTATTTATACTGGCAGGATGTGTTCACGGTAAGATCAAAAAGTAATTTTTATGCCTGGTTTGGGCGACAGATGACAGCATCCACATTTGTACAGGTTATGAAAAACCAATTCCTTATTGTAAAAAACACCAACAAAAATCTAAAATGAAAGCTTGCCCAGTCTACAACGTTATCACATGAAACCGCAGTCCAAAAAGGTGGCAACATGTGGAGTCTTTGAGTTAGATGCAGACATTCAAAGTCATCATGGCACATGAATCTGAGATATGATTTGAATGGCCGGTGTCCAAATGGTTCTGTGTGTCAGAATTCTGGGATACAATGGGTCAACACTCTTCTTTTCAAACAGTTCTCATGGTAATTTATGTTGGATATTGTTTTTTTTTTACCTCAAGCCGTAAAAAAGCAGCAAGCATCAGAGTCAGAGATGAAAATCTAGTCACTGTAATGTTTTGAATTATTTGCATACTTAATATCAACCTCCGATGCGACAGTCTCATACTAACATGTTGGAACACGCACAATCACACACACGCACACAAACACAGACTAACCAGAAAGGGTGAAGGTGCACTGTGCTCAGAAATGTCGTAGTATGTAACTTGCACAGGCAGGGTGACATGTTGTGGGCAGTAGGAGCCGCTGGCACCAATTTCTGCTGTGAAACCTTCAATCTGCCCGGATGGGGAGAATCTGCCTTTCAGTATGGACTCCTAGGATAGGTAAAAAGACGAAACAACAAAGGTAGAGACAGAGAAATATTATTGTTGTAGTAAAGGGTTCATCATGGTAACATCATACGACAGTGAGAGCCATAAAAATCAAGCTACTTATCTCATTCTAAGCCAACAGTGAGCTACCAGCATGGTCATTTTACAAAGGATATAAACTAAAATAAATCTGAAAATGTGTGACAATAAGTTTGATTTGTACTAATCCAAAGTAACTGGGCTGTAACACGTCATCTCACAGCAACGGAGGTCTTGGTTGCTTTGTGAGGAGTTTACTTGTCCTCCCTGAGCCCATGTGAATTTTTCTGCGAGTCTACCTCACCGGTAACAAAATTAGACATGTCACACTGTGATGCGAAAGTTCATGCACCCATTTACAACTCTTAAAAACTCCTCAAGCAGATGCTACAGCTTAAAGAAAGTCTTTGCAGACTTGTGGACGTTTAAGTGCATATCCAAACAGCTTGCAGTAGATTGTGGATGAACGTCGGACCATGACTACATTATTATATAGAAACAACTAATTTTTCAAAAAATGCTTACCTCAAAGTTGCCTAGCAGTGACCTGCTGATGGAAGACGAGGGCCAGCTGGAGCGCGTGGAGCGACCGGTGTCTGTCTGCTTACCGCTGCGCAGCTGCCGACTGCGTGAGACCACAATCATACAAAACAGACTAGTGGTTAGTGGTCGAGATTATACTAATTTTTTTTCTGAACCAATATGTCACAGGCCTCTGAGTGTCTGAGAATGCAAGTCCAGACACAAAACCTTTAATTTAGAGCAGGAAACCATGACCTACTCCCAGACTTGACGGACACTCAAGTGTCACCCAGCAGCGACCAATGGATAAACAACCCAGTGCCTCAAATGAGGCAACATCTTGATGTCTTGATTCTATGAGTTATTCTTGTCTTTCTATACAATTGAAAACTGTGACTAAATGATCAGAGATACAGTACATGACTCACCTTTTCAACCGCAGCCCATTTTTCAGTCGTCTCCCAGCCCTTGTGCAGTCTGTGGCAGTCTGAAAAAAAAAGATAACAAAAAGTGGAAGTCATTTAATTTGTTTTTTAAAATATTCTTTTAAATGCCACAAAAGAACACCATTAAATAACCACGGAAAGTCCTTGTGATTATTTAGAATTCCAACAGGGAAATTCTGAAGTTTGTTTTTTTATTTGTCTTACTTACTGAACCCTGACTATTGGATGTCGCCTCACAGACATTCCCCATTTCCAGACTCCTATTCGTGACATAGGTCACCCATAGGTCAGACGACTTGTCACCAGCCGAACCAAAAGCATCTTCAGTCCAGTCACTCGCAGCGATCCTCTCACTCATGATGAACTTTTTGATGATAACTAAATCTCTGTGATATCAGCTCTCTACAGAGCTTTAAGATAACTGTCAGCTTTTTGGCTTTTTTCCGTATACTGTCAAATCCATCTGCGGCATTTTGGAATAAATATAGCCTCTCACCTGTACCTTATATACTAAGGTGAAGCCTTTGATAGTTTACTAATCCTTCTGCTATTCTTTAACTCATCCCGGTCACTGCCCCCTCTGTCCCAGAGATGACCTTTTCTTCTGTCTTCTATGTTTTTCTTAGATTTATCTGTCTGTCCCTGCTCTTCGCTCACAGATACACTGAACACTTTCAGTCACAGCGATCCCATCCCAGTATGAAATCCAAGCACTGGACCCCATTGTCACCGTTGGTCCACTCCCCATTCCGCAAACCTGTACACTCAAAGCTTTTTCTGGCATTCCAATGTTAAAAAAAGACCAATTCACTTCCAGAATGATTTTAAGCAGCACTCACGTATGTGTGTATGAGAAACACACGTCACAAAACAATGGACACTACCTCAATGGGCTTTATTCTGGAGCTGCTCTGCCTGTTCCAGTGCTTTGTGATCATGAGCCAGCCATGACTTCATTCTTTTACTTTTAATCATTCTCTTATTCTGTATTTTTCACTTAGGTAAACAGGAACCATTTAGATAAACCAACTTCAATCGATTATACATGTTTTTTGTTTCAATGGCAAGATGTTGCAATTTCCTTCCATTTCTTTATGATATGAAAACTGAAATCTCATGTCATGTAGAATTTCAGGCTATTGTAGGGGGGGGGGGGTTGGCTTGCTGAGAACAGTTACCTGCATTTTTTTCACCAACAGGTCATTGTATAATATTATGTCATTTTACTGAAACCCTTTACATTCAGATGCAGTCAGATAAACTAACTTGTTGAACTGTAGAAATTGGATGGCTATTGTTAGCCATTTGACAGATTTATGATTAACAAGTATATAAACATAACAATAATCTTCGCAAATGAGACCACATTACACAATGGAAACATGGCTTATTATCTTATCAGCTAATATTAAAACTGTGTACTTTTGGAGGAGTCATCCGATTTCTGTACTTCATCATTTGTTCTGAGCTTTTTACCGTTTCTTCCGTTAAATTTCCGTCAATTTTAGCCTTTTAACAACATGCCATGTTAACATATACCAGGCATATATAATACTTTAAGCAAGATTTATTAAATTAATTCTCTTCATCCAAAACTACTTGTTGTAATGCAAAAAAAAAAAAACATATCATAAGCAAATGTATGCAAATGCAACTTGTGAGTGCATGCTAACCTTAGGTCGGTCCCGTGCACTTGGTAGTAGGTGGTTCCAGTACGGAGCTGCTTTAGCATCGGTGCTACGACATGAGGCTGGGCCAAGTCCTGATGTTAGCAAGGACAGCCTGCTTCTCTTTGATGTAGAAGGTCCCTCATCTTCTGAGCATGACTCGCCTGCATCACTCGGGGACAGCAGCCTCTTTCTGGCAGGCCAGTGGCCTCCAGAGAAGAGACGGTGCCCATTGCTGCTGGGAGTTTTCTCCCAGGAGGCCAAACCATTAGAGGAGGTGGCAGCCTGGGTAGCACTTCGCACTGGTGGCGAGGATTCAAGTCCAACGTCCCATTCGGTGGCCTCCCCAGGTTCCTGCAGCTCTGTGTGGTGTGGGGGGGAGAAAGGACCAGGGGGACTGGTGGGACTAGCCGGGTTAGGGGATTCATATGTGGACATTTCGTATAAGTGGTTGCTTGGTTGGCCTCCAGATGTGCCGTTGCTACAGCTCTCGTGATTAGAGCTACCTAGAGAGTGGGTAGGGGTTCGGCTGCCATTGGTTGCCTCAGATCTGACTGAGCTTCCGAGGGAATGACCCTGGTCATAGTTATGCCCATGTGGGTCGCACATTGGGGGGGATTTGGGAGAAAGTGGAGCAAATGCATCAGGAATGGACCTATCGTGATTGTGCTGAGCTGGACGTCGGGATGGGTTGTGACTTGGGGAAAGCGGTGGAGACCTGGGTGACCGTCCACCGTCGCACTCTCTGTGCTCCAACTGCATGCAAGAGTATGGGGAACCAGGCCCATCAAGTCCAGTTGCTGAGCCCATCCCAATTCCTTGAGCTGGGGTTTGACCACACAGCACTCCTCCCTCCAGTATATCGCCATCAGCGGAGTCCTCTAGATGGGAGCGCTTATGAGTTAACTGAGGCTCTTCTAAACCCCTTTTAACACCCAAACGGACAGGCCTCTGTTGGGCATCAGTTTGAGATCCTGTAGAGGTAGAAAATCCCCCCATTTGGGAAAAAATGGAGAGCTGGTAGACCTTTTGGAGCCGCAGCTCCTCTTGGCCAAAGGGCCTGGGCGCCCCTGCTCTCACCCCAGGATCTAGGCCATGTACTGAGGATGTAGAAGGAGGTAGATCCCCCTCCTGCGCTGGAAGCTCCAGTGGAGCCTTTTTATGGGCCAATTCCACATGAATGTGCCTCATGGTTTTGCTGCTGAAGGATATGAGTCTTAACTGACTTCAGTGCAATGAGGTAAAAACTGTTCTACAAATGCCAGGAAGGACACCAAGATGTTCCTCAGGAAGGGGACTTCCTACAGATCCTGTTGTGATGTCATCAAATTGTCTGATTCAAGAAGCTGATCCACACACCACCTGAGAAGAACATAATGCATACAACACACTGTAAAGCAGAAATATTTGCCAACAGCACAAGTGGTGAACACATCAGAATAATTGGAAATCCTCTCAGTGCTGAGTCAGAGGAAATTCAGCCTTTCGAAGTATTTTTTAAAGATTATTATTGGGGGTCATTGGTTCTAAAAATCTAATACAGAAGATAGAAGAGTTAAAAAAATAACACAAAGCATTTCAATCCACGTTACCTACCGTTCCTCTGCTACAAAAGCCAGACAACATATCAGGTTTGTATGCTTAACACTAGTAGATAGTAAATAATTAACTTAAGACAGTTATTAGATTTATGTCACACCTCTTTGCATGTTCTTGTCTGCATACTCTAACAGTTGTACTGAAGAAAATCATCCATCTCCATGGTAGCTGCTGCAAAACGATGCCAACATCCCAAGCAAGGTAGTCAGGGAAAAGGAATTCAGATGGAGCAGAAGTTAAGGTGGTGGGAGCAAATGCTCAGCCCTGTAATGCAACGAAAAAGTTTGGGATTTTATTAATGACAAAATAATTTAAATATAACAATGTAGTGTCATATCAACAACATATCTTTTGACACAGTGATTAAACACGAAGATCAGGATCAAATCAACTCGCTGGAAGCAAAAACTTACCAGTGGGGGCGGAGTGTCAGTAATGCAAGAGGTTGTGAAGAGGAAATCCGTCAGAATCCAAGTTGGTAATAATTCTGTTGCCACTCCCTCTAACACTAGCAGATGGCCAGGCACTCCCTCCTTGGTCACCTGGGTCTGAGGTGGGGCATGGTTGTGGCATCATGATTGGGTCATTCCACCTGGAATCCCTGAGGAAGCAGAAGTACAACCATTTAAAAACCTGTTTTTTTTTCCTCTCCACTAAGCAAAGACAAATATCATGACAGATGTTTATTCTTAGGTTCAAAACGGCACAAAAACCAAGAGATTTGTCACAGGAGTTTGGGTTAAAATTATTAACTGTTGTTTGAAAGAAATACAGCAGATGAAAACTCTACAATGCAAACATTGTTTAATCAGCGCGCTTCGCAGACACTGTGGGTGCCTAACTTTGATTTGGTAGAAAGATCCATCATTCTAAATATAATAATTCTTTGTGTGGATGTTCAAACGTGACAGAGTCACTTATGGAGGTTACTTGGGACCATGTGGCACTAAGCCAATAGCAACAAGACATTTTGCCATTTCCCAACCTACTTGGACCTGGATTTGGGAAATTTTCTTTTTTTTAGGAGGGTTTGGGGGGGGGGCGGGCGTTTGCAATGAGCCGTCTCCGTAGTAACCAGTAGCCCAAGGATAACTACTCCTTTGTGCTAGGCCACAAAGAGGGAGAAAGGGAAGCAGAGCTACAGAGTGTTTGAGAGAGTTGATGGCAGGGGGTGCTGGGGGCAGGGGCAGCAAAGAAGCTTCTCCATTAAGGGAGAAAAAAAAAGAAAAAAAAAACATATCTCTGCACTCACAAATGGCTGCTCCCCATGGGAGGAATACTGCCAGTGAAAAATTGCAACACATTGCGATAAAAGCTTCGGTTCTGATTGACTGAAGCAGTTAAATGTTTTGTTCAAGGCTTGAAATTGAAGACGGCTAATCTGACGCCCTGCTGAGTCCAATTTATGGAAAGTAGAGAAATGTAGTTGGCTCCTGCTCAGACTGCTATTACTGAAAACAATTACTTAACTATTTGCTTTTTAAAGCATCATGATGAACACAGTGATGATAAGAGATTCATTTCCTTTACACAAGTAATGACATAATCCCAAAGACAAAACAAAAGAGAGAACTTTAGCAAAAAAATGGTTTGACGTAATCAAAGACTTAATCCTGCTTGCTCTTTACTTGACTGAAATGTATTTGCATTCCCAAGTTGAAACATTTGACTGGGATAATAGAAAAGGATGCACTCTACGTGACCTGCAGCTGGTATTTGAATTGCATGGCTGACTAATTGTTTTCCTGTACAAGTCATGTCATACATATCCTATGTCTCATGTCTTTAAACAAGCATAATCATTCTTTCAGCTCAGACACTAAGTGTGTTCAACTTTCATGATAGGACAGAGACAGCCATCAATTTTTTTTTTCACTGACATTTTAACCCTACATATGCGAGCAGTGATATATAGGGTTACTGTGAGGTGATCAGGCTTCCTAACCAACACACTACTGCATACAAAGAATCATATGGACAGGAGCGAAGCCTTTGTCACCTGTAATTAGTTTCCCAACATATGGTCTCTTTGCAGTCACACATTACAAGCTGTGGGGAGGCTGCACAGATTTAACAAAAGGAGCGTCTTCAGAAACCGAGAAACCCAAAATTTAAAGTGTGCACATTATGGTGAAATAGAGTCTTTACAACCATGAATGTTGCAGCTTTCAGCTTTCTCTTTGCACTGTATAAAAAAAATAATAATACTTTTCTAACATTTTCTGCCTTAATGCAAATGGGAATATCCACAGATATTTTACCCATCTTTGGCACATCACTCTACAAAAAAATGTCATTATTTGAATAAGGCACTTCAAGGACGGAGAGACACGGCAAACCCCCATAACGCTCTGAAGATGTATGAGTTACATATCAACAGCTGACAAAACCAGGACATTTGCATGTCAAATGCTGTTTGATGAAGCTCTTCATTACTTTATCAAAGTGGCTTCGTACTAAAAGAGACCTGTTAATGTTAAATCTGCTGTATTGAACTTACGTAAGTTGAATCAGCCCACAACAAGGAGAGCAGGAGAGAAGTCAGCAGGAGTATTTATAGTCACTGCCTGTGCCACTATGATCATCCACAGCTTCTGTTCCAGATCCCACTTGCTTGCCGACCTTATTTTGGAGTGGCTGAGCAGGAGGCTGACAGAGACTGCCCAGCTCTACTCAGGCTCGACCCAGTAGCCAGCAATGGAGGAAACACCCTGGCTTCACCCCAAGAAATGTTTCAAGTTGCTGGGTGTACTGCAATTCGGACTTGGGCACTCGTGAAATTCACTACGGCATCGCTTCACCTTGTAGTTGCTTCAACGCGTGCACACTCATATCTCCTCCTCTGACAACAGAATGTTCTCATTTTTTACTTTAATCACATTATGCATTAGCATACTCGAAGCATAACCTGTGGGACAACATATTTACAGCTGGTGCAAACCAACAGTTTGCTGCATACACTGTAAGAGAACAAAAGCAAAAACAAACTATAATAATTCAAATATAGCACACATGGTATCAAAAATATTCTGCAATATGAAGATGTTTAAATTACTCTGCTGGATTTAAATGTACCCGTCTGAAAAGAGCAGAATAACAGCCTTTAACTGACAAATCAGTTCCTTTCTCCGTTTAATTTCCTTTATGACTGTGAATATAAACAAACATGCACTCCTAAACATACAACCTCTTCAATATTCCCCTAAGAAGTTATCCTATCATCTGAAAAAAACAGGGCTGTCAAAAGAAACCTCGAAATTTTGACTGAAGCTGTTGTGCACATGAGGAAATTGAAACACACCACTCAATAAAAACTCAAGCCGAGAGAGCCTGGAAATGGTGAGATGACTGATGAAGAAATGAGAATAACCAGAGAAATGAAACACACAGACAGAAAGGAGATGGAACACAGAGATCCACCAGCCTAGTAAAAGACCTTGAGGAAGGTATAAATAGACCAGCAGCATAAAAAGTTCAGGGCTCCGGTGCATGAAAACAGCCACTCTGAAACTTATTATTTAACAGCTCACAAATTAAGTTTGGCACAAGTTAAACCTGGGATACATACCTCATCATCGTTTTAAACAATTAGTCTCTACAAAAAAAGTTTTATTGGGAAAGATACAAAAAAGTGCTTGTAAATATTTTGAGTAATCACAGCCTTCAGAAAAAATATATAAAAAACCTCTTTCGCTGCAACTGTTAAGGAGAACTAATAATATCCAAATGAAATGTGTTCATTATATAAACAGAAAAACATTCTAAGGACATTAAGAAGACATTTAGATGGGCCACTTAGAGGGGATCTGATGGGTATTTAATTGTACTATTAACTATTAGGTGCCCTGCCATTTCTTCTGTTTAAAACAGCTTTCTCATAAATAAACTGAATTTAACTGAATTCGTTTATTATTGGGACCCAGAGAGAGGCTTACTGGGGACCTCAGTTTCCCAACGCATAATATTTGAGGAAGGAGCTTTTATTATTGCTTCAATTTGCTGTATGAAACCTAACTGGTTACTGAATTTTGGCGAAAGTTGAAGGAGCACTGCAGGCTAGTTTCACCAGTCAGTTTTTCTCATAAGACATAAGGCGACCTGGAATGAGAATACTGGTCAGTTTATAGCCTTTAAGGAAACTATTCAGATGTGAACAGGTGCTGAGATCTGTATACAGTATTTGCTCACAGGACAAGATAAGGGTCCATACATAGTCACCATAGTAAGATCAAGCAAAGGGAGACTGTGGTCGAGAGGTCAAAGGTCAGGGATCAGATAACTAAGCACATTATGAGGCTCAGAGGTGTTTAATTTCAACATCATGAGGAAAGTGGTGTGAGGGATGGTCATTATAGGACAAGAATGTGCTGATTCCATCTGTGCTGTAAATTGGCATGCAAACCTATACTCTGATATCCCAATTCAGACCATTCTCTAAATATCGTATTGCAAACATACTTTTCTGATTACCCTAACCCTTTCGTGTATAGCGATTACAACAGTGGACATGTATATAAAAGCAATTCTCTTCTGTATATGTGTGTTTTTATGTTTTTAATGCACTAGACCTCTGAAGTGGATCCTGGCGCATCGTGTAACAAAAAATTCAAAATGTCCACAATAATACATTGTTACAGACGAGCTGAAATAAACTAAGACAAATGAAGGGGTTGAATGATGAGGAGTCACAAAAGAGATGAGATAGTAATGGATATTAGAATAGGAAGAGAGTTGCCTGCAAAGTTCTATGTTTATGCATTCGGTTAACAATTTTCAAAATATGGTCACATTCTAACAAACATTATCATATGAATAGAAATAAATCTTAAAACATATGATGTCCACTTAATATGAATAAACCTGGATAAATCTGGACTTGACACACCATATGCAGCTCATGCCACGATCAGGATCATCTTATATAGCATGAGGTCTGTAGTCTGACTGTTACTGAGCATGAAACATAGCCATTCATTAGTAACTTGAGCCATGTGTGAAGCATCTGCTTGTTAGGCTGATATATCAGTAAAGCAGAAAAAAAAAGGAAAAAAAAGAAAAAAAGAATCTCACTTAACTACCTGTGGCACCCAGTAAAGTTTGAAATAGTGAGCAGCCCGAATAAAACACACAGGCAGGGAAGCAAACAAAAAGATGTTATTAGTGGAGTATGCGGCTAGCTCGGAGCTAAGAACCAGCTCACAGTGAAATCTATATAGGTGTCGGGGGCAGAGTTCACAGTCAGCACCAATCCTCAGAAAATAGCGTGACATTTGGCCTGGGTATATTAACCACAACGACAGAATGCCACCTGTATGAGTGCAAACAAAAAACAAACACAGGCAATTTTGCCTGCATGTCAACAGTGATTTCCCCATTTGACAATAAGGAAACTGTATCTGGTAGGACCACAGCTGCTGGGTGTATAGATGTCTGGAGTTTGATTGCCACTAGTGCTCACATTTCAATGTGTAGCAGCATCTTTTGATATTCACTGGCAAATATCCACCACAGTACAGAAAAAAAGAGTTGCAATCAAAAACTTTTAACAAACTCCAGAAATTACATTAAATATAAGAAAGCTTTTTAGTGAAAAAGACAAACGCTCGATAAGCAGAAAGACGGTGGATATCAATAAAATGCTGCTTTAAAGTTTGTTATGCTTTGTGACAATCTGAATTATAAAGAATGGCTAATTAGTGCTTCTGAGTTTTGATGAAGTTTATTCTCCCCACCGAATAGATGTGCCATGTTTTATTTTCAGTCTGAGACTAAAGTTTCCATCTTGAATGAGCCCTTTGTAAACACTTCCATCTTTCTCTGCTCAGCTGCACTTTGCCCTAGTCCTGTTCCAAGTCCACCCTTCACGTGCAGCCCATAACAGAAGCATGATAGCATCAGCATGAAGCTAGCAGCCTCCCAAAAGCCCCGATTGTCTCATCAAGTTTTTGCAGATCCCCGCCCCAGCTTACTCCCAGGCCTGCTCTGCGCCTGGAGGCAGATAAAAAACACTCATGTGGACATTCTCAGACGTAAAGAGCTCAATCAGCTGTTGATTAGATTACAGGAACCTGTGTTGGCACAGGCTGGGTGGAAAGACAGCTGACTGTATCTGTGAGAGTTAAACAAAGACATTAAACAGGAAGTGAAGAGAAAAAAAAGGCAGATGATGACAGCAGAGAGAGGTAGAGTTGATGCAGCCTGATTAGGCTTTGAGGAAGACAGCGTTTCACCCGACAGACACCTCTGAGGCCGGGGAGCCGCGGCAGTCTAAACTAAGCTGGCAGTGACATAGTTGCTGAGAATGCTGTTTGACACAGGGTCCCTTTTTGTCTCTCCCTCCCTCCGTATGCTTGCCTGCCTTTCAGTCTGTTCGGCCTTTCATGTGGCCATTTTAGGAAACGTAAAGCACAACCCACAAAGAAAATAAAGGTAAAAAAAAAAAAAAAAAAAAGGATGGCAACATTTGCACACTTGACATGGGGGGCAGGAAAACTTGTCACACTCACCCCTGTCAGAGAGATGAGGTTTATCTCCCTGCCTCACTCCGTCTCACCCCTTCCTTCCTTTATTTCGGGTGGCTGAAAAGGTGACAGTGTTGTCTTCTGTTTCCACTGGGTCAGGCTGCAGTCCCTCTCAGCTCCCCGGTGTGGTCGCCTGGCTCCGTTTCCTTCCTCCTGAGCAGGTCGCGGTGGCAAAGGCAGAGACGAGTCAAGTTGTTCTGCCTCCCTCTTGTTGTGTCAGGATGTCTAATAGTTTGCACTGCTGCGCTCTCTCTCCCTCTCTCTCTCTCTTTCGGTATGTTTTCTTCCTGTCTACCTCCCTCCACCCTTATTCACACACATGCACAAATCAAAAACCCATCAACAACTCCCAGCCCCCATTTGTCTCGCTTGTACCCTCCTCTCCTTCTCTTCTCCATTTCAAGCCACCCCCCTTTCCTCCTTTCGCTCATATAGACGCTCTTCCAAAGTATCTTGAAAACAAAGGCTACTTCACACGCTGTCATGCCCTCTTTCCTCACCCATTTTTTCCTCCTCTCCTCCCCACCCTCCCCTCTATCCCCTTTTTCGAACGCTGACTTGCTGTCTACCCCTCTCTTCGAGGTGTGTTTTCTTTCCGCTGCTCTCCTCTCAGCTGATAGAGCAAGGCATGCTTTGCTCACTCAGCAGTGAAGGCATACAGGGGGGAGAAAAAAAAAGTATGTGGTGGTGGTGGTGGTTGGGCATGCTGGCCACTGATTGGCTAGAGAAAAGGGGGGTCAGCTGTAGTGACTAAAACCCTGATTGGCTTGAAGGGGAAAGAAGTGGAAGATATCTGGAGAGAAGAGCCCGCCCACCTGCTGCTCGGCCTGTTCTGCAAAAGTACAAGACTGAAAGAACACTCTCCTCAAAGTGTAATATTTACAGAGTCTACCGTTGTAATCTCTGCCCACAATATGCCAAAACGGTGGTTGTGCACCTTTGTGTGTGTATCCATTGAAAAAGAAAAGCAGCTAATGAAGAAGCTAATGCCTCAGAGATTACAGATGCACCCATTTATGCGCTGCACCCTCCCCCCCATTTCTGTTTCTTTCTCACACACATATACACTCTGCTCTGTAGCATGCACGGCGCCTATAGCTCGGGCCAGCACAAAAGCAGAAAAACAGCAGCTGGAGTACAGATAGGGAACGAGCAGCATGTGAAAAAGTTTATCAGCAGAGCGCCAGGAGCGGCCCTTAGCTGTGTGCGCGTGGTTGTGTGAGTATTTTGGCATCTGTGAGCTAATAAGGAACAGCATGTTGACTGTGCAATAACTATTTCAGGGTGGTGTGGTTAAAGTACACACTGAGCTGGAGATACACTGCTTGTGATGAACTTTTTTTTTGTTTTTTTTTTCACAAACACTCGGTGGGTGGAGACTGCTCAAGTAAAAGCATTTTGCACAAAACACGGAGGAAGCCGTCGGGCACATTGTTTCATTGCTCTGTTTACAGACAAAAACACAGACCTGTTGCATTATTTCATTCATTTGTTTCATTTTCCTCAGACGCCAGGGTTTAGTTGTTATCTGATGTGTGCTGGTCGAGACATGTCAGACGAGAATGAGAGCTCTCCGTCTCCCCGTGTGTCTGACACTGTCTGTCACTGTCATACGTCTCCTGATCTCTTCTGAACTGTGACACAATGTCTGTTTCAGACATGACGGAAACTTCACTCTTGCGTAGCCTACTTAGTTTGTATTTTGTCTCTGTTACACAAGGGGAAGTGGAGGAGTTTTTCCCCCGTAATGAAGTTCTCTCTAGCAACATGTATCATGTTTTAATTGAAGATTGTGAAAATGAATAAATATTCATCAGAAGCCTAGAAATATTGACTATGAATAATCTTCCAACCAGAATTCCCCATTCACTTAAAGATGAACCAAAATATTAATGTAAAATCTAAAGTATGCAGTTTCAAAAGAAAAAAATACCATATTTTGGCTTGAGGTTCCTACTTTTGCTTGCTTACGGATTCAGCGAAGGCTTTAAAGCAGGAAGGAACAATATAGGTGAGCAGCTAAGACGCTGAAAAACAAGACACGTCTTCAGCACCGCACCTCCAAATATAGAGATGTGGGGAAAAGGGAGAGAGAAGAGGGAGGAGGAGCCAAGACAGACGGAGCAAGAAAAAAAAAACTGACGGGCGAAGAGTGAAATGAGACAAAGTTTCTGTTTCCGAGAAGGCTCAACTTCTGCTTCTGATGGCAAAGCCTCTTAATAACTGCAGCTTTTTTTCCTGAGCAGGAAAACTGAGAGAGTGTGTGTTTTAGCACACAGACAGGCACAAACCCCTGCTAACCTCTGTTCCTTTAAGAACAAATGTAGTCTCCCTGTTTGGGGGGGCGTGTTTTCTTTACAAAGGCCCTCCCCCATTCAAGGCACTGTGGGTGCAGCAAGGAGAAAGATGCAATAGAAAAAACAACACACTCAATCACATTCCATCAACCATTCACATTGCTATCCTGACCTGAGAACACAATCAGGTTTGTTTTGATGTTTGAGGATCTTGCATTGGCATTTAGGTGCATATGTCCTGTTTTTATAGGCTTCTCAAAGTGACAACAGGTCTGTTTTGGAGGGGTAAGCTAAATTCACAGTGATCTAAAACTGACGGTCTTAAATAAGCCCCTAAACAAACTTTTGACACATGACGAGTTTTGAAATTAGATCTGAATCAAATAGTGTATTAGACAGGAAAATGACAAAAGCACTGTGTGAGTGGAGGAGGTGTCTGGTTGGAAATCATTTATCTGTTAGAGGGCCTCATGTGCTCCATAATGAGTATTAATGGCGTACTCTTGACTTTAGAATGCTTGTGAATTTTGCAATGCAAAAAGATGCTCTACAGCTTCTTAATGGATTGGTATGTTTTAAATACTGTAGACATGTTGCATGTGGATTTTTGTCTTTTATCAGCCTCAGTTCTTGTGTCAGCACATGCTCGTGACAGATTAAGAGATATGACCCAAAACTCTATCACCATCATCAGATAGCCTGTCATGCTGTCTGTCTTCCAACATGAGCTTTTCATTTTTTTTCTCCAGATTTCCATCTTTAGAGTGCTCTAAAAAAGGAGGTAAACTTGATTTTCAAGGGTGTATTATGCAAACATAAGGAAAACCTTCACTCCAAAATGAAAAGTTTTGCTGTTTTACATACCTTCTACTTTAATAGGAAATATGTTTTTAACTGTCTTCAGGTTGGTACATGTCTTCTGTTCAATTAGAAGAAAATCAGATATGTTACACCAATAAATTCTTAATGCTGAGATTATACAAATCTAAGCTTCCAATGAAGCATTCATATATAAATGCCAAGTGATTTCTTGAGAGGTATAAGAGGTTTAATTACACTAATGTTATCAGTGGATATGCAGTTTTCCACTACTTTTAATGCATATAGGCTGTGATATGACTACAAAGACCAGTTGATATCCCCATAAAGACATTGAGTTACAGCAGGTAAATATAGCTTAAAATGTGACGAGTAATTCTAAATAACACATAGAAATATTTATGTTTTGATGACTAAAGTGTGGAAGCTTCTTTTATATAATCTATAACACAAAACCACGATGAACTTTCTCCACATAACTGATTTCAATGTATTATTATCGTTGATGACTTAAAGAAAAAACAGGACAACCACCCTCCAATGAAAATCCATCCATTCATTTTCTGAATCGATTATTCCCAAATGGGGTTGTTTTTGGACAGTTTTTGGACAGTCGGAAGAAGCCGGAGAACCCGGACAGAACCCACGCAGACACAGGGAGAACATGCAGAACGGTCCTGGTTCCCCTGGGGACTTGAACCCAGCACAGTGGTGCTAACCAGCACACCACCGTGCTGCCCTCCAATGAAAATCCAGTTGTGGAACAGAATAAACCTTTATCTTTTCTAAAAAACAGTCTGTATCTTGAAGGAAGCATTGGTTATCCATTCCTTAGGAAATGGAGAATTCATACATCTCTTTTCGTGGTTGTTGTCCTAATAGACCCCTGTCATTTCACTAAGGGTTTCTAAGGAAAATAGGTTATTTTAATGGACCAAGAGATTATGTACCTGAAGCGCTAATGGGGTCCCAGAAGAGAAGTCAGATCTTAAAATAGCTGACAGTGGTGTCCAACATGCAGCTGCTTGTTGGCACTAAGGGTTTAACACTAACAGACAAGGTCCCATTAAACAGGGACAGGAATTGTGTTACTTACAAGTGAAGATTTTATATTGACTCCCTGCCTGAGCATCTGTGCTTGGACTGGGGCAGCAGGCCTGTTGCATGACCAAATCAAACTCTGGCTGTGGCTTGACTCAAATGTGCATGGATCTAAATAAGAGATTTGCAAGGTAGATATTGCCTTGGTGTAAAAAGAAAAAAAAAAGGATACGAAAGTAGACGCTGAGTGAATTAGAGGACATGCAGAGATGGGAAGGAGTATGGCATCCTGAGTCTTGGTAACAGGCCCGGCCAGCTCAGAGGAATGTTCCAGAGAAATATGTTGCCTATTCATGGAGGACAGGAAATAAAGCTCCCTCTCACACCACCACTCCTCTTTTCCCTCTCAGTTCTCAATCTCTCATGTTTTTGCCTCACTCAGTCAGGAAGAGTTTCCTTCTCTGCTCCCTCTTCATGTCCTTTGAGTACTGCCTGTTGTATATTTTCTCTCCCTTTAAACAAATTCCCACTGTCACAGCTTGGCAGCATTTAAACGATTTTGACAAATTACTTAATACAGCCCAGTCTAACATCTGGATAGAGAAAAGAAGAAAAAAATCTGCGGTTTACCAATATCTAACCAGCTCACCGTCACTACAGAACACACCAGTCCGACTGATGATTGGTTACCAAGCAAAGCCGATGATAGATAGGATTATCAACCAGAGTGGAGGCTGGAGAAGATTACGATAACAGATAGAGCTTGTTCACACCCACATTAGTTGGAGACTTGTGATCAAAATCCAAAACGGAGCAAAATTAGGTACCAGATGCAAAAATGTATAATCACTTTACGGAGCGGGGTTACATCAGACCAGATAAATGTTTGCATTTCGTGCATTCGCATGCAGAATGTCTCATCCACTTCAGTCTTGGGGGTTTTCTAAGTAAAGGTCGGAGAGAGGTCTAACCAGGGTTAATCCCGAGGTCAATCCAACACACTCGCTCAGACACACAAGCTTGCACAGATATCATTACCAGAACACGTTGAGTACTTCCATTCATTGTGGACAATGTGCAAATCAGTTCAAATTCCCCTCAATTTAATAGTCTGTTTTCATACTCTATTTTTTTTATTTTAAAGTCACTAAAGTAACCTTATTTATCAATAATCTTTTATCCATTTAGACAATAATTAACGAGTCACACACAAAGGTGAAGAACGTTCATAAATTGCTGCCAAAACCTGCAGGGAGTTGGTCCACCTTCAAGTTTTCCCACTTTGCAAGGACAAAATATTTGCTCTTGGCCAAGCCATATTTGGAAAGGGAAAAGGTGAGGGAGTTAATCTGCAGCCTCAATATTAGATAGAACCCATTTTCACTTACGCTCTTTAAATAGGAAACTTTAGTACAATACAAATTGATTCCAGGACACAGAACCACGTGTCTTCTATATCAGCATCCAAACTGGCAGCTTAAATCAACATGAGCAATCTCAAATATCCAAAATAGCTTTTACACTTCCACAAATGAAATGTTCTAATGCATTAAATGCAAAAGTTGTATTTAATATAACTTGTGTCTCTTTTGCAAAACAAAATGCAAACGAGAAGTTGAAAATATAACATCTCATCAACAGTACCTACACCAACAACATAACGCTTAACATGATCTCTATCAATGTATACAATAGAGCATTTATATGTAAAATCCCAACACAGCAGCATTAAAAGAGGAAAAAGAAAATATCCTTGCCGTCTGATGGCGTATGCAAAAAGATCAACTTAAACACGAACATTTACAAAACTATTCACGACATAACAACACACCACTGCAGAAATTTGCGGGCAAATTAGTTTACAGATCTGCCCCTGTGATGCCTCAGACTGACGATTCTGAGGGCGTACTTAACAGATTAACATGTAATTCCATGTGCTCTTTGAAAGTGGATCTGTACATCCCCAATTAAAATCCTGGGAAAATTAATGAAAGATGACAACAACAAAAATAAATAGATGAGAATCAGACTGTGTGCTTTTGTTAAACATCACCATGAAACCATAAGATAGTAACAACTGAACCAAAAATACAGAAAAGACATATTTCTGTTTTGGTACATTCTTACTTTTTCTGAATTAGAGCAGAAAAAAAGCTTATGTTCAGCATTTAAATGATTATACAAGCAAAGTCTAACAAGAAAAATGCATCTGCAAGATGCAGAGTTAGGAATAGAAATACTACAGACAGAGAAAATGACAAACGGCATAATCAAGACCAGTGGACAAAGGGAGATAAACAAATGGGGCAGGGGCTGGGAGTGGGCAGGCCTTAGCTTGATAAGCTCTGTGCTGACCTTTATAATGCACAGAGATATACGTGACTCCCAACCATGCTGTTGCTTCTGCGGAAGCAAAGAGTACATTCAGGTTGAATGAATGGGTTTAAACCAAGCAATAATTACATATCCTCCCAAACTGTGTGCACGTTATAATTACTGTAAACAGGGCTCCAACTTTATTCAGTGCTCCAGCACCTGTGCTTAAGAATGTCACAAGATCAAGATGTCTATTAAAGAGATGGCTTTCGTTCTAATGTAGAGGATATGCACAAAAAAATATCAAGAGGAAACCCTGAACGAGTCCTCACAACTACAGCTAAAAATGTCTAGATGCCCATTTCACATTTTCAAATAAAATCTTTTCACTCCGTCCTTTTATCCTCTCAGAGGATGAATCATAGAGTGTCAGTTGGAAATACATTTAAAATATTCTGTTATCTGCACATTTTGGAGAATAAATTTCAGGTCAAAGAACGCTGTTTCATTGTTTTTGGCTGATAAATTGCAGCCGGTCCCGCTGACAGACGTCGGACAGAGTTGTCGAGGCCCAGGCAGGAAATTAGATTCAAAACAACGGCTACACACCTCTGTAGTCAGATGCTGCGACAAAAAGATATCTTGACATCTTTTTTTAATCAATTATCCAAAATGATGCTCCGAAGCAAGGACATCTCTTTCAGTTCCCCGCCTGTCTCCTCATATCTGTCCTTGACTTATCCGCTTGTGTCCCTGAGATCAGACAATAGTCAATGAGGTGAAAACACCATCAGGGAGGCTTCTGACCAGTCACAATTCGAATTTGCTATCATAGAATTGCCTTTAGTGTCAACGGGAGCAGATGAGTCCTATAGTAGAAATGATAACCACAGAATGTGGTGCTCAAATCATGGAGTCAGTCTGGGTTTCCATAGAGATAAGAAGGCATCTTCTATCATCTTGTTGTGTACCTTGAAAATGCCCTAATTGCACTCTTCATTTACAAAAAAAAAAAAAAGTCCTTTAAAGACATTGCAGCTTTGCAAAAGTCTAAGCACAAGTAGTGCAAGCAAATCTGAGGACTGCCACAGATAACTGGATACCAGAGTACTCTGCTTCTCTGGTGTAATGCCAGACCATGCTGATTAATTCAGCAGGTGATTCGGTCGTCTTGGCACCCTCTTTGGTCTTTTGGCTTCTGCTGTCAGCTGAATTTAAGCCTTTAGTTGAAATTAAAGTCAAGATGGCCTCTCCAATAAATGAAGCCATTTAGCACTAAGCAGAGAAGGAGTAAAGGAGAGAAAAGAATTTTATTCAAAGATTTGGGCATTCCCTCTTTTTTGTTCCTTTTTACTTTTTCAAATTCATAACATAGCACATTTTCAACTCAGTGGTTTATACTCTAAATAAATGCCATATTTGTTATCCGCTGCTCTGATTCCTTTTTCCATTCAGCGCATTTCCCCCCTAAAATCTAGCAAACACAATTTACAAAGCAACAGTTTCCAAAAACAGAGCCAACATCAAAACTGACAAACCAGGTTGAGGACGTCTGATCAGAGGTGACAATTCATCTTTACAATCTTTTTTAGTCCTTTGAAAACAATGTGACTCATTTCATATATTATTGAATTCACTAGCATTCCTCTCTTTTTTAGAGTCATAAAGATGGCAAACTGCAGCGCTGAAAGGGAAATTCTTACTTCCCAAAAACACCGTCTGACCTTTAATGTTTGACCAGAATCTAAGTTTAGTTCAAATTCTTGGTTAATCAAAGTTGCACATGGACTATTTGTTTAGAGACACTTTTTGCAAAGTGGATTTGTGAGTACAATTTCCTCAGCACAAAGTGTGTGAAGACAGTGAGATAACATTCATGTGGAAACAATGCAGACAAAGTGTGTGTTTCTATCATCAGAATGATAATTTAACTGAAACACACACACACACACCATAACTGTGACAATTTCTGAAAGATTTTTAAATGAATTATAGAAAAGGGCATTTTGAATAGGAAGGTACACTGTAAGGCTATTGGGGGAAAAAATCTACTGGGTAGGTATGTTCTGTTTTTTGTAATTATGATGTTAAACAACATTAGACATTACTCATCAATTAACTTGGTGGTTGCTAAAAGCTCTAAATCGATTTAAACTGCTGTCTCCATGCTGGTGAAACCATAAATGTTTGTTCACTCTCAAAATCTGACAACGAAACCCATCAGGGTACTTTCTTTCCAATTCAAGAGGTTTCATTTTGATTATACAGTACGTGTTTGCACACAAATGCTCCATCTCACACACACTCACACATTAGAAATCAATACAGCCCCAAACCAGTGTTGAGTACTGGATCTAACCCACATAATCATTTGTAATCTCTGACATCAAAACCTGCAGACACACAGCGGAGAGAAACAAGCCCTCCCTTGCTTAAAGCATTTAATAGCCTCCACCACTTGCATCACAAACAAAGTCACATCAAGTATGGATGCTCCAGAGGAGTTTGCAACAATGAGCATCAATAACTCACTTTGGTGAGCTCACTTTGTAGAAATGTCAGGCTGGACGCTTTAAGGAACATAATGCTAATGTGTTCTGTAACCTTCAGTGCCACAGATTATCAGATGACCTAGCCATGAGTAAAACTGTAGCTTTCCTGCATGTAAGGAAATGTATGTTTGCAGACCTCCATTTTAATAGGATTGTATCCCTGCTTGTGTGGATCTAATCTATTCAAATAGAATGAGGAAAAACTGGGTTCCAACAGAGTTATACACTCATGGTTTCAAACAATAACATTGGGGGAAAATAGTTATAACTATGTACTGATCTCAGTGTCATGAACAGAAATATTCAATTTTCACAAGGTGTCTCACAAACCACCTCTGGAGCATTTCATCTTTTTTTCCTGTCTTCTCTTTTGACATCAGGCCGTTTCCTCAAATCTCTCCGTCCCACCTGCAAAGGCCGCTTTTTATCAATAAGCTTCTTTTTCTGGGTACGTTCCAGCATTTGGGAGATTTAAGTCAAAGGGTTTGTGCATGGGACAAGCCCAGAGCCGGGCCGGCAGAAAGACACGTACGTCGCCTTCATGGTTGGTTACAGCAAAGACCCACATGACGTCACACTCAGCTGAGGACAAAGCCCACTGCCTTTTCCCAGACAGAAAGGTGGGGGGTGGCTGTGAGAGAACAGCGTGGACTTTTGCTGCTGCAATGTGGCCGCATGTGTGAGCACAAATCTCCTGGTTCTATGCATGTGAGGCAGCTGCTGGGTATCCATATGCAGGCCTGCTATGGGAGGGAGGGATACAGTGGGAGAGTGCACACACGTGTGCGTAATGCGCATGCCAATGCAATTAAGCCATGCTTATCAGGACAATGGGAGCCAGTTGCAGATGAGCAATTCACAGCAATGCAATAAAAGGCCATCACTTGATAGATCTTTAGAGAAAAAAAAGGGTTTCAGTGCAAACATCAGTGCACTCTTTGGTGCATGATGCAATTTAATTCCCAAGTGCAATCCTAGGGAACAATACACCCCCTCTGCACACAATGCTATCCTCTCTCTGTAAGCTTCACACTGATCATCATCTCTCCACCTTTGAGGCTAAATCATAATCTCTCAGATATATGTCGCTGCTGATTGATCCCTTCTCATAGCTCAGTCCACTGATGAACAATGAATGAGTGTTACACGATGGTTTAATTTTGTACACGTGCCCACACAAGCACGCCTAATTATCTATTCATAAAGGGTCATTAAAAGACAGGATTTCCCATCACTTCGTCTCTATCCAGCCCACACTGCATGCACTAACATAAAGAAAGTATGAGGAGAGCAGACAAAGCAAGGGGAACGCCCCCTAAATCCTGCAAGCTACTGTCAGGTCATCAGCTGGATCGGTTTGGATTCCAGGCATTTTTTGTTCCACATCCACAATCCTGAAAACGATCACCTAAACACCAGGTTTCGACTGAATAGTCCCGAAATGACTTCTTTAACAACGCTATCTTCAGTCGAATTAGTGTGTCTAGATATCCCTTTCAGTCCACACAGTGCAGAAAATGTCAAATACAACTACATGGTATGATTTCAAGATTTGGTTTGAAAGATTTTAAAGTTGCTCACCTCACAAATTGGGGGGGTTTCAGGCACAGCCAGGCCACTGAGAACTAACGCGTCCCCGTCGCCTCGGAGTTTGGCCTTTTTGCTATCTTTGTCGTGTTTGCTGCTACGTTGACGGTTTCCAGGCAGCTAACGAAAATAGACTTCGAAGCTGGACTTCCTCAGACTAATTAGGCGTAAACGTGACGGGTGAACCGCTCGGTCGGTTTTAGCTTCGTCCTCTCACTTTGTCCTGCCACATACCTCCCTGACTGGCCGACTATGCTACGTCCCTTCCTCTTCTATCTCTCTTCTTTTTTTTTTTGTGCTCGCAGCTGTTTTTCGCTGTTGCAACCTTTGCCTGTATTATGTCCTCTGTCGCTTTAAGGAGACATTTCCGGGGTTGCTGACTACCGTGTGCGAGGTGGGATTTAACGTCCAGCTGGGCGCCTGTCATTTAAACGATTGGTTGTTCCGGTTCCCTTCGACCAATCAGCACTCCGAGTTTGTGACCATTTTAAAACATGCAGATTTATTCAAAAATCCGTCGCTGTGATTGGCCCGCGGATTACCTCGAGCGCCACCCAGTACACGTGCTTTTTGTCCCCTCCCAGTCTTCAGAACCAGGGCTGCCTTTTGTGCTAAAACCCCGACGGTCACTATATCCTGTAATTTTTTAGAAGATAGCTATTATATGAAAGAACAAAAATACAGTCGTACGGAAATGATAACAAACACGTAGTGAAAAGGAACCTAAATTGCGTCCATAACCACAACGGAATGTACACATATTCGCATTCTCCTGCCGTAATCGTATAGTAATCCCCTTTTTTCCTCCCATTAAAACTGAATCAGCGATGGCCGTGTCGTGAAAGAGCTAAGAATAGATCAGCTAAACGTTGTATCCTCACATTGCAGCTGCACGGACTCCACGCCCATCTACCCACGGCACACTGGGGCTTTATTATAGCCTGCTACGTAGAGGAGGCCTGGCAAGATAAAAGAAAAGCCAGTAAGCCCAGGGAGTGGCATATAGGATATTATATTTATTACTCCGGGCTGTCCAATAATCTTTATATTAATATCTCTCTTGGCAGAACATCAGCATCCCAGCTCACACACACAATTGCAAAAAAAAAATCTGTATTACTTGGAGCTTTGTTTTTAAAAATAGCAGCACTACCAAGGCAGTGAGTTCTTGTGAAATATGCATGGTGACAAAAGGCTAATTGCAGTCCTCCAATACTGGGTCAATTAATCTATCACATTTTCTTTGTGAAAAATTCTCATATAGACATGGTAAACCATTTTTTGATTGTATGCTGAAAACCTGTGTCCATGTGCTTGAGATGTATAGTTTATAAATGATCTCTTATTTTATCAAGGTTTTTTAATACATTTATTTTTAGGAGTTAAAAATATTGCCCAACAGTGTCTCCATTGAAACTTGGATGAGAAAAACAAGCTCCCTTATACTCAGTTGGGTTTCTTTTTTCAAAGAACACACTTTTAAAATTCCTGAGACAAAATACATGTGAAGCCAAACACTGTAACATAAATCATTTATTTGAAAGCTGAAGCTTATCTGTAAGTGACATTTGCATTTGTAGGGTTTATCCAGGTATTCTTTAAATATTGTGATCTGAAAAGGGGAGGGACGAAAAAAGAAAAACACAGCTAAGGATCGATGGTCCCATTCTGATTGTTAAGTACTCACATTTTTTTATAAACATACAAAAATAAATCACATTCAAGATGACTATAATGAACAAGTTTGGCAGTTGTGTTTTTTACTCATTTTTTCCTTAACAGACAGCACATGTCTTGGAATGGGACCTTCTGCCCTCTGCTGTTCACTTCAGAGAACAGTAGTTTTGTGTTCACAAGCCATGAATTTGTGGATCAGAGCATCTTTGACTTGTTCCGACTATAGAAAAACTGCAAATTTTCAGTAAAGATAGAGAGTACCATCTTGGTTGAAATCTCTTTCTTGTAAACACGACAATGCAACTTCATATGTGGCCTCTGGCTCAAAAAACATGGAAAAAAACTCAAGTCAAAACTACAACCTTAAATTCTCAAAAAGCAACATTTAACTGTTCGAATTTGTCGGCTGTGCTGTTTTTGCCTCCTTTGATCCCTCTTTGCTGTGCTCCTGCTTCCTCTTCCGTTTCTTCTTCTCCCTTTCCTCCTGCCTGAATTGGTGCCTGTTGGAGGGGTGAAGAAAGCATTCATTTGAGTTAAGAGCACTGTGAGTCTGGTTAATTAAGATGCACGTTTTAAAATATTATCGCCTGGATTAAGGGTGAAAAAAAAAGAGAATGACAGCCAGGATTACTGTTTTTTTTATGTTTTTAAGGTTTCTTGAATAATGAGTTGTGCTTTAACATTCATCACTAAGCAGTCCCACTGGTTTGGAAGTCCCGTCCAGCGAGTAATGATAATACTGGGAGGGTCTCCTTTCACCCTTAGGTTTTCATTCCTCACCAACCACTCTGGTATGATGCTGAAAGCTCCCTTACTAAAGCTAATCGCAGAGAGAACCTCTCACCACACCTTTCCAGCATCGTTTCTATAGAATCTCAGATCAGGTTTGGCTTCTGCATTATCCTCACGTGCTACTGACTTTCAGGAAGATCAGTGGCAACTTGCAGTGACATGACTGATAATAAGGAGCTTTCACACTGATCTGAGAGTCTTTATGTTGCTTTGGGTAAATTCTCCAACAAAAAAGAAGACAGGAAAACGGGACTGATCATCAAAGTCTAAAACAGACCACAGAGATTTAATCTCTCAAGGACTTGAGTATTGTAGCATTGCAAAAGCAACAGGTATTACAGTAAATGTGCCAGTCAAAATGATGGAATACAGCTATTTGTGTTATTTTGTGCCAATTCACACTCTCTTTCTATCATGGGAAGAACTTTATGTATATCAAAAGAAGCGCCTTGTAGTTGTGACTGAGGTAAAACTGGAAATTTAAAGCTTGGGTGACCAACCTTACCAATAGGGCTCCATCTAAAACTCTCATATGAAAGAAGCATTTGAATTTATGTACATGTACTCCAGGGTTATATCACATAATCTACTGCTCATCACGTTTATTCATTTTCATTCATGTAGATTTTTCCAGTTAAACAGGCTCCAACATGGTGCTTTATGTCTGACCTCAAGGAAATGTGTGCAGAAAGAAAACATAAAGGACTGGGTTATAAGGATACCGGTTTTCCATAGCTTGGTTTGGATATCTGGTGTGCAGAAAACCTTTTTGGTTTTCTTTAAAAACTGACCTTGACTGCCAGCGCCGGCCGCTGTTCCACACCCGGCCGAAGGAGGGAAGCCAGTTGGCGTCTGTGTGCGAGCTGTGATCAAAGTTAGCCCCCACTCTGTTGGGCGGCAGCTTCTTCAGCTTCTGCTGCTCCTCTGGTAAAAGAAACGTGCCATGGTTCCATGAGACACTTGACATAATAATTTTAACAGTCAGACCAATTTAAATAAAATAAAAAATGTTTGAAGATGTTTTTCCATTATGCAAACGAAGGCATAAAACTGAATGTCAGACAAGATCTTCAAGAAAAATTATACAACCAATTGAACCTAATGTTTTGGGGGTTTTTTCTAGTTTGAGGGGGGCATTCATACTCTGTTTGAGGAATTCTTGCAGCGATGGGCCGATCTCTGGCTGAGCAGCTGCTCCAGAGGACCCCTCCATCGGGTCGTCCTGGAGCCATGGAGGGACGCCACCTACAGCACAGAGCTCACATTAAAGACCCCACCGAAACCTTGAAAAGTGGGACAGCAGCAACAGAAAAACCCTTTGACACACAGTACAGCTGCAAACAGTGCAGAATGTTGTGTATATTATAGTAGATTTTTGGCTAACTCTGGGTGTTTTATAAAAACTCATATCCATTCACCTGTATGAACATTCCCACTGCTCGATGATTCCTGCAACATAGATAAAAGAGAAGAAAAATCTATCTTAGTGCATGTGTTAAATGATTAAAACAAAGAAACTATTAACCATGACAGCTTGTCTACCTGATAACCGATAAAGGTCAGGCCTTGTCCTGAGGCTGCCCGCTGCACCTTGGCCACAGGGGCCACCGAGCTGCTGCTGCCCTGATGCTGGCCTGGTCCTTCAGGGTTAAACTGAGAGCTGTTCCAAAGCAGACAAATTAAAACCCAACAGAAAGGAAAATTGGAAGAAAAAAAAAAAAAAAGTCCCTACGGATATGGTGACAGGATGCGAAAAGAGGAAAACAACGATGGAGATACAGTGTTACCTGACAGAGCCCTGTGCAGATGTGCTGCAGCTGTTTGGTCCATTGGTGAACTCCGGCTCTTCGTGACGCTGGTATTGATTCAGGAAAAGCCAACAGGGGTTCACAGTGGAAGTTGGACATCCATTCATGCTGCATGCCGGCTTTATCACAAAAATCCCACACACACCACTCCCCCCCCCACATATGATGACCTAAACTTCCTGCCCTGCACAGCAGTTCGCTTTTAAACTATTTCTCACGCGTCGGTAAATGGAATGTGATGTGATGGTTAAAGGCACTGGCGGAGTTTTAGGATGATCATGAACTTCAATCAATCAGTCCAGCTGAACTTGATGAAACTTAAGACCACATACAAAGAAAGTCTTTAAGATTAGGCCTCTTAAATCATGAGTTAAACAATGATTATGTAGCACCTTATTAAGGAATGGTGAGCATCTGAGGGTTAACTGTTATCATCTGTTTTGTACCAGGTTCCTGTTAAATGTTCTTTCAAACTATTAGCCGATTCCTTTTAGATTAAAATCCTTTATACAAAAAACTAAACTTGTCAAAGTGGATAATAGCTTTAAATTATGTTCTCTCCTAAACGCATTTTACATTCTGGTTTGCTCTGAATTTCCCACTGAGTAATGCTGCTTCGCTGCATGGATATTCAGAGTAAAGGGGTTTTCCCCCTTCTTCAATTAAAAGAGCACACACACACACTCACACACACACGCACGCGAGCGTGTCAAGGCCAGTGATGGATACTGCCACTTTATCCTTGGAACACAAACCTCTAATAGAGACTGAAAGACCTCCTGACGGTGCTTTTCCTGGGCCCGGATCACATCAGCTTCCTGCAACCACGCAAAGATAGACAAAAAATATTATATTAACATCAAAATATGCATAATACTATTGAGATATATCTGTCATATCCTTCTACCCATTGGTCTGGTCTAAACTTAAACACTTGGACAAAGCACTTTCCTAGTTTAAGGACCATGGTGAATGCAGTTAATCTTGAGTAGTCAGGACAAAATTGTGCCCAGATTTAGCCAAAAGGGCAAATGTATGCAGGCCTGATCACAGCTTCCTTTAAAGTTAATGTGGAATACATTTGGAAATGATCTTACTGTACCTGTTTCACATAGTCATCCTCCTTCTCGACAAAATTCTCCAACACTTTAGTTACCTCAGATTTAAATCTAGAGAAAAATAAAGAATGACAATGATCAGAAAATTAGCAAGAAGAAGAATGAAGCAGACTGGTGGTGTCACTGGCCCACCTTTCAGTTTCCTCCTCTGTGATGATGACTTTGTCTCTTAACTTTGGGTCGGCTTTATTGTCCCACCAGAACTTGTGAGTGTTCTTCTTGTGTTCTGGCCTAAAATCACATATATTTGAAATATGAGTATGCAACATAAAAAGCACAAGTTGTATTCAAATAAAAAATAAAAAAACATTCAAAATTTTCATGGAATGTTTTATTTTCTCCAATGAACTCCCTAAAAACTTCTCAAAATGGCTGATAGCCATGTGCAATCCCGGGTAAATCATTCCTAATAAGCAGAAGTAAGCTCTTAGTATACCTCAGGATGATTACAGAAAAACAAAAGAACTGGCATAAAAGCTTACAACATAAAACCTACGTGGCCATGTGCTCCAACAGTCCTCCGTAGAGCACAGTCATGTTGCCGTCTGTAACATTTCTTTCCACCTCGAGCTCACAGCAGTAACACCAGAACGTCTGCTTGTGCTGGGGACCATCAAACTTTTCCACTTGGGGCTTTTTAAGGGTTCGACGAGCCTCCTTCACCTGGGACACAAGCACAGCCGGTAGAAAAATTAGACTTAAAATTAAATAAAAGAAATCAAATTCATGCACGTTTGTAATTGTAGAGGGTGTTGGGTCATTCATCTGCAAAAGGATATGAATCCAGATAGTTAAATAAGAATGATGAATGTTAAAAACTACAGATAAACAGGTAAGAAAGACGGAATGGTCAAAAGGCATGAACCACTAAAAGGAAGACTAATAAAATCTTCCCTATTGCTATGTTTTATCAAACCTATTGATGTTTTGTTTTTTTTACTTTATAGGACATTTTTAAATTCACACAGTAAGCAAAATATTAACAAGGCCCCGTTTTTTTAATGTTTATTAGCAACTTTAATATCAATTTAAACCTCAAAGTTTTTCAATTTGAGTCAAAACAGTAGAGCATTATGTAAATAACAGTTTTTTTGTGGCTAACGTTAGCTTTGTCGTGTTTATGGACTAAGATCCGGGCTGAAAATACTGTAAATGGTAGAATTGCTATCAATCTGCGAATCTGAACTTGCTTACCTTCTCCAAATATTTCAAGAGAATCACTCTAAGTCTACTTTGGTGATTTTTTTCGTAGATGTGTTTCTTTCCGGAGAACGTAGTTTGTTTGCATATGGCGCAATAATGTACACCCATTTAGATGCTGCGATATTAGCCGAACATACAGTGAAAATAATCTGAGTAAATATTAGAGCTACAAGCGTACTCCTCAATCTTTATTTTGGTATTTGTATTTCATTCTACGGCTAGACCGCAAACACCCGAGCGTCTGTGGACAACAGGAAATCGGTCCGTTTGTAAAAGTTTCCCCCTGGAAACAGTGGACAGGCCCCAACCAACTTCCTCTCCCTTTCTTTTTATTGGTTGTTGGAAAACAATACAATGGTGCATTACGCCATCAAGTGATTTAGAGTGCTGTTTGACACAGTCCTTATAAATCTCTCCCATCATCCAAAATTCTTTAACTGCTTTACAAACCAGCATCATACCCTCCTCTATTCACCTCTTATCTGTCTCTTCAAATATATGTATTTGTGTTTGAATTAAGGCATCTTTCTAGTCTTTTAGGATGCATAAAAAAATCTCACGTAACATGGTCACATGAAATATCAGGCATGTCTGAAACATGAGCAACTTGTTATTCTGTTTACCTCACAACCCACTGCGACATATCTGAGCCCTATGAATATTCAACTACATAACATCACTACTGTTGCCACTTTGCTTTCACCCACAATCTCTCCATTGCTTTTTATATTTTTGCAGTTACTTTAAATAGGCTGTGCCTTATCTATATGTTATTCTATTTAAATATTTCAAGTTATCAACAAGCTCATATCCTTTGAGGACTATTTCTCAATTGTTCTTTTACTCTTCATAAAACTCCAAACTTGTGTCTTCCAACTTTGCCATACTAATTTGGTTCGCAAACAAGTTTCGTCTATCCTCACAATAAACTTTTTTAAATAAAGAAAAGTATTTTTTTTTTTAATCACATTGTTACAAGACATGCACATGAACAGACTACCCTTATGTATGACACAAATAACAGGATAAAAAGCCCAATTGCCAAATTTATGGGGCCTCTGGTCAGTTGGCACTAGCCTGGAGGAGGAGCAGATTTGGTGAGCAGCAGTCACGGATGTGGCTAATGAGGCACAGGTGAGGTCAATCCTGCAATCAGGGAACTGCAGAATGGCAAAACTTTGGAGAAAGACAAGAGAAAAATTAGGACAACCAAAGTAAACAGGATGTGGATGGGAAGAAAAGAAATATGGAGAAAACATATCTCAGGTTGTTATCTAGGATACCATGAATGCCTGGACCAAATTTCTTCCCAGAAAACAATCTATTGTTCTTAAAACTGAAGGAAAATGTATGTATAGACATTTTTCCTTTCTTTTCATGGACGTCCTCCTCAAAGCAGCACGGGGTTCTGTTTTTTGTTTCTAGTAATCATACAAAAGTTAAACAAGACTTTTTGAAATTTTCTGTGTAAAATGTATCTCTAAAAAATTAAGTCAAGCAGAGAAGACCGCATTATGTTTCCGAAAGAAGCCCAAAATGCAATTGGTTGATTGACGGTAATTGAAACCGGAACTATATGAGAACTAACTTCAAATGCCGGATCGCTTGTGTGTGACACACTGCGACTGTAAACAAATAATAATAACAAGGGTGACGCCGTTGTCACTGGAGAGTCATGGAGGACTATTTCAGACGTAAAGATGCTAAAATGTCCTCTGTTAAGTGCTTAAGACAGTTTGTCAACGAGCGACTGACCGCGGCGGCTGACGAAATCGTCCAGGTGTTCGAGAAAACCATCGTCCATTACGAGAATGAGATCAACCGTCAACGCAGACTGCTGACCATTATCTGGGAGCCTCAAGTGCACTTACACAGGACAGGTCTGTAAAAGCTAACTAGTCTTAAAACATCACACTGTTGTACAATATACTGAGTTCGAGCATTCAAAGCTAGACTGTCACAGTTTATCATAAGTGCTTTAAGTAAATGGCAATATGGACAAAAAAAGAAGCTATTTCTTATCCTGTATGTATGCACAACACTGTTAATGCTCCTCATATGTTACTCAACATAAATGACACGACACTGAGGAATACACCCAATTTTAAAAAACATATTACTTGTAAACTATCTGCCTTTTTATAGGAGATTTGAATTACTTTTATGAAATTAAGAATAGATCTTTGGGCCCAGTGTTTTGTAGCTTTGGGGTTTCTTCTACCATTACACAATTACTATGGTTAAAAGTCCTATTAAAATAGTGGAGGGACAAATTGAAAGCATTATTTGGTACATTGCAGCTATTGTCTGATGGGTCCAGATAAAAAAATGTATAGGTAATTGTATAATAAAAACAAATATTTGAAATAACACAATGCATACAGTAGTAGAAAATGCTGGATTTGACTGTGGTGGACTGTTTCAGAGTGATTGTCTCTACAAATGGCAGAGCTGTCCTTGTAAGGAAAAAATATATACACAAACATTTTTCCAAATATATATACTTTTTACTTTAAATACTGCTTTTTCCCCTCTTTCTTACAGAACTCCCACAACATTTGTTCAAGGCAAAGGAGGGTCAAACCAAACAGCAGCACTCTAGCCAGGTGGCGGACTCAATTTTAGACCAGAGGGACTCTGAGTCTAAACAGGTGAAAGAGGAACACGGGGCGGTTTGCTCCACCCAGGACAAAGAGCAGGTTGTACTCAAACAAGAGACTGATTGCTTTATGCTGACTCTTGCATGTGGCAAAGGTGACAGTAATGGAGATCAAACTCTTTCCATGAATTCTGTTAAACCACAGTGTTTATCGGAAGAGGACTCCATAAACGCCATATCAGTAAACCGTTTGGAGCCCTCAGAACCCAGCTCTGATAATCTGATCCTTTCCAAGTGCTCTCTTTTATCAGAGAGCCAGGGAAGGAAACTTGTCGAGTTAGGATCGACTGGAAATGAAGCAACAAAGTTCCTGAAAAGATGTAAAAAAAACCATGCCGAACACAATCCGATTGTGGCCAGGACTCCCTTTTACACTCGCACAGGTAACAAGTGTGATTTTCGGTGCGACACCTGCGGGAAAGGATTCCCGTTTAAGTCCAAGTTGATCAGACACCAGCGGATCCATACTGGGGTGAAGCCTTATTGTTGCAACATCTGCGGGAAACGATTCAATCAGACATCCATCTTGAAGGTCCATCAAAGAATCCACACTGGAGAGAGGCCGTATTCTTGTGACGTCTGTGGGAAAAGATTCAATCAGAAGTCAATTCTGAACTCTCATAAAAGAACTCACTCCATTGAAAGGCCATATTCTTGTGATTTCTGTGGTAAACGATTCACTCAGAAATCCAAACTGGAGTCTCACATCATATGGCACCCAGGTGAGAAACGCATGTTGGACAGATGGGTCAGTGGTTATTTTAGCTGGTCAGTCAACCAAATGGTTATCATTTGGTCCATTTAAGTTTTGGAAATTCTGAGATTTGCACAAGAGAACATGGCTGAAAAATGTAAGCAAGCTTAAAATAGTGTGGAGTTAAAGGACAAATTTTCAGTCATACAAACTCAGGGTTTGCCAATACAAATGAAAACATTACTGTGAATTTAGTTGCAATATAGTGAAGTGTGTGAGAGCACAGAATGTAAAACAGATCAGCAAAGAAATGTAAAAGGTTGAGATTAATTCTGTCTGCTTGAATACATTAGAAAATACCTGAAAATTCTCAATATTTCTAGATTATTTTATTTCTTACTTGACATCACCAGCACACAACTATCTTACCTTTTCCTTCCAGAGCAATATTTATTGAAGGAGGAGGACATCCTCGCCGAACAGCAGTTCAGCAACCAGGAGAGGAACTGCGCTTTGGACCAAACGGACTTTGAGACTCCAGAGATTAAAGAAGAACAGGAGGCCCTCTGCACTGGTCAGGACCAAGAGTGGTGCGGGTTGGAACAGGAGAGGGATGCGCTTGTGCTGACTTTTCCCTACAGCAGAGGGGACCAGAGCGGAGCCCAGGCTCTCAACATGAGTCCTGGCGTTTGTCAGGCTGTGCTGGGGGAGGGCTCTGAAACGAGGGTCTCACACTGTGACAGAGGTGAGCGACCTGAGAAGAGACCTCACAAAAGCACTCGTTCATACAGTCCTGTCCCGTTCCAGTCGCCCTTTAGCTCTTACGTCGCAAAAAAATGCGAGTTTAAATGTGACACTTGCGGGAAGGTTTTTCAGTTTAAATCCAGATTGATCAGACACCTGAGAATCCACACAGGAGTGAGGCCGTACTGGTGTCCCATCTGTGGCAAAAGGTTCAACCAGAAGTCTATACTGCAAGTTCATCAGAGGATCCACACGGGCGAGAGGCCGTATCCGTGTGACGTCTGCGGGAAAAGATTCAATCAGACCTCCATCCTGAACGTGCACAAAAGAATCCATACAGGCGAGAGGCCGTATTCCTGCGAGATCTGCGGGAAAAGATTCACTCAAAAGTCCATACTGAACGGCCACAGGATAATCCACACAGGCGAGAGGCCGTACTCGTGCCAGACGTGCGGCAAATGTCTCCGGAGCCAGTCGAGCCTGCTGGTCCACATGAAAACGCACGCAGAGAAGAAGGGGCGTCCCTCTGAGATGTGGGAGAGGTTTCAGACTTAGGTTCTCCTCTAAACTATGCATGCTGGTGTATAGCTTTGGAGGCTCCTTAAGCTCTTTTTTTTTTTTTACTTTTTATTTTTGCAAAAGCAAAGTTTATGAAGTCATACAATTTGGTCCTGTATTTTCATTCAGAACTGCGGGAGGGATTGGTTGGAGATTTTTCTGTGCATTTGCTTCCTCAGAGGGAGCTCACAGACTCCAGACCTGCAGCTCTTTCCCAAAAGGTAAGCCAGCTGTGAAACTCGTACCCAAAAGATCGATCGTCCGATGCTAATTCTTTCTCTGAGAGAAAAGAAGAAGAAAAAAAATGTTCCAAACGTTTTTTTTAATGTTGCAATGAGTGTTACAATTCCTTAAGGAAAGCCTGGACTACAAGGTGTTTCTTCTGGTATTTCAAGAGTCTTGAAATACTCTGGGAGCCAGAGACTCGCTCCCCTTTGGTGTTAGTAATGTGACTGATGGAAGGAAAGAAAGGCAGGAAGAAAACTTTTTTTTGTTTATTTTCATAGTGCTATGATATTTATGAAGCAACTCTACTGGTGCTGACATGGGACACCAGAGTGTGAAAAGCTAAAGGCACTCAGTTTCTTGCAAAAACAACTTAAGATTGTGATAAATCATAAGTCAGCTTTTCAACTGCATTTTTCTTTTCAAGAAGACATGTTACACTATGTTTGTATTGAAATGGTCTGCACATACATTATTAAACTTAAGCTCTAGGTTAGCTTTGATCATGAATGAATGGATCTTCTCAAGAGAAATATCAAGTTGTGTCAAATGTTTAGGGAAGTTCCCAAACTGAATAACATAATTTAGGTTTGCTGATATCTCATAAAATGAAATATTGGCTCATAGAATTGCATTTAGTTAATAATCCACATGATGATATATTCATACATCTGTTGGCATATACTTTTGTGTAACAATTGTAGACTTCAGTTATAGGGAAAATTAGATAATTAACCAAAAACAACCGTCGTTATCGCAATGGAATTTTAATTTGAGCTTTTCTTTTTTTTTCCCACAGAGTTTGTGAAGGGATTGTGAGTTTTGTTTTTGCATCAGAGAAACTTTTTTTATTTGAGGCTTTTATGTTGTGTTTTTGGTCATGTATGCTTTTTCCCCCCATGAGCAGCTGTGCACATGGTGTTAGTGGTGGGGAAAGGTGTAATTTGCAATATTCAGAAACTGATGCAATAATCGTCGTTATATGGGCTGGAAAGGTATGTCTTGGTCGTGCCTGAATAAAAATGAAAGAAATTGCTGAGTTTCAGTTTTCATGTGTTTTTATTTTGATAACTGCATTAATTGAACTAGCTTTTAATTCCAGCAGTAGTTTTATTTCATAAATATTTCAGATCTCACTTAATGTTACAGTAAATACGTCATAAATTGTGTCCTCCATCTTTGATGAAAAGAGAAGAAACTAATTCATGTTCTCTGTGTATTAACAATGTGAAATAAAACTAAAGATGACATGGTATAATATAAACTTCGCATTTACTCAAAAAATGAAAGAACGCATTTTTAAGTGCACACTGTTCATTATAGACAGGGTCCATCCTCTGGCTGAGGGAAAAGGCAAACACTAGCAGTAATGTGGATGAACTCCTAAAGGAACGTCTCTCCTGGGTTTAGGGCACACGCTCCTTACCAGGGGTGAGTACCTTTACACAACACCTGCAAACATGACACTGTGCCCTTCCATTCTCTCTGTTAGATCGATCAAATATAGTTTTTTTCTTGTTTTATTTTTACCTCTGTTTGGTTTTGACAAGGGCCCTGGGGGTTCTCCCTGTTTCTGTATGATTACATGTTAGTTTATCCCATTTTGTCTGGATTTGTCGTTTAATTTGCTTGAGGTCATAATAATATGAGGTTTGCTTTCTTGAGAATGGGGGAAAAAATTATGGTGAGCTTTAATATGAGCAGCTCATTATTGCTGTCGTCAACCGACATTTGGTGAGTGTCTAGAATGTGAAGCCAGCAGACGCGGGGGTAATTCTGTGTGCTGCCGACAGTTTAATGAACATCTGCTCTTGTGCACACACCACATACCAAGAATCTAATGGTAAATAAGAGTTTAATCAGTTCTGCTAAGTAGCTGCTCCTCAGGGGATCCCACTGGAAACTAAATCTATTAATCAGTTATCTTCAGTCAACAAGTATTGTTTTTTCAAAATCATGACAGAAATAATCTATCATCCCTTTATTTCGCTCATCACAAGGTGACATTAATAAAATTTCAAGCCCAGCCTCTCAGAATGTACCATTTTTGTGAGTGATGTGTAATAAAAAGTTATACCTTTTTTGTAATTGGCTTTGAGGATTTTAAGTATCTTTAAATTAATCAAGGAGGATGATACAAGAGGTTACAAGAGGTTAACAAGAGGTTAACATGAAATTGTTATTGACGAGTTCTAGGTTCAGTTTAATGTCTGTAGGGAGAACTCCACATACAAAAGAGACTAAATACTCAGCGTGTACGTTAGACTTCATTGAAATGACCACAAAATGATGTGAAAACTCATAATTTGGAATAAAAAACGAGAACTTCAAACTCTTGGTCAAAATCTTGAGCTAAAGTGCTCCCCCTTTAATTCAAAATCACCCATCACTCTAAACGTCCTTTTGCATGGAACGCCCCAACTGAAAGAAAAATAAACCGACTCTACAACCGACGCAGGTTTGCGGGGTGGGAACGGAAGATATTTGAATGTGCAAAGCAGCTCAGCTCGGAGCTGGGGACGAAAAAAACAAAGCAAAACTAAACAGAAAAAAAAAAAAACAGGAGCTCACACGTGACGGTGGGAGTGACCCGCGGCTCAACATCACACACGCGGAAGTACACGGAAAGACACCTTACGAGCGCGAGCCCGGCGAACTCATAGTCAGTTTTTATTTATTTTTTATTTTCTTTTTTGTTGGATATCAGATTCAACGATGTATCCCGTCCAAAGTATGCGCAAGTTCGTCTGTGACCGACTGACGGCGGCTGCCCAGGAGATACTGGGAGCCTTTGAGAAGAGAGTTGAGGACTACGAAACGGAGATCGTTCGTCAGCGCAGGCTGCTGGACACGGTGTTTGCGTCCGAGACCAAGCTGCACCGGACAGGTTTGTGTGCTTGCCAACTTCTCAACCGGCGGCTCTCAGCGTCCAGTCGTCCGACGAAGGCAGCTGTCCACTGTGGGGGTTTTAGTGGCATTTTGGGGTTTTTCTTATGGCGTCGGACCGTTTCGACTCATTAACGTTTACTTTCGAAATGGCAACGCGTCTTGAGGTGCACCTTTTCCTGGTTAAAGTGCTTTAAAATGCGGAAGTTTTCGTGTTTACGGTAATAACTCTCCCTAACCCGTTCGACTGCACGCGCGCAGAATTCCGAGGAAGTTTCTTTGAAGATCCTCGTTTTCGACCTATGAATCATAAATGCTTGGCATGAAGTGTTGCAATTGGACGGTTTCAATCGTAAACAAGCGTTGTTCTTTTCTTTTTAAACCACTTAAACTTTAGCTGTGGTAACAAAGAGCATATTTATTTCTACTATAAGGATTGTGAACTTCATATAGACTTCTTGGATGGGTTTAAAGACATGAGCCGCAAAAATATATATATTGTTTTGTTTAAAATAAGAAGTTATTAAAGTGGCTCAGTGACACCCACATTTGTTGCTTTATCTAACCCAAAACACTGGTATATTTTAGTATTCTAAAATGCTTTAATGATAATTGTTTTTCCTTCTCTAAAGATTTAGCATCCTGCAGCAACGAGGACCGGGACCTGCTGAGTCAGCTGCAGCGTGGGATCGGCGCCCCGGGCTCCATACCGTTTTCACCCCACACTCTGAGGGTTAAAGATGAGCATGAGGAAGTCAGCATCAGTCAGGAGACCAGCGCTTCCAAGCCGATTCCGACGAATGACCCAACCGTGTCCAGAGATCCGCCCCGCCAAGACCTCGACCCGTCGGCTAAAGACAATCCTCCATCGGGCGCTCCAAACACAGGTGGAGATACTGGCCCTGACAGGGACGCTTCTGCAGTGTCTCCTGCTAACAACGGCTACCAGCTCCTCTCTCAAGGCTTCTGTGAGTCTGAAAACCAATATTTCCCAACTTTTCACGAAGAGCATGTTGAGTCGCTGCAAAACGAGGAAAGTGAAGCGTCCACCTGCAGGTCAGAGTTGACGCAACAGGAGGGACGTAGCGCTGTGCCGGAGCCAAATGAAGTGAGAGGCGTTGAGGCCAAAGGTGCGGAACAAGGACACGATGAGAGCACAACTGAGCCAGCCCCGATCAGGAAGCAAACCAGTGGCAACGTGACCGCAATGGAAACTGCATCCTTTGACTCGATGCCAAACACGGAATGCGAGGGGCAGCCGAGGGCAACCGAGACGACTGAGGAGCCGAGACCAGCCTCACCTCGTATGGTCCACCCAGTTACACCTGATGAAAGCCCACAATGCTCATATAACGCCCTAACACCAAACGATATACCAAACTCGGCTGGAAATGCAGAGCCGGCTTCATATCAGGGGGCCCAAAACGTCAGGCCGGAAGAAAATGGCGACGATGACACATCGGTCATTTACATTGAGCTGACACCCGTAACTGAAATTGTTGAGCCAGGACCAGCGCCAAAGAAAAGAAAAGATAAGAAAAGAAGCAAAGATAAGAGCAAAGCATCAGCAACAAACCAGAGAAGTAACGAAGGCAAGGCAAAGACAGGGGAAATGACAGACTTTAGCGCACACAGGAAGTGGGACGATGGGGAGATGACGTCAGAAAGAGCTTTTGGTCCAACAGCAATGAGCCAGTCCAAAGATGGAGAAGCATCAAGTTCAAGTTTTGAGACGGGACTGTATGAGACAGACCAAGAGGAGAGCTCGGAATCAGAAGGATATATACCTGCAAGCCCCTACGATGATCCAGCAGCTGGCAGCCCTGAGCCAATCCAAGGTGAGAGTACGATATCAAATGAAAGTACAGATCAGGCCACAGCTACGATCGCCCAAGAGGAATCGAATGCATCTTCGAGTTCCAGGCCGGTACAAGATGAAATGCACAGCCATGGGGTCGTGACTTGCCCTGAAAACATAGAGGCGTCGAGTAAGAATTTAAGTGAGAAAATGGCTGACCGCAGCAAGGCAGCGCCATGGAAGGGAGCCAGAGATGGGAAAAGGGCAACCTCTGGTTCCAAAGAGAGAAGGAAATCTCGGGATCTCAGTCCGACGTCGACGACGGGTAGAAAACGCAGCCGTGAAGATGCAGCCTCAGGGAGCAAAGAGACGACGTCGCTCCCAGACAAGGCAACGGGAGATTTAGCATCAAGTGAGGCCTCTAGTCCAGGGCATAAGAAGAAGTGCAAGGATAAGAAGACCAGTGGTACAGATGAGAGGCACAAGCAACCCGACGAAGGGGAGGCTTCGAACGAAGCCCCGGGCCTGGCGCAACGCCAGAGTGAGCAGAACTCATCGGACGAGGACGCCGAGGAAGAAGAGAACCCCTTCAAATGCGACAGGTGCGGGAAGGTGATGACCAACTTCAAGAACTACAAGTTCCACATGAAGTCGCACACGGTGGAGAGGACCTTCAAGTGCGACACGTGCGGGAAGATGTTCCGCGAGAGCTGGGAGCTGAACAAGCACCTGACCGTCCACTCGGAGGTCAAGCCCTTCAAGTGCGACGTCTGCGGCCACGGCTTCAACCGCCGCTACAACCTGGACCTGCACGCCCGGGTGCACACGGGGGAGAAGCCGTACAAGTGCAGCACCTGCAACAAGACCTTCAGCGCCTGCGTGAACATGAAGAAGCACATGCGGATCCACACGGGGGAGAAGCCCTACAATTGCAAGGTCTGCGGCAAGGAGTTCGCCGACTCCTCCGCCTTCAAGAACCACGTGCGCGTGCACACGGGGGAGAAGCCCTTCAAGTGCACCTACTGCAACCGCAAGTTCACCATCAACACCACCCTGCGGCGGCACCTCCGGACGCACACGGGCGAGAAGCCCTACCAGTGCAACGTGTGCCACAAGAAGTTCGGCCACCGGACGGACCTCAAAGGCCACATCCGGACGCACACCGGGGAGAAGCCCTACGAGTGCAACAGCTGCGACCAGTGCTTCTCCACCTGGACAAAGCTCAACAAACACAAGAGCGTCCACTCCAGCGACGTGCAAAGCTCCACCGATTAACGCATCGGAGTGCGTCACAGTGCACATGAACAGTTAAGACGTGTTGTTAAATGACCTAGAACCAAAGACGGCGGCCATCTGAGGCCTTTTGGGTCCAGTCCGAATATTGGATCGGTGGCTGTCTTAAAGGCACCACCGTGGTTTAGAATATCCCGCTTTTTGGCGACAATGATGATTAAACCATTGCAGATTTGCACTATTCTTATAACGGTTTAATCCTCTCTTTTTGTGATTTTTTTGTTTTGTGAATGCTGCTCTTTCCTACAAATGGTAGCCTTAAAGCAGCTTTCTGGTGTTATATGTGTCTAATGTGATCACAAAGGAAGATATTTTTATGTGGATTTTATTTTCTTATGCTGTATACTGATGTTTGGAAATCTGAATGTTTGACAGAACTTGAATATAGATGTATTTAAATCAATATTTTTACGGTGGAGCTATGTATTTAAATAATGAAGCAGCTAAAAACTGTGACTAATTGGTCAGACCCTCTTATACAGAACATGAAACAGGAATTCTTATATCAAGAGAGACGATTTCTTAAAAGTTTTCACCTTGTCGTAAACATTGTTTTAAGCACTTAAAAATGTGTAATATTGTTCTGTAAGGATTGGATTAGTGTAGGAAATGGATGAATAAAACAATCATCACAAATGGAAAATGGCTGGATGTTTTGCACAGCGTTGTTGAAATCGTAATGTTATTTAGCAAATCTTCTACTGATTGAAAATATTTTTTATCCAAAGTGTTTTATCTCTGGGAAATTTGTGTCTTTTCTGACCGGTGCCTGTCTACTTTGGGGAGAGGGGACCTGCCTTCCTTTGATTGTCCGCAGGTTTGGCCAACAGCTTTGACAGGAGGGCAAACCGACAATCAGCAGACGATCAAAGAGGAACTCACAGCAGGAAGTAGTGAGGAGACCACAGTCAGAGGAGGAGGAGGTGTGAACCGCCACAGCTTAGTGTGCTGACCAAACTTCTGCCTTCAGCCTGTTTCTATAATGTTAAGCATAAACATATAAATTAAGCAAGCCTTAAAATGAATGCCATTTTATATAAAAAATAGCGAATGATATTGGTTTATATAGGTAACCTCTCTATTTAACATTGACTTTTTTGAGTATTTTGACAGTTTCCTATAAAAATATTAAAGCCAGGCGGTAAAACAAAATGCTATTCATTAGATATTTTTAAACATGTAAATGAAAGTCTGTCGCACAGTTTTATTTATAGCTGCTGTATCATTTGACTCAGCCATACTTCTACAAACCCAAAAACGCTGATCTGTGTTTAATATTCTGATGCTTCCATGGAAAGCGATCCCCTACAGAGAAAGTTAAGGGGCTCTGGCCCATTCAGTGACTTCAAATTCAGTAGAATGTCTTTCTGTGTCCTGTGTATCTTTTATCATAGTTTTACCATATCTTTAATGTGGTTTTCATTTTATGGAGATTGAAAACAGTTAAAAGGCAGCCAGTTGGACTGGCAATTGAATTTGTTTTAAACTACAAATTGCCATTTAAAATTAGTGTCAACATTAGATGTAAGGCATTTATTCACGTTAAATAGGCAACGGGCAGAAATCTGATTACGGTAAACTTAAATTCAAACAGAACACTTTTTTTGAGTAGAATGTCTTTTTCAAAACAACAATTTTGATGTCAAAACATGTAATTCAAATGACTCCACTCTTATCAAAGTAACAGTAACCATAGAAGGACATATTCCATCTACACTGACACTCAAACTGTTACGGCCTCTCCATTTTTTCCTCTCTTCTCCATATGTGCAGACGCAGTCAAAGAGAAAATATAGTATTGTTGTGCAGATGTCGCATTTGCATATTTTGGCTGTGGTTGCATACAAAGTGATTGAAAACTGAAAGAAAGCTATCCATCTGTCTTGCTTTTGGACCACCCACCAGCCTCTCTGTGCTGTATTCGGGGCTATGTGGTGCAGTGGTTAATCAGTGAATCGTACTTCCTGTGCCACAGTGCGTCCTTTGTCATTTTGGACTCATAATCAGCTCACAGGTGGGGCCACGAATCGGCCAGATTGTGTTTGAACAGCTGGCTGCAGCCCGCTACTCTCCTGACTCCAACCTCGGCATCAAATCAGTTTCCCACCGGCAAATATTTGTTATCATCTGTAGTTTAAAGATATGCGGGATTAAGAAGCAGCTTAAGGAGCCAAAGGCAAGTGAAAAACTGCAAAAAAGATTAGTTAAGACTTTAGTAAAAAAAAGAGAAAAATACATGTATTTTTATATTTCTTTTGGAATTAATGGTAGATACTAATCCATTCCCAATTTTGTTTATTTTAGGACCCACTGAAACAAAACATGTTGCACTACTGGACTCCGTAATAAATATATGTTAACATATTTTTAGGACTATTGAGTGCATCTGAACTTTAAGAAGGGTTAAAAAAATGTATATACAAGCCACACATGCCCAGGTTGTGACATGAGATTTTTACACAAAAATATTTGTTAAAACCTTTAGTTAGCTTTGTAAGTTTACATGCACAAATGTACATCATAAATGCATGTTCCCCTTTTTTTTACCCGTTCAGTCCATTGTTCTGATGTCCTTTCTCTGATATATGAGTATAACAAAATATCGCATTTAAAGAAATGTAATTATTTATTTTAATTATATTCATATCATAATTATAATGTAATTATTTCTTAATCTTTTTCTTAATATTTCTTTCGTTTTTCTTTTTTCAAAATTGCACATAAGAAATTAAAAGACGTTTTCGTAGGTTTCAATTTGAACTTTGTAGTGCAAGCAGTGATAGGATTTAACATGAGTTGTTTGCTGTGAAACTGTTCGGGGGTGCAGCAGAGCAGGATGCACATGAAAGGGTTCAGCTAATTAACGGCTAATTAGAGATGAGAGATTAACTTTCTCAGACCTTTACAGAGCCGAGGCCTCAGAGTCAGCAAAAAAGGCTGAGGACCATCGCAGGGATGCTCTGGATCACACCGGCTGTGGGCTTTCAATCCCCTCTGTAAACGTCATATTCATCTCACACACCTTTGCAAGAATCAGCAATATGTCTTTTTTTTTAACCGTAAAAGATGTGTTTCTGAGAATTGTGAAGAGCTCTCCCAGACAGCCAGAGGAGGGATGCCAACGGAGAGAGTGGTGCTGATGCAGGAGCGTAAATATGTCCAGAGCCTGTCAGACGCACTCAGAAGGAAGCGTGAAATGCAGCGGCTCTGACTGAGAGCCGGGCTTCTGCAGGGACGTCTGTCAGACCGGTTAGAATCGGATCAGGAAAGAGAAGAGGAGGAAAACCCAGAGCAGTGCAGAAAAAAACTCCATGAAACTCTGTCTTCTTGGTACACTGACATGGCGTAGTGACCTGTTGCAGGCACATTTCCACTAAATTATTCAACGCAAACCACTGAGTGGCTCAAGGAATCGCTCAGACATTGCCTTTATGTGTTCGCACAAATACAGTCCTACTTAAAGACAATTCCTTAAAAAAGATATCCTTTTGATTACTAATTAGATCAGTAATGTTATGTAAATGAATTGATCATTATATAGCAAATTTGCGGTAATAACTATTTAAAATGAGGCACACACAAAAGTCCCTCCACTTCCCATTCCAAAAAAAAACAAACAAACAACACTGATATAATTCGTTTTGGTTTAAAAAATGTATCAGATGTGTATTTTACCACAACTGTGTGTTCCAAGAATGTTAAATGTCAGAAATAAGTATAGAAATTACATTAGAGTCCCAACATACTCATCACTGATTGTGAGAAGATAATTCAAGTGGCCCAAAGAGGGTTAACAAGGCATCAGTGATCAAACACCAATGATGTAATGCATTTTATTCCCCTCAATATCTTTTGACAGGGGATTAAAAAGTTTTTCTGCTAAAACACCTGGATCAGCTTGCCAAGGAAGATAAGATTGTGGGAAAATTGATCAGCAAGTGGGATAGATAGAACCATTAATCTGAATGTCTACTTTCCAATTCCAAAAACAGCAATTTCTAACCATACACCACTGTCTATTCTAATTAAATTCACCAAAGCTTTATCGAAAGTTTAGAGCATGAATGACAACAAATGAAGTGTCCATGGAAAAAGGCAATATTCCACTGCATGGAGAAGCAAATCCCCCTATTAGACTATTATACTGGTTCTGCTATAATTTACTGTGAATGTTCGCTTAGTAAAAGTAAAACGTTCTCCCCTATACAAATATAGGGGAGGGGAAAATAATGGGGCTGATGAGAACACAGTCTCCATTTATGGATGTCATTTAGAGATACAAAAAACAAGATAGGAGAAATATCTGCTGTAAATCCTTCTTTCTGCTGGTCGTGGCAGCCTGCGGACACTAGATGGTGCAATGGGCTTTGTTCTATGAACCTGGCTGGAAATAAGCATACACTTGTTGTACATGGTTTTAGATTTTCCCCTCTGCAAACTTTACAATAATTCTCAGTGATAAACCAGAAGCTTTGAGCATTTGAGCATTTCTTTTCCTTCCAAGTGACGAAACGCTACACTATATTGCCCTAAAGCATTCCTCACCCATCCATATGACAGAAATCAGGTGATCCAGTCAATTTCCTGCATGTTACTTTGACAGGACACCACCTGTGCAACAAGTCCAGTGGTTAAACTCCATCGCTCCTGAACATTCTGCAGTATCGTGACACCTGGGAAGCGATTGGGAACGACACCAACTTAGCAACAAAGTGGCAGGCCACGTATAATGAGCAGAGGTCCCTAACTTTCTACAGACCTCCTAACTCATGTGGCCTTCAAATTAGCTCCAGAGCAGTGCGTGGAGAGCTTTGTGGAATGGGTTTCCACACCCGAGCAGCTGAGAGACAGGCTCTCTCAACCAAAATCAGTGTATGACCTCACAAACAAGCCCCACCAAGAATGGTCGAAGATTCCCATGAACACGCTCTAAAGTGTTGTGGACAGCCTTAACAGAAAAGTTGAAGCTGTTATAGCTGGAAAGTTTGGTTCAACATCACATTGAATCCCACCATTGGGATGGCCCCTCAATTCTTGTGCCGGTCAAACCAGGTGAGCCAATACTTTTGGAAAAATAGTGTATGTGTTCTTGTCAAACTCCGGAGTTTGGTTTAACTCTAAAATCGTGAGCTGTCTTAACATGATGCGTGTATCTGTTTTGTGGTAAACAATTTGACATTAGACACGGAGGAGGTTCTGCTTTTGTTCATAAGTGATTAGCATGCACATGTGCAGAAGTGGAATGTAGCCCTGAACACATTATTCAGAAGTATTTCTTTGGCTATCACAACCATAGCCATATCACAGCAGTAGTCCCATCAAAGACGGGTGTGCAGTTTAGCTTGATGTGTTCCTCTTGAAAACCCTTTTTCTCCCAAGGCAGCAGCTGGCACAAAGGTCTTTCTATTTTTAGTGTCCTTGTGTTTGTTGTGACTCATTTTCACATTCTGTAAATGAGAACTCTGGAGAATATTCAGACATTGTGGAGCATCTGTCTTTGAAAAGAGCTGCGTGGGATTGCTCATTGGAGTCTAATCCAGACATTCTTCTTGCCACACTGGGAATGGATATAATGAAATAGATCTGTGGACCCTTGAAGTAGGCAATACATTCTTGGGTAATCCTGTCTCTTTGATATCATCAATAACAAATGTGTCTCTGTTGTGTTTCTCATTAAGCGTGGCTGTGTAAGCCACATACCATACAATCGACTCACAATTGGATTGGCTGCAACACTCATTAACACTGTGAAAATTGAATTGGACAGTGGTCAACATTGGATGCCGAGCAGTTTAGTCCGCTGCCAGCAGAGCTCCTTCCTCAAAACTCTAGACTCTCTTTCTCAGAGGCACACTGCAGAGTTTCTGTGAAAAAAAAAAAAAATCAATGGGAATTTCCCCTTTTTATATAATACTTTCCAACAACTTTAGAGGGTCCAAAATGGACACATAAAAAGGATTCTGTATATTTAACCAAATTACATAAAAGCTTAAATGGATTTGTGATCAAACCTCAAGCTCCAAAACCATGTCTGTGAAATCCATCAAGGTTTTCACAAGCTTTCCCCAGCGTATAGCACTGGCTGGAGTACTGGCATGCTCTCCAAATCAAAACCATATTCACTCCGACTGACACGCTTGTGTGCTCTCGGAGAGTGTCTCTGTTACTAACCCCGCCATTTTTAAGCATTTATCTCGCCACAACGGCCAAATCAAAGGCCTGGGAAACAGGAACAAATTAACAGAAAGGTATTTAGCTTTTCTTAGGTACCTAATTTTGAAAACCACAGTATTCATGAACCAGGGCTGCACAGTTGTGTTTTTATAGCTGTATAAACTATAAAGTTACCTTGTAATTTGATGGCTACAGACATAGTAATTTTGGGACCCCAGTTTTGCTTGGGCTTTGTTTGTTTTCCTTCTTGTGTATGGAGATATTCATTTTTTTCTAAAGCGGAGGTCTAATTTTCACAGGGTGTAGGATTTTTTAAAAATGTTACTTTTGTCCGACAGGTGTCCAGTGACTCTTTGTGGTCGTTTTGAGGACTTTGAGGCCTTTGGTCTTTCTCTGGCTCCATCTGGAGGGAGCTCTGTATTCAGACTGTGTGACAGCTTTTCTACCAAAAAAGAAACATGTACAGTACTGTGCAAATGTCTTGAGCCACGCTTAATTTGATTTTTAGTATACTTTGTAATGACTCAGGCTTTTAAAGTGGTCTAGAGCTACAGGCTTTCTGAAGGTCTTGTGGTGGACTTTTCTGTTATGTTGCCTGTTTTAACTGAAAGCCATAAATCCTTCATTAACAGGCAAAAAAAATGAGTAAAAAACTGGGACATAGTACATGAAAGATTTATCTGTCCATTCATTTGATCCAAATACTGTTTGGTGAAGGCTCCTCCTAAATAAACTCCATGGGTGATTAGCTGTTAAAAAGTCATTGTGGGAAAAGGCTGAGCTGTACCGAATGAGGCATCAACTGGACTGCAAATCAGTGGCAACAGATCTTGTCTTTCTCTCACTTTTGTGATGAAGTATATGGAGCAATCGTGGCTGGCTCAAGACTTTTGCTCAGCTTGACTTTTTTTTGTGTAGGGGAGAAACTGTTTTCAGCATCACTCTGAATTATGTGTCAGATTTTTTGTCTGCAACAATGTGACTCGTATGGTTGCTTTTTCAGCTAATGCCCGGCAAACATCCTGCCAACATTTCCTCAAACGCAGGTAATAAGATGGTGAATTCCCTCAGTGCGGGATTAGTAGTAAAGCGTCTCTGTAGTAAAGAGTTGGTTATTTTCATATGTTGTGTCTTTGTTTCCTCTAAATTCAGATGATGTATTTAACTGTATTAATCTGTATTTAATGCCAGGAATTGTTGATATGGATGGATCTCTAGGAAAAGCTGAATTAGTGGTTGCTGGTGTCTGGGCTGGTGGGGTGGACATTGGTTTGAGTGGAGGGTGTCGGCCATTGTGTCAGCAGGTCCAGCTTTGTTTAATGGCCGCTTGCTACATATATTCCTGTTTCTCAACACTGTATAATAAAGGCCAATGGAGGGCTGAAATCCACTTGGACCACAGCCTGGTTCTCAGTTTTTACAGATTTCCAGCGGTTTTATTGGAAAACATTAAAAGGCCTACAATATCCCAGGAATATTTCTCACAGAATATTCCCATGATCTCAGTGGAGGCTAGAAAAATGCTGAAAATAAGTATGATGGAACAGAAGAACAGAGCAAGTGTTTGAATATAAATCATTAAACAGAATATGTTTATGTTCTCTATTCAGTAGACACTTTTTTCCAAAGCAACTTACAATACAAACAACATTACAGTTAACATTAACCTGACAATAAGCTACCTGGAAGAAAATCACCGGCTAGACTTTGCTTGAGGTAACAGGGGTGACGTTGAAAAGATAGAGGGAGTACAGAAAGAGTGGTAGAGGGGTAGGGGAGATAGAAAGTAAGAGTTAGGGGAGGAGATGCTCTCTGAAGAACAGGGTCTTCAAGAGTTTCTTCAAGATAGACAGGGATGCTCTTTTATTCTTGTAGCGCTTGGTAGGTTATTCTGGAACTACACCTGAAGAGTCTGGATTGTCCTAAGCATGTTGTAGGCTAGACGACAATCCATTAATGACCGGAGTGACCAAGTTGTGAAACAAGCCTTAGCAAGAGACCTTTGTTACTTGAAGTTGAATTAAGCACAACCTTTTGAGCAGTGAGCCAAAAAAATATATGTCAAACCTTTTTTCCCTTTTTTGATGTGTTTCAAACTTGATGGTTTTATCTCCTTATACTTAACTCTGCCAGTGGTGGCCGTAGTGAACACGTGTGGCCAGCAGGTGGCATTAGTTCACCTGTTAATTTTGACTTGTACTGAAACTGAAATCCACTTTTCTCTACAAACTGAAAGCTGGTGTATGTAGAGTGCATGTGAGAGCTATGTATCCAAATTATTGATGTTTAAACCCATTCACAGTTTTTATTTGTATTTTATTCATATGCACAGAACACTGAATGTATAGTACTCGTGTAATCTATGTCTTGGTTGAATGTTAAATCCTCAATGTTAAATCATCTTCCAGCATATTGCACTCAGAGTTTGTGATAATTGTGTAACTGGTGTTGTAGTTCGATGTTAAACCTTCTTTTTGTCAGTCACTTTGGATAAAAGCATCTGCTAAATACATACATTTAAATTCAAATAAAAAATGTAAATGAATACTGGGTCAGTGGGCTTTCGTTGTGCTCATTCCTGTGCAAAAACTATACTAATGTAGTCTTTACTATTGTAGTCATGTTCTCTGGCAGTGACTCTATTAGGAAATCCAAAACGTTGAGTATGTGCGTAGAAGGTAGGGTTGTTGGAATTTATGTGATCCTTTATCAGCTCCCAGGCTGTGCTGTCACCTTCACATGGTGTTGAAGCAGCTGTGGGGAAGCAGAGGTGTGCAGCAGGCCTCGTAAATCTTGTTGGCCCACAAAAGTGTTGGCTCACTGACCAAGTGACACAATTTCAAAGAGAACCCCCGTCTTCAAATTAACTTCTTGCCTGCATTGACATAAGTTTAGCTTGACCAGCTGTTTTAACTGTCCGTGTGTGTGTGTCTGTGCGTGTATGTGTGCTTTTGTGGGTTTGTTTTCAGATTGTCTTCCATAGGCCACCAACTAGGAGCAATGACTGACACCTTTTGGTTGATGTTTGGAGTGTGTGTGTGTGTGTGGGCCAGGACAAATGATGTGCACATCTCTGTGTACTCATCCTTCCAAGAAGTTACAGATTCCATCTAAATCCTTTTAAAATACCAAAATGATCCCTATTTGGCAGTGGTGACTGCAGGGATGAGTTACTAATTGGGAAATAAGCACTTATGTTGTTCCATCACACATTAAAACAGAAAAAAGGAAGAATTTCCATCAGTTATGTAACATCACTGATAACAGTTTGACTTGCTGCTGGGAAGCATGTTCACTTGATTAAATTAGTTTATCTAATTGTTTAGAAAGATACACTCCCATTATTTTTTTTAATGTTTCTAAAGGAAAGTTAAATATTGCTTCAATAAGACTCTGACTGAACTGGTTATGAGCAAAGCTCAGCCTATTACAGCAACAACTTTTCACTTTCCATGAGGAACTCTGATCTTTGGAATCAGAGTTTCATCTCCCCCCCATTTGCACTTCCCTAGTTTTTTTTTTCTTCCTCTGTCCTTCTTCTTCCCAGCTTACAGGTTGGTTGTCTTTCCGTGTCAGAGACTAAGCAAACAAAGTCGTGTGTGAGCGGCCCCGTAACTTCCCGTTCCTGAGAGGCTGGGGGGGGGGGGGGGTTCTCAGAGCGAGCGCAGCTGTGTCTTCATTTGTCTGCCATGTTCGGCATTCTCCAGATATCTGGAGGAGGCTCCTGGGCTTTTTCTGCGTTCCGGTTTGACCCCCCGTGCCCTGTGAAAGACTTGAGTGGAATTTAGGAGATGGATTGGTAATGGACACACATGATTTGGGAGAAATTTAGTAAGTTAAGTCATCTGTCAGAATAGGCTAAATCGATCATATTGCAAATATGAATTAAATCACATGTTCATCAGTTTTTACGTTTTTAAGGATCAAGAAGTGAAAGTAGTTTGTGAAACAGTTACAGGCTTGGAAAATACGGAGGAGCTCTAAATGATGGGTAAAAACATAGGAATGAAAGTGAGGGGGCCACTGTCATGACTCAAACAGATATCACCGTGATTCCACCCGCCACCATTTTGGGTGTGAATGATCACACGCTCACATCTCGATCCCCTCCCTCCTCACCTCCTACCTCGTTTCCAACACATCCCAGCGTCCTGTATTCGCTTTATCGTTCACTTCAGATGTTCACAATTGGGGCCCGTCTTTGACACTCTTCCCGTCTGTTTCCCGGTGCATCTGGCAAACATGAGCCGTGGAAAGACGGGGGACGAGTAATGGGAGAAGTGTGTGGGCTGGTGTGTGTGTGTGTGGTGTGAGGGGGTGGCAGTGTGCATGAGTCTGTGTGTGTCTGTGTGTGTGTGCACGGATGACAAAGGAAACTCTATTCCTCCACCGAGGGAAAAAAAAACAACAACATCTCAGTATGTTTTCCTTTGAACTTTTGGCACTGGATCCACACTTCAGTCAGACTGTGTGTATCCACGCTTCACTGACAGCCGCAAAACCACAGTCACTCCAATTGCTCAGCCGTTGAGCAACAAAAATTGGAAATGTCACGATGCAGCAACCCCTCAGGACATCATGAACACAGCACTGGTCCTGTAAAACAAAAGTGAAAAATAAATAAATGAAAATATGTTGTCTGACCAAAAGCACACTTAAAATACTTGCATAAAGTCCAGTGAAAGGGCAGGATAGCTCACCTCAGTTGAGCTCCGACTCATAACAAGTGCAAACTGTCATTTGTTTTTGGTCATTCTTATTATCTTGTGCAATACTTTTGATGGTTATTGGATTTGGATGTAGTCAAATATGCACAAAAGGTTTCCTGTACTTTTTTTCTGTCTAGCATTTTGCTGACTGACAAAGTTTCCTATTTGGCTGACATGGTTCTCAAGGTCTTAATGGGATGTCTTGGGAAAAAAAAGAAGAAAAAACGGTGCACGTCTCCTTTCTTAATCAGGATTTCACACTTGTATCCATGTGCATCGGTCACAGGGCATGACGTTACAGTTCACTTCACCCGTTTCTCCGTTTATCAATTTTATGTGTGTTCATACATCCAGTTGTTAAACTTAAACGTTTATTGTCTTGGTATGTTTTTATTTAAGAAATCTCAAATACCCCCATACCCTTACTGGATTATTCAGATGCCGCAGGGAATTGTCGGACAAGTTTTCACGAGCACAAACGGCCAAAAGCAATGCCTATGGATGTGTGGAAATCCACCAGGAAAACTGCAACCGGTGGATTGTTTTCTTGGTAAAGAAAAGTAAAGAAGTTCCTTACAGCCGTGTCCATGCTTTCAAACTGCGCGCACAGCTATTTAAACAGAATTTTCCACTTCATAAATTCAAAACACTGAAACGTCTCGGGCAAAGTATCATCTTGCACTAAAACACATTTTTGCAAGGTAAACAGAAGTGTTATAGGCGTCCTCAAAATTGTACGACTTAATAGTGAAAATTTGATAATCTTTTCATAATTTGGTGTTGTTAAAACATAAAAAAGTGTGAAAAACTCATGCGACTAACTCATGAGACTACTGACGAATCACATTCTGAAAGCGAATTCAAGCAAAAAAAAATACTTTCACTTTTTTTTACAAGGCTGCTTTACAGAGAACCTTCCTCTGACGTGCTGCTGAATGAATGGTGCGTTTGTGGGTCGGATCACACAGACGCCAAGTGCTGGACGTTGAGAGGCTGTCTTTGCACAGTTTATTTAAACTATGAGTATTATGATGACCTGCTGGTCTAAGTCATGAAGAACCAACAAACCGTTTTTCTTTTTCGCTCTTTTTTATCTCCGCTGAAGGTCTGAAGTGTAAAGAGGTGATTTGATTCTGTGTGAACCTCTAAACCAGTCTGGTGGTTTGTACTTTCAGCACACCTACAAAGCAACACAAACCATCAACCACATCTCTTCCATCGGGCCTCACTTTGCCTGAGGTTTCCCCCTTTAAAGTACCTTTGCTAGCACCTTGCAAGCCACAAAACACTAACTGACACGGAACTGACAAATTGAGGGTTTTTTTGGCAATCTACTGGTGGTGAAACATGTCTGTTTACATGGGTGGCTCCCACAGAACCACAAGAACGTCGTGACAGCCAAACAAAGGAAGAGTTGGAAATGATGGGAGAGCAAAACAGAGAGTGAGGAGAAGGGGAACTTAAAGGGGAAGAAAATCGGAATTTCAGCAATTGTAAGAAATTAATTGCAAGTCTGAGTTCCGTGTAGTGGAAATGTAACAGTAAAATCATTTTACTACTAAAAACTCTGCTCAGGCATCCTTGGTTTGAAAATTTGGTTCAGTTTATCTGGTCAAGCGCATCCCATGCGGAAGGCCAATCAAGATAATCAAAATACTAATTTTAACATAGAACAATATAATAATAAAAAACTTCAGAGAAGTTATTTGAGCGTGGTAACGTGAACTTTCACGATTAAAATAGTGACAAATTTGCAGCTAAGTACGGGCATGTGACACATCAAGCCCCAGAGTGGCTGGCTGTACTTGTGCTTTGTAGATTGAATGCTGATTAGATCCGAAATGAAATACAACTGTCCCTCTGCCAGCAGACTTTTAAAGGCCTTTGCATGTGATATCTCAAAGCCAACAAATTACTGAAAGGCATTGTCTTGACTGCAGAGCCTACCATGGAGCGGGGCTCAGATTTCCCAGCCAAGACAGGACTTTAAGACACTCTGACAGAAAACGTCTGAGAGTGGAGAAACTCTATACTGCACATGTCATTGTAATTTGGGAATATTGTATGATTTAGAGGGTGGAGAGTTGGGGCAATGGAAACACAACTCAGTGGCAGGAAACACAAAAGAACCTCTGTTCTTTCACAATGAAAACCTTGTTGGGATTTTCTTATTGTTTTTTAAAAGGGTGAAAGATTAAGATAAAAGTTTTCTGTACCCAGGTCTCTGATGAGAGTCCATCTCTGACTGTCTTTTTTTCCTGGAAACATGTTGAGTTGAAGCTATTAAAGACACATTTTTCTGCATTACTGAAGTTGTCTGTATTGTGCTTAACTGTAAAGCCAAGCCATAAGATTACAGTGAAAATCGAATATGATAATCTGTTCGTATCCACTTATAGTTAACAATGCTTGGTAAGTAGGGCTCCAGTCATGTTGTTTTACCTTCACTGTACACCATGGAGTTGGACACCAGAGGAAATCTCATACAGATTAAGGCATTTTTCCGCAGGAATGACTTATGAGCTCACAATTTGATCTGTAATTGAAGTAGAAGCTGGAACCTGAATGTCTGCGCTGTAATAATCTCCATGAACAAATGCCCGCCTGTGAAAATGGACGACATTAGACTTGAAAGAGACATTCTCATCAGGGAAGATTTCCGGTGTCTGTTTTAAACAACCTCTGGTCAAATGTGAAAGAAAACAGATCTATAAGCAAGACGTTTGATAGAAAAAGCCAGCTATCATCATACTGTCATGTACATTTCATTGCCTGTATTAATGTATCTTTACTCAAACAATGTCTGGCACATAGAGCAGAAATTCTTAATAGAGATATCAGTTATCAAGATATTCCTTTTGGGTTACAGTGGAAGCTGTAAAACAATGGTTACAGAGGAAAAATGAGAGTGGAATGCAGAGGCCATCAAACATCTACTATAAATTTGCACTTTTGGTATATAAAGTGTGTTGCACTGTACTCAATTGGCCGAAAAGTCTCCTGTTTTCTCATATTCTGATCCTTCAAACTTTTTCTTATTTCAGAATCCCAGTAGTCAAATCAGTTTGTTGCTGAGTTGGTGCAAGAGCATGATCTTCAGAGCTTAACATTCACTACAACATACTGTTCTCTTTGCCAAAGGCAAGGAAAAAGTTTCTTTTCAGCTAAAGCTCCTTAAAAAAAGGAAATAGATTAGAGAATTTAAAAAAAAAAAAAAAAGATGCACATGACATTCTTCCAGCTCATTTTTCTGGGGATCAGAACGGTTCCTGGAAGCGGTATTAGTACTGTAAGTATATCCACTGCTTCACCATCTCATTCATCATCATTAGAGGACTTCAAAAAACAAGCCTGCCACATTCACGAGCCATTCTTAAAACAGCTGGACAAACTAAACGGCTTCTCTTTGAAGATTTGTCAGAAGCAAACAACACATGAGCTGACAAGGATTTATGACCTCTCCAGATCACCTCTGTTTTCCTGCAGCTGCCTTTACGCACTTTACGGCCGACGCCCCAGCTGGAAAACGGAGCATTTAGCATCTTCTTAAGTTATAGTACAGGTCACTTCATGGTATGAAGGAAACAGCTGGGGAATTAAGCTTTATAGGGAAAGGAGGAAAGGAGGAAAAGGTGCCATATTGATACTTAACTGTTGTCCCCTGTAACCTCTGATACCCTGATTTTAGTTTTAGAGAGTCGAGCGGGCTGTGGAGTTTTGGTGTTGGTTTTTAATCTCAGCTGAAGCAACGTCATTGGCGCAAAATATGAGAATTCCTGTGCAGACTTTGTGTTATTAGTGGAAATGACAAGAAGAAGTTATCTCGCTGACATTTTACTGGATTTCCAACAAAGTCTTTTTCTCAATTCCAAAATGCTCTGATTGAAATAAAGGCACTAACAGCTGTACATATGCTGGAATGCCAGTCAGTGCTTTTATATTGCAGTGGAAACGACTAGTGCAATATAAATGACACCCGAAGGCAGCTATATAGAGCTGTCTACCTCACAAAGTACATAGCACCACATGTGGCAAACAGGGAGCCATATAAGCCAGTAGAAAATCTTGTTTCATAAATGCAGAAGTATTTTAGAAATGACATGGAAAAATGGATAGTTAGTTTTCCTGAGAATCCACATGATAAGCTTAACTTTCGAATAATCATTTTTGTGTTGGTTTATTCATAAGATAAGGGCGATGCAGAAACATGATGAAATGGAAAGTTTCCTAGAGGTGCTATGGTCTAATAGTTTTCTTTCTTTATTCACAAACATCTCCTTTGTTCTCCAAATAACCTGAGAAAGAGATGCATGTGCTTGAACATAACATGCATATCTTAAGAAACAGATGTTTCCCACTCGCAACTATTTTGTTATCCTTTCTTTGTCTCCCATGATGGAGCCATTTAACTTGGAGGGAACAGATTGTCATTTAAAGAACTGGCCAAGGCTTAATCAACTTGCTCTCATCTAGATTACCCAGCGATGGACCAATCTGCCCACCAATCAGAGACAATTAGCCTGGCATGGAATACAATCTCCTTCTTAACCTCCAACATGCTTTTTGTCCAACTTATCAGTCTGGCCCGTGCACCAATTGCAGAGGCTCATTCAGGTTCCTGTGATTACCTTTGGCGTCATCTGAGCCGCTATCTCCTCTCCTGTGTTGTGAGGCCAAAAATGTGCAGGCATTGAAGACGGCCTAAAGTGCAGAATTGTGAATGACCCAGATGGCTGTGGACAAAAAAAAAAAGTAAAAAAATTTGCCGAAACAAACACTTTATGCAGGCATCCAACTATAACAGCCTCCCACTGAAGTAAAAAGCAAAATTTGAATCTTTCATTTCGATCTTGACAATAGAGGGGAAATTGAAAAAAAACACATTCCGACATATAAGTGGAACCATTCGTCAGCTATCTTACTCTGGTTTAAATAAAAAGAAAAAAAGAAAAAAAAAACTAAAAAGAAGTTTTGAAGTAGGAAGACATCTTCCATCTTCAGAGTTAAATTTAAACCTATGATGCACAGAAATCCTGCAGATATACTGCATGAATATTCATTCAACATTCCACCGGACATGAGTTTTTGTGGAAACACAACTAATGTATATCATTGACATTTGAAAAAGTCATCACAGAAGTTGATCCTTGATTTATATCTGTAATTTTGAAATGCGTTATGCTAGACTTGGAGCTTGATACGTCAGTAGAATACCTGGTATTCTATTGTGTTTTGACTTATTTTCACTTATCCAGTTATCTGGATTTTATGAGATACTGATGCAACTATTACACTCAATTTGACATCTATCCCCATGTTAGAAAAATGCTTTTTGGGAAGGAGAACAATGTAGGAATGAGTTTTTAGAAATGTACTATTTATTAGCAGAAGTGACTAAACAGAAAAGAGCTATCCTACCCATGTACACTACACAGCGGGATATCCTAATTAGAAAGCTTTTCTTCAAGTACTTTTGTGACCTTTATCTCTGAGGACAACAGAAAATACCACAAACATGTATATACATTCAAAATATAAAACTTTTGTTTGATAATGAAAGACTTGATTAACATCATTACTTTGGTCATCTGGCAAGTGAAAGAAGATTCTGAACACTCACTTTTAGTATGTTCAAGTCATATAAACATAGCAAATAAAGAGTGAATGAATAGCAGATGGTTTGCTGTGTAGTGCAGAATAATTTCCAAACATCTGTTCCAAATAGCCCTGGAAAAATAATTGTGTGTTAGTCAAATAGGGACGAGAGAACAATGTAGACAGAGCTTTGATTTTATCCAGATATTAACAATAAAATAGCTTGTTACTTTATGAAGGTGGCATTATCAGTAACAAAAGAACAACTGTCAAGTCCCAGCAAAAAAAAAAACTGTGGAGTACACGCAAATACACTGATTTGAATTTCCCATTTGATTTAACTATAAAGCTAAACTTTGCTGGTATGGAACAGTCGGACTTATTCTTAAGGGTCAATAAATGCTTCGATATAATTCTGGAGCATGAAACACATGCCTGGACCTGCTTGTTTTCAGTTAAAACTGATCAGAAGCATTTGTCTTTACTTCACCCTTTGGCTTCTTGTGGGTCAGTGGAAAGTAAACACCCCTTTTTTTGAGCCAGCATCATTCTGGAGAGCTAAAGTAAGCCTTTAAATCATTGCATTCATACGCGGGTTGATTCCAAGTACTTGCTAAACCCACTAAGAGTGAACTTCATGTATGCAAACTACGACTGTGAGAGTTAATCTCCATCCCAAAGCGATCCCACTATCTGCACCGAAAGCTCCCCAAATCCTGTTAAACAGGACTCAGGGTGAGATGAGTCCAAAGATAGAAAGACAGATTTATGACACCCCAGATGTGCTTGATTTACTACCATTGTTTAATCTCCAGATTCCAACCACATGAAGGTCTTCTATTTGGAGCCGTAATTTATTGAGCCGAGCCTTAATGTTTTCTCTCTCTGTAGAGTAAAAGCCCAGCGCTGTGACTCAGGCAGATAAACAGATGCTTGCTTTAACATTGATCTTATAAACACATGTGGACTAAGGTTATCTCTTAAACATTTGTTTTAGTCGACAAGAAAACGCTCTAAATCCCACCGAATCACTGTGAAAAAATGTTTCAATTATTAATTGTGGCACGTCAAAAACACGCCATGCCCCAATACTTTAGAAAGTCTGCTATTTACGTTGAGATCCTCTATCAAGTGCTAAGGTTCAGGTTCTATTTTTAAGAGTAATTTCCAAACCCAAGGCTTTCACACAACGGGATTTGAGAGCTGGAGGGCGGCAGGACTGTGAGAGAAGTAATTATACATCATAATATGTCTCCCGTTTTCTTATCCCCAGCCCTTGGCGTCGGTTCCCATAACCAGTTGAGCTGAGAGCCCCAAGCTGCTGAAGTTTTTTTTTTTCCTGCTAGCTGGGGTTCCTGTGTTGTGGTGGGAGGGCCGGCGGAGGCGACGCGAGCAAACCGTCGCTGTTTATTTCCATTCTGTTATGTGTGTGAATCTGATTACAGGTCGCTAAGTCAATATTTAGCTTCTGCGGACAGCGTCACCGTCGGGGCCGGTTTATTTTTCCTGGGCCCCCGTCACATCTGCTGCCAATGTCGTGTGCGGTAGCCAGCGCGCATCGCTACCAGGAAGGGAAAGCAAACAATGAGTCTGCAGCTCTGATCAAGTGAAAAAAAAGAAAGAAAAAAAAGTGGCAAGTGTGAAACCATGATTTGCAGAGTTGTTATAGGACGGTGACGCTTGCAGCGGTTTGAGGGACGCCCTCATGGATTTAATGAGGGGGTCACAGAAGTTCACGGCAAAACACTTCATTTCTCCAATTAGCTTTCTTCATATGAATTAAATAAACTAAAGAAAGCAAAACCCAAGACACACGCTTATAGAAAATCTGAAGGCATACATTGTACAGGCCCCTCCTCATCAGTCTGCTTTGCTTTTAGAGCACGGACTGTTTTTGATGCACTTTTTGTTTCATGCCCCATTTCTGAGAATCTTCCACGGAGGCTGCCACTTTGTTCGGAGCCAAGAAGAGAACATGATTGAGGCTTCTTTTCCTCTGGGCCTCTGGCAAGAAGGATTTGATATTTATTAAAAATGGAGAGCAGTATATTTCTTCCAGTCATGACTTCATTACCTCAGGTTATTCCAGTGAAGCGGACCACACACAGTCACTAGATCTGAAACATCTCATCGGCTTGTTTGCCTGACCTACTATTGGAATTTCAGCGTATGCAGAATTGTTAACTTTTCTGTGCCAAAGCGTGCAAGTCAGGACTTTATTAGATATGAAATCTCCCCTGAGTTTTACTCAAACTGAATTTGCACTCCTATGGTTTGTATGGACTTGCTCTGGGTTACAACTATTTGGGCTGTAGGTGTTGGCTGATACCCTTTTTTTTCCCTGAATTATTAATGTGTTTATTCCAGTTAAACTTCGTGTGAATGGCTTATTTAAGAAAGTAACGGTGAAATGTCTTGGGACAGTACTGGAGACCTGCCAATGTGTAAAGGACCTATGCTGTTTTCTATGTTGGCAACTTATATTCATTATGCATACTGTAAAACAAAGAACAGCTACTTGCAGCCAGCAGCACCCCTCCACCCTTCGTGATTTTTTTCTTCGGTCTGCAAAACATCTGGAATTCATTGAAAGGAGGAGGTTATGGGGAAATGAACTCCAACAAGAGTCTGTAGATTTAGGTACAGCCCCCTTCTTTAGGTACCCTCAGATGTTTAAGATAGGACTCAAACTTATTGGACTTTCTCTTATAGACTAACCAGCCCCACCCCGAAAACAAACTTGGATGCGACAACAATGGAACTTTTATTGCATCAGCATACCAATAAAATGCTGAAATGTGTGATTGTCCATACTTACTTTATTATGGCATTAAAAGGAGCAAATCTACGCAAGAAAAGTTGATCCATAATAGTACTAATTCTTGTTTCCCACTTGAAATCTTTGGTTTGCATATGATGACTTCATAGGAAATGTTTGGTAGAGGATGACTTGTTACCGTAACTCCTTGCTTTACAACACCAGCCTCCATTAAAAATAATTGTGAACCTCAAAGACTTGTTGACTTACCCCATTAAATACTGAGTCATGCCGTTGCTCAGAGTGACCACAAACAAAAAGCTGGAAAACGGGCTGGTACTCGCTCACAGATGTCAGTGGTCAGCAGCACAATGTTCAGTCAGACCAAAGTAATCCAACAAAGAAAGACATCCGATCGGGGGACTCTTAAAGTAGACATTCTTCATAGAAAGTTAAAAAACTGAAAACACTTCTTCACATCTGAGCAGAAGGGAACAGAAAAAAGTCCTATAACCAGACTCTTATCAGGCACACACTGTGCCTTTTCACAAAGAGGTCCTTTCAGTGGTGTGTAAATGAAAGACTGTCTTATGTATGGCCTGACGCATTTGTCGTAGATTTGTGCTTTTTTGTGTTTTTTTTTTTTTTTGGTGGAAGAAGTATGAATGCTCTAAATGCTGTTAATCAGATAATAGAGGTTTGGATTTCCTCCCATGACAACCATTACCTTTACTCTGATCTACTAACCTCCTGTTTTGGTCAATTTCTTTTTTTAATTTCTTTTTTTTTTGGGGGGGGGGGGGTGGTTATTACTTTAATAAGAATGAGTACCAATCCTTGGAACTCCTTGTTAAAAGAAAAATGCATGTAAGATTGCCTGGAGCAAATAGTTTCTCAGTAATACATGAGTAGAAGCTGCATGGTGGCCTCTTTATGAACAGAATTACATCTGTTTTTTGTTGGTCTGAGACATTAATTATATCCTTCTGGAGTTGTCTGTGCAGTGTGTTGCTGTAATTGATAGCGAGACAAAACACTGCAAGCAATACTTTTATGCTTTCTCCGTGAAAGAGTTTTTTTGTTTTCTGAGAATGTAAACGTCTTCTAACAGTCGCTAATGTGCACTTGTAAGAGTTTGGCTGTGGCCGCAAAACCTCCCATGCCCTCGCGTCCATTTATGCAAACCAGGTGCTACGTATACGCTGGTCACTGTCCGGATATGAAGTTGGAATCATTTGCAGGTCTTCTGAGAAACATTCTTATTGAGTCAGGGTTTTGCAGAACTAGGAAACGCTTCCTCTCCTTCTGGTCAGATTCAGGTAACACGTTTAGTTTTGGAAAGCAAAAGAGTTCTGTTGGTGTCAAACACACACACACACACACACACACACACACACACACACACACACACA
>CAJRST010011112.1:18466723-18497732 GCA_907169785.1 Menidia menidia | reverse complement strand
ACACACACACACACACACACACACACACACACACACACACACACACATTGTTTCTACTGTGCCTCATGACTTCATATGGAGGGACGTCACTTTTATACTTAATTTCCGGTTTCTTCCTGTATGGAAAAATGTCTTGTGGGGACATTTTTGGTTTAAAACAAACTCTTTACCCATATAATTCTTTGTTTTATACAGAAATTAATCATAGGAGACTAATCCTCTGTCATAATAATTGCAATTACGCAACATTTCATAAAAATGTGGCTTACCCTACTTTTAAAATACAAACAAACTACACTCTTAGATGGGAAGCAAAATAACTGATTCCATGGATGGGGAGTGTCCTCTTCCTGGAAAATGCTCCTCTGGCTGTCTAAAATCACAGAGCAATGCTGTCAGTTTTACTTAGTCTATGATATCCAGAACTGAGGCTTTATCAAATGGAAGGAATGCTCTGTCAGCAAGTTCAGCAATTGTTTGAAGAGCACAGGTGAGAACCTCCAGGCCAAAATTCCCACCAACTTTCATCCCTGATGCAAAAGCACAAACGCCATGCCAGGAATTCTTTCTCATCTTTCCACTCTTTCATGTGCTCTCTCCCCGTCTCGTTCTGGATATCCCCCTCTTCGGGACTTCAACTTCAACTCTTAACCTCTCAAATGGACAGAAAAATAATGTCTTTAAACGCTTTTTTTTTGCGCTTGCTTCCGTCTCCTAAAGCGTGATGTCGTAAGAGGTTCTGAAGCGTTTGAGGAGTTGTTGGTGTTCAGTAGCTGAGAGGGTGGAACGCTCCGGATTATCATCTAAACCCCCCCCAAACAAAGCTGATAGCTGTGTAAACAAGTTTGGCTTCCTTTTCTTTTCTTTCTTTTTTTTTCACTCATTCCATCTATTTGCTTTACTTTTTGGCCTTGATACTAGAAATAAATAGCCCAGGGACTGGGGTTGCTCTGCTGAGGATTTGTGATTTATCTGTCTCCAAACGTTTGGCTCTACTTGCAAATAGTAAACAAGGAACAATTTTAGCCTGGTTGTCAGCCAAGGCAAATGGTTATATTATGATAACAGGCTTATTTCCTGTAGTTAAGATTTTTGTTCGACATTAGCCCCCACTATCAGCCTGCGACTGGCAAGAGAGGCCGGCCTGATTTCGACACTCCTAACCTCTGCCTCAGCCCTCTGTCCAGATGTGGGCTCCCTTAAGCAAATTATTAGCAGCTCCTAGTACACACAGGTTCCCTACTAGGTGTTTCCAGCTCAGATTTGGCAGGACACAGAGGAGACATTCCAGTGCAGCCACATCATATTTTCCCTTCAGCATAGTCATAGCAACTAATTATTTATTGTAAAAAAACTCCATGTATATTATTGTAGCTCTGTATTGGATTGTAATGACTTTTTCTAACCACAGTTTAACCATTTATGAAGGGAGCCCGTGCAAAGTGTCTTAATGTGTAGATAAATACAACATAAGTGGTTAGCCATGTATATATTTGCATGCAACTTTGCCATGAGAGGAACATTTAACTAATCTTAATCATGAAGGAGCTTTTTATAAATTTCCATGGTCATGAAATCTGTTCTGATGTTGTTAATTGTTTATTATTAATTGTTAGTGTTATTCCAAAGCTGACATTTGATAAGTTATAAAACGATCCTGAGCAGCAGCAGTGAGGGGGTTAAATATTCAATCAATTTGATGTGTATTTGTAGTTCAGGAACTAGTTAAGGAACATTTTGAAATGACTTTATGCTTGTTTGGCCTCTAAATTAGGACAGAAGTCTGTTGCTTTGTTTTTTGTTTCATACTTTTTTGATACAACTTTGCTACTTTGAGCATATAAATACAATGACTAGTTAAAACTTGCCATGCCCCATACCCTATTAGTTTGCCTATGATAGTCCAAAAGTTGACTGTGAAATATTGCACATTTGGCTTGCATCTACAAAAAAAATGCTTTATACCATTTATGTGCCTTTGCTCTAAAACTACTTAAGTTAAGGGATAAAAAACAATGCGGTTGGGGTAAAAAAATATGATGACCTCACTTATCACTTAAATCTTTACCGCATCTTTGAGAAACCCATTTTTGAGGTTTGAAGTTCCCGAATTCATGCTGATGACTTTATATGTAACAGGAAAAACTGAGCAGATCGAAACCATCATTTTTAGTGTCAGTATGACTCCTTTCTACAGCGATCTTTTTAAGTAATTTCCATGAATCCATGATTACTGGTTTCCATGATAACCGGTTTAAGATGTTCCTTGTACCTGTGTAGCCCACAATGGCAATTAACTCCTCCTAAAAATGAATGCCTTGCCATGATTAATTCAATTAGCGAGCAAACAGAGAGTATTTTAAATGACGGAGTGGTAAACCTGACAAGTAATCCTCACCAGCCCTTGAATTTTCTGTCACACTAGTTATACCTCCGTCTAAATTTGTCTAAACTCACTCGCTTTTTAAAATGTGAGAGCCGGCAGGGAGGGCAGCCGACAAATGCACAGTGAGGGAAATATTTACAGTGAGAGAACACTCGCACATGGTGGTTGTGTCTCTCTCGTCTGAATTGATGTCTGCTGAAGGTGGTCGGTCTCCTGTACGAACATAAACAGTGAGACGAAGCTGGATCTCAACTGGTACAAACGCCAAGCTCTTCAACGCATAAACACACATCATTCAACCCCGAGAGTAAGTGGCCATGTAAGTCTTCACCGAGCACACCAACATGCAGGGACTCGTAGTTTAAGAACAGCAAATGTGTTTTTATGACATATCGGGGAAATAAGGAGGTGCCGCTTTGTTGTTTTTGGATTACTTTAGCTCCATCCTTCTGTCCTAACATGGCAATGTTTCAACACCTTGTTGGACTGTTTTACATTCTGGCTTTGCTATAGGTCATTTTAGAGGAAGCTTTGATAATTATATTCTGACCGGCTGGACCTCTCCAAAGCAGCACTAAACCTGAACACATTTCACCGACAATAGAGCAGAAAATATATACGTTACAGGTTGAAGGTATGGTACTTTTTTCTTTTTATAACAGATAAAAAAAAAGCTTATCTTGAAGTTTGCAGCAGCAACACATCTTTGAAAAGTTTTTTTTTTGGGAGACGGGTCAATACCATGTTTGATGTAAAAGAAAATTGTGTTCTAAAAATGACTATAAAATCATAAACTTGTTTCCATCACCGATAGTGCATCATTTCATCAAAAAAGTCAAAGAACTGGCAAAACATGTCTCATATTTTTTTAGAAGAATTGAATGTATAAGTTTGTTCATATTGATAACAAAAAATACTCAGGCCTTCTCCCAGGTGTCAGATTTGGTCCAAAGTTTTTCACATTATGTTGGAGAACTTTCAGCAGATTTAATTTATTCAAAGATGCTAAGTTTCAGGCAGATTTGACACAGTTTATTCCTTCCTATTCACACTTTCAACTTCTGCTTCGAACCATCAAGTTTTACATCCAGACCCAAGATAATTCTAATGCTGTGTTTGGGATGGGAATATTCCCAAAGCAAAAAGCCGGGCCTCTGTCTAATTGCACTCCGAGCAATGACTTCCTGTGGGGGACTCCATGAGGGATGTTTGGTCTTGACTCTTCAGATGACCCCAAACCAGAAACCTCAGCACACATTCTCCTGGTTTATGAAATGTGTTTTAAACTTAAGCCACTCCCCAGTGGAACATTAATACAGCACTTTGTCTATGCTGCCAGCTTTGCTTTCAGACACTGTCTTCTAAAGATAAGCAGGCCGGGGTTAATATAATCACAGCAATGGAGGGCTTGTTCAGCTTAAATGACACCAAATGTTGCTTCATTTCATGCTGTTTGAATTACACAGACTATTTTTGGCAACTGGAAGATGTTCTAACCTAAAGAAACAGTCTATTTTGCACTTTGTTTTTTCAGATTTCTGGGTTTGGACGACTCCCCGTGCAGTCAATCATCTTGCTCCTGCGAACTACCCCCGTTCGTTTGCTTCGAGAACACAGTAGAGCCCCGAAGCTCTAAGACAGATTTGCATAGTCAGCTGGTATTTACATTTGAAATTGTTGAGTGCAGCTTGTCTCTGTGGCTGCCAGGAGTGTGCACTGTTTAATCCAGAAACACCAGATGAATCACAGGCAGTCTGGACAACAAACCGGAATATTTCTAACAGGATCACAATCCCATCTATCAAGTGAATGACTCATGAAAAAAAAAGAGAGTCAGATCTATGTTAAATGGATTTGTTAAATGAGTAACGGCCACCAAAGGTTAGACGTTGAATAGTACCAACCCGTTGCATTTTCATGTTTGTCCACAGGTTCAGTTGTTCTGTTTGGTTCAGTGCCCATGTGTAATGAAGCCATATGTAATTTAGAGTCAACAAAGAACATTAAAGGAAAGTGGAAAATGTGATCAGAGTCCAGTTTGGCTTTTTCCTTTTCTCTATAGTTACATGAGTATGATATATGCTGTGGACAAATATTGATATTCCATTAGGACACTGGTTTGAACTTGTCAATAATGTTCTTTCTGAACTCAAATGTAGATGAACAAAAGTATCAGTAATAACAGCGGGGTGATTATGATGCTTAATAATGGGTCTGTTAGACCAGTCTCCAGTGAAATGGAGTTAATAGTAAATTTAGCGAAATTGCTGATCCATGAAATGTGCTTTTTCCATATGTGTGAATTTAGCACTTTTTAAACCAACGTACAATGTCACCATACCTCATTCATGTAGTTTTTTGCCCAACTTTGATCAGCTATTTTATTTTCTAAACCTCAGAAGAACAAAATAACAACTTGAGTGAAAAGGTGATCTGTGGAAACCATTATATTGAGTGTCAAAGAGAAAGAGATGCATGTGTTAACCATCGATCCATCAGCTGAAAGCCTGTGGGCTGATCCAGACACCAACTGCAAACTGGGTGAACCTGTTTTCATTGTCACTGTTTCCATATATGTTATGGATATATATAAATATACACTTTTATCAAAATGAACACTGAGGGACTCATCACCTGGAAACCATCAACATTTCTTGGATCAAAGAAAACTGGGAGTTATTTCGGAGCCAGAACATGGAAAACCGTGATAATATATAACAGTTTTGATAAAGAGACCAGACCACCCTCAAAGTATTTGGTGTAACAAGGAGCCTTAAGTGTCCTTGCAATCTTTCCAGCTAAAGAACACAGCTTTATTTAGAGTGCTGCAGGTGGATTTGGTGATAAGGTGGCTAAATCTAGTGTGTTGTTTGAGTTACAACAGAGATAAGTTGTCTTTTGCGCATTTAAGTGAGGTTTGTTGGTTTCAAGATCTGTTGCCTGTCTTATGCTTATCTACATGAGTAGATATATAGCAGGTTGTTCTTGACTTGCAGAACGAAAATGCTTTTTTTCTCTCTTTGTTGATTTAATAAGCAGGTCACATTTGAAATACATCCTTAGGGTTAGGGTTCTTCTTTGATTAAAATCTGCATCCTGTACCAATTCTTCTTTCATTTACTTGTTGAGAAAAGGTTTCACCTTTGCCAGTCCAGCATCACTGTTATTTATCTTGACTGCAAACACAATAAAAGTAACAGGAAGGAAAAAGATCTGAGAGAGAATAAAATATCATAGAATATATCCCCATGTTGTAGAGGACTTCCTTTTTTACCTGCTCTTGAGCATCAATGAGTTAACGCGACATATTTGATTAATATATTGTATTTGATACCGCAACAAATTCAGTTTAATTGATAAATATCTCTGAATTTTACTGTCGTAAGTTTGTGTGAAAATAAGACATAATTTGAATGGAATTTATAATATCTGTGGAAGAGTATCTTTAAAAATGTCCATTCGGCAATATGTTTAATTGTGCTTTTGAGTTTTAAGGTAATTGGAATATATCTCTTGAATTAAACCGTGAAAATTATGCTGATTTACTCTAATACCTAGGAAATCACTATTAGCTAAATTGATATCCCATAAAAAATGAAAAAGTATTGACAGAATCAAAGAAAATGCTCATAAATTAAAAATATTTTGGATGCACCATGACATGATGTAAACTGACATCTGAAAGATTTTTTCCCATATCTTGGCTGCTCATCATCATCATTAAAACAGCATTTAACGTCTCATATTTTCCATGACTGCCGTTCTTATCTCTGGGGACGTTTTTTTTTATACTCCCATGACTCCAAAGAAAAAGGACCCAACTTATCACACAAGTGTGGGGGAGAAAAGATTTTACATTGAACCAATATAGATTTGAAGTGTTTTGTACATATACAACACTGTTAATATTAGGAGACGAGAAAATTCTCATGGTCTAAACTCTCTTCCAGGCTTTTTTTTTTTTTGTCTCTGTCTGATGTTCCTGCCTGAGACACGAAATGACCCCGGACCACCTGGGCCCCAACTCTCACTCACAGGTGGGAATCCTGTGTTTCGGCTCAACTTAAAAAGTGATGATTGTGTCGAAACAACCCTGTCCACACACTACCGTGTCAAATAAAGCTGCGAGGTGGGTGAAAATAGCCAGCGATGTAGCAGTGCAGCAGATCCTTAGGCCTCAGCCGGCCTGGCTGCCCGCCTGTTGCTTGATGTTTAACAAGCCGGTCATTTAAACAGCACTAATAAAACATCTCCTGCTGGGGGGACAGGCTCTTCATAAACCTTCACTCTGCCGTGGTGAGAGCACGCATGCCTCTACGGCCATCCTATCTCCTCCTCTGTGTCTTTGACCGGTGCTTATGCGAACCGGCACTTGCACGGGCGTCCTTTAAAAAAAAAAATAAAAGTATAATTGGAGTGATAAAAGTGAAACAGCCAACACATTACAGCAGCTGTAACTCTGGTCTGAACAGACGTAAAGGTTTAGGCACTGAAGGGGAGGTGATGAAATGGATTAACACAGTGCGAGTTATTTGACTCCAAACAGGGATTCAGTCCAGTAGGAAATAAGTGAAAGGAATAGTTATATGATTTATGAAACACTCTCAGTAAAATCTTGCAGATAGGTAAATCTTATTGTTTTATATGCTGTTTTAATTCGCCATTAAGACTGGAGGAAGGGAAACCAGCTGTACTATGGTTTTAAAAATAATAATCTCATGAGATGAAGCGATACCTCTCTTTTCTTTCCGAATTGACTAATGTCAAAATTCAGAATAAGGAAAATTCGGTGAAAATACCGACACACATTTGTGCTACAACCCGGGTTCAGATCGTTCCCAAAGCTGTCGAAGAAGACAAACGTGAGAAAAGCAGATGCAATCTAAAAGATCTGGCAGCAGACTGATAGCATTCTTGAGAGTTTCTGTACTCCAGGACTCGTGGGGTCAGTCTCCCTGAGAGACTGCAGGTTTGGGTCACATCCAGGGAATCAAGGCTGCCTAATTTCTGACTCATGCTGCGTGAGATTAAAGTATTTCATGATGCAGTGTCATTTATAGGGACATATGAAGTATAGTTTAGGTTTATTGTTTTTAAAGTACATATTTTGACATAAAAGATTTTGTCTCAGCTTCCCTTCATATTTAGCATTGTTTGCATTATGTTATAAATACAGGATATCAATACGTCCAGTATAAAAGATTTTGTCTCAACACCCCTTCATATTTAGCATGGTTTGCATTATGTTATAAATACAGGATATCAATACGTCCAGTATAATCGAATATATATCTTCTTGTAAAAAAAAACATTCACAAGCTCAGATATGTTATCAGTGAAAACCAAATTTGATTTATTAGAAAGTGATTACTTTTCAAACAGATTATTTATAACTTGACTGCTGTGAATTGAAGTTTTTTTTTCCCAACTAAAACTGCACAAATGATTAGAGCGAGACCTCGTGAAGCTGTCCACTAAAACCCCCCAGGGCAGCGAGGGGGGGGAGGGGAGATACTTTATTGGGGTGGGGTGAGAGGAGGGAATTCCTTATATTAGGTTTCCTTCAGTCCAGATGCCACTGCTTTTGCAAACCTGCAATCTGTGGACAAAAGTTAGATTCCAAGCAAGACTCAGGGCAAAGGGCATCTGTCGCTATGGGAAGCTTTGTTTCATATATTGAGTGAAAATCGCATTTGTGAATGCTTGTGCATGCAGCCAACTATATATGTAAGATTAAATGTCCAAAAAGCTTATAGCAAAAGTGTTTATATTCTGCAGAAAGTGGTTTCATATAACAAAATCATGTCATAGGCTTCCAGTATGAACTCAAAAACACACCACAGCTTCGGCAAAATGGGCTTGGTTAATGCTCCACTTGCTTTGGCTTTTTCACACCCAAGAACCTGGCACTGAAAGTGATTTTATTTATTTATTTTCCCTCTTTATCTATGTGGGTATTTAAAAATGGCTATCAAGTTGCAGTTCTGTGAAGCCCCCATCCGTCTCTGAACCCCTACCATCATATAGTCAGGTTGCAGCTGCATCCTCTCGTTCCCTATTTATCTACGCATCTCTATCACTCAATCACGCATTCTCTCTCTCTCTCTCTCTCTCTCACACACACACACACACACACACACACACACACACACACACGTAGCATTCTCGCTCTCGCTGACCATCTGTCCCTAGCAGAAGTGAAGGTGTCCAGTTTCACTCGAAATATTTGGACCTTACGTACGGATCATAAATGTGAATGACAACATTGAGATGGAGAAACAGCTGATTAAGAGAAAAGGGAAACGCTGCTGCAACAGGTTTAATTCCTCTTAGGTTCACGGCCTGATTTATTTAATCAGAGTTAGCCAATACCATGAAAAACAGCCAGTCTTCCTAACTAATACAACCCCAGTTTCCAAAAAACAAATATATAAAATGAAGTGGAATTGAATTAAATGACATGTTACAGGATTGCTTGAGTGCAAACACTATATGAATTCATTTGAATTTAAATGAGTGCCGTTTGCCCCGTGTTGCCTCACTTTTGACAGCACTTCTTGGTTAAATATTCTGCTACATTGAGCATGACGTTGTTGGATTTTGGCTTGAAAAAACAGTTAGTAATGCACACGGAGTTGCTGATTGTGTGCTTTCTCTTTATTTCATAGTGTTTAAACCTTTTTTGGAACAGGGGAGTATTGCCAACGCTATGCCCCTTTTCAGAAGCTAATTCACTTTTGAAAACACATCAGTCACTTTTGCACAGGGTGGCATGCTTCATCATGTTGAGGAACATGACCTCCAAAGTTTATTTAACCAAAGACATCAATAAAAAATGACAAATGTGGTTCATCTGCAACTGCCTCTGTTCACTTGTATTTGGACCAACAGCTTCTTCCCTTGAAAACAGAGCATCAGTATAACTATTACTGAGTATGAGGGTGTCAACGTGAGCTCTTATTAGAGACGAATGAATCCGAAATGCACCCTCAATCTTTCCGTTGCTCTGGTGGATGCAGGCAGAGGAGTTCTCATGGAGGCCCTTTCATGCGGGTGTGCAGCTGCTTGTAGAGTAAAGTTGCAGCTTGAAAGAGTCGTAGGCTGCAGGAGGTGAAGCTACAGGCTGTTTTTTTCACCCTTTTTCTTCAAAGAGGAACATGTCTTTGTGAGGTTTCAAACAAAGACACTTGGATTTGGATATCTTCAAATTTGACAGAGCAAAAGAAATGCCAGCAGGTTTAAACTCAGTCCTTCTGTCCAGTCATCCACAAACATATGAGGGAGTTCTCACATTTCCTGCTTCAAATACAGCATCTTAATTTATACATCTTCACTAACCTATTTCGCTGACTGGTAAAAGGGCAATTAATAGGTTGGCTCTGCTTGCTGTCAAATCCTCCATTAGTGTAACCATGAATCACCTCCTTGATGAAAGTCAAATCCATTTATTTCAAGTAAAACCCTGAAGATTAAAGTTCTCTCTAAGTTTGGAGAAATATTCCTCTTTCTGCCAAGAAACCACTTAAGCTTAAAGGCAGTTTTGACCTGCAGACAATCCAGAAACGACTATATAGTTTCTGCTTTTTTTTCTATCAACTTTGAAGAAGCCTGAAATTTGTCTGCGGACATTTGAGAATGCTTCTCTTCTCTTGTGCCTTATGTCAGAATTCTGCAGGTATAATTTAGTAAAAGCATGATCAGGAGGGCTGGAGATATTCTCACAAAGAGCAAGCTATATGTCATGGTGCCATAGTGTCTGCATGGTACTATATGGGTGTGTGTGCTTTGTTTTCCTTGTAATTTGCCAACCATCTGAAGTAAATGGCGTTCTCATGACTGCTCAGATTGTAATCTCTGCATGGCTAACATGCTGTGGGCATTTCTGTTTTTCAGGGCAACGCACCAGATTAGGAAATGCCAAATAATTTGTGCTGATGTCAGAGAGCGATATCATTTTCATCATTGCTTTTTTTTTTACCACAATCAGAAGTAATTGAATGCAGTATTGGCAGTTTTTAGAATCGCTTTTGAAGGCCCCAGGGACCCCGGGACAACAGTTCTGTTGTTCCATATGTAAGCTTTTGAAAACCTTTAGCAAACTACTTGCAAAGTATTGATGTATTCGTCAAGTTTGTAAACTAGCGTTGAGGAAGTTCCCAAAAGTTCCCATAAATGGGGTTTGGCTCTTTTCAGGACACTCCTATCTAAAACTATTTCTTTTTCAAAGATTGAATCTCGACTGTTGGAGAAGCTGATGCAACAAAAGAGTTTTTGAGTTGATTCCCTTGTTGGTCCCTAGTGCAGTTCTCCCTAAACAGGCCCCTCCACTAATTTGATCCAAGCAAGAGGAAAAAGCAGACACAAATCTTCCTGTAAAGCTGAGCTGAGAAACGTCCACTGTGACTTTGTAAGCTGACTTGTTAAGGCTCTATTCCTTCTTTAAACAGACTCCAATTACTGGAATATCTTGCCATAAAAAGCTGTTCTCAATTTTATAGAGAAAAAATATTGAAAGGGCCATTAGTTTTTTACGGCTGAAGCATGGAATGATTAGAAAATATGGAACCAGATAATCCCGCACACTTGTGTGGATGCACGGAAAAAACAAAATTAATGGGAAATCAATGTGTTCACGGTGTAGGTTTGGAATTTTCCTCCCTATAGCGGTGACAGTGACACGTTTATTTCGAATATTTTCACGTTGACCGAAATGTGTACCGTGCCTATCTGCACATCAAAACCAGGCCCTGGAATCGATGCCAGAAGTTCTCTTGCAAATGACTCCCATATGGCTTCTACCAAAACAACTCCGTGGCCTCGTCTGAATTTATACAACACCGCTGTAACTTTGTGGACTACACAGTAGTCTGACTACACGCTTGTTTAAATATGTTTGTGTTAGTGTTAGCACTTCTCAACAGCAATCTTTCACTGTATGTAGTTATTCAAATACTAAATATATTCCTCCGCAGTGCTGTAAGTCATCCTCTGTGGAGTGTGCAGTTTTACATTTTGGGATAAGTGGAGCTTGGTTTTCATCTTCTTTACAACTTATTGTACTGGCTAAACAATGGTAACTTGCCCAGGTGTGTTTACAGTTAACCAGGCATGTTCTGCTGAAGCATCCTCCTCCATGTTGCTCAGAAAAGTTATAATTGACTCGGTTGTACTAACTTTCTCACGCTCATGTTTAATGCATCAGTGCTTGCTGTCTGTCTGCTTTTGTCATTGATACTGAGAGCGGCCTGCTGTTCTCTGCCTGGAATGGCAAGAGGGCTTGAGTTTCCTTCCCGCACATCCCCAGCCCATTACCCTCAGGGCCGCGCAGCTCATTCCACGGCCTTAACAAGACCTTGGAGCGAGTGTGTTGGATGCTTGTGCATTTGAAGTTGCTACCCGTTCGTGCCATTATGGGGAGGTGATTTGTGACAGAGGTAGTATCAAACTGTTTTTCGGTAAGCAGACACTCACAAATCAAAGGAAACCAATAGGGCTCTTCATTGTGCAAACACACACAGCAGTGCAAAAGTGTGAAAGAGATCCATTACATGAAGGAGTTTTAAAAGCAGCTAAACTGAAGGATGACTCCTTAATCTTTTGACGTTATGTAATTGAAGGATGATAAATTATTGAATGTATTATTTACAAGTGATGCACTTTATTAAAAAGTTATCAAAGTTTTATTCATAGCTAATGTATCTATTTATGCAAGGCATAAAGTATGCAAAAGGGCTCACACATTTTTTTAAAAGATTTACTTATAAAGCTAAATATTTCCACTCTGAAATGAGTTTTAAGTAGCAAACAGTGTGTGATCAAGTTAAAAGAAATGCCTCCAAACTCAGTTGCCTTCCACCACTTGTGGAGTATGCGACTATAGTATATATATATATTTACACATACGAGCGTAATATGCTCAGGTGGTGCATGCTTGCCAGCCTTGGTAAAATTAGACCGTCATAATGAGTGCTGACAGAAATGCTGAGAGCAGGACAGCGCTGCAGGAATTCTGGAAATGACATGGCCTATATGTCATGGGGTGCAGCTGCTCCTGTCAGGTAGAGGAGATGGCCGGTGTGGGGGAATGGAAGATGTGTAAATCAGGAGCTGCTTGTCGCCAAACTCTGACCAGAGACTGAAAAAAAAGGCCTGATGGAAAAATCAGGCTACTTAGAAGGAATCCTTTGGACTCCCAAGGATTTCCTCTCAAGGAAAATTCATCCTCTGCCCGCTCAAACGAGAGGGGATCTCAAGTTGAAAAAGCATTGTGATTCCTTTTTTCATAAGCACAATATCAATGTGATGGGGTTAATGTTACATAGAATTAGTTTTTTTTATTTTAGTCGTCAGTGATCCTTTAGGGGAAAACAGAGAAAAAAGGAAAGTGTTGTTTGCAAGGGCAAAACTGCCAAATATTCCATCAGCTTGATTAGATTTCGACACGAAGACGCAAATGCATTCACCCACACAAAAACACTTCCACCGCTCAGACCATGTGGAGACCATGTTATCTGAAGTTCAAAGCATAGCTTGGGTGTCTTTCTTCCTCCGCGAAGGGGTTGTCTAAACCGTGGAAAATGCTTTTATGATAAGACCTGAGCGTGCTGGAAAGTTTGATATAAAAAAATTCATCCACCAGACATTCTGACCTCTCCTGTGTGAGGAGAAAATGTCTGCATGGTTCAGCTGAAGCGAGGCACCAGACGTGTAAAACGTTACACTTTTTGTCCTTCTGAATATTTGAGTTTGATCACGATTCAAGAGTTCTTTCTGAAAAAAATAAAAAGAAAAGAAAACCCATAAAGATTTGGCTGATATGGAGTTGGCAGTTGATTTTTCTTGGATGCTTTTGTCTTCTTTCAGTTTGAAAAAAATAGTTTTTGCAAAGCTCATCCAATCAATGCGACAATTGTCACAAGCCTTTCAAGTGAAAAGACAAACAAGAATAGATACATTTTCCCATATCAATGTTTTTTTCAGCCTCTTGAGAAGATTTCCCCGATTAGACAACCATCAGAGTCTGCATACTTCTATAAAACAAAACAAAAATGGTCGCCACATGCCAGATTTGTCAAAACATGTTTAAGGTTAAAGGAGTTTCAGATGTTACATTACAACACCTCTGGAAAGAACATTTGATGCCAGTGACAGATAAAATCACATCCCCCCCCCAGTCTGTCGTTTTGTGTTGAACTTTGCAGACAGACAAAGACGGTATTCTAAGCTTTATGGAACCAGATGCAGATGTAAACTAACACAAAAGCAGAAACAAAAACATGTGCACATATGTCTACGGGTCAGTGAGCCACAGAAAGAATTTTTCTCAAACTTGATTGAAAATAATACAAATCTGGTGCATCATATGTTGAAAACAACATGTTAAGAAATCAAGATTACCCCCTCAGTAATAATACCACCCCTTTTCTGAAGGTTTGGAATTTATAGGAGACTATAAATCATATACTTTTCTAAGTGTTGTCAGGTTCCTAGTGCATTTTAAAACCTAAAACTAACCAAGCATTTCTGTATGAATCCTAACTAGACACAAAGGAATAGTAACAATGGCTGAAATATAGAGAGATAAATGCATAATTTTCCAAATAATAAACATATTTTCAAGAATTGACTCAGGGTCTAATGTACTCCTCAACATGAGAAAAACAGCCACCATGATCCTCATACTGATGAGCACACCATGGCAATAATTTTTGTGGTGCCAGGACAAGATTGAATTAATTTATTGTCCTTTTACAGAATATTACATAATACATAACACATATAATACAATACAATACATAACACATATGAATAAAAATACAGACAATTTCTGATATAGATATTTGGCCATTAGATCTTGCTTGTCTTGTTCCATTGTCTTGTCCCATTTTATTTTTCCAGTTTGAGCTTTGGTTTCCATGGAAGTCTTGCAATTAGTTTCTCTGTGCATCAGGTTAAGACATTGCTAACATGTTCGTGTGTTCTTCGGCGGGTTTTTCTAAAGTTCAGCGACACCTAGATTCAGAGGGCATGACAAGTTTCTTCCCATATGGGTATGGGTGCAGCTGTAGTTGACCCCAACAGCCCTGGGTTTGTTCAAACACTGGCATTTTAGATCCAGTGTGATTCAGTTCATGCTTTCACAAGAAAGAGCCCAGTGAAATGTTTCTTTTTGTGCACTGATATTGTTGGAATTTTACTTTAGTTGCACTCAAACGCTACAGCTAAAATTCAGAGGGAAGAAGAACAAATTCTTGAATATTTTTGCAGTGACAGCAGTTTCCCTGCAGCTGACAGAGAGACAAAAGAGGCTATTCTGTTCTACAAAGATTCCCCAATTTTGTGTTTATACAAAAGGTATTTTGTGTTTTTAGTACAGATTTTCAGCCTTTTTTCTTGCACACAGAGATGTCCTCATCTTATCTTAAGGTGGTATTATTTACTGGAGATGATGGAATATTTGGAAAACTATCCTCCTTGGATAGTCTATAGCCCTTGTTGTTTTTGTAACTTTTTCCAGTTATCTGTACAGTTTCTCCTGCAGTCGTATGTTGGGATTGTAGCACCCATCTTTTTAATCTTTGTGTTCTAACTTTTAAACACTGGGTTTGTCGTTAGTGCTCTTGAGTATTCTGAGGAATATGTCAAGAAGGGAAAGATAAAAGAAAGCAAAGAGGGAGAGGGGTTTCAACTTGACATTATCCAGCCATATGTGCAGGGCACTTGCAGATTGTTCAATACTTACTGATAAAGGATAGCACCACAGCCCAATTTATCTTCATTCAGAGCCAACAGACTTCTGCAGCAAGTATTATGGAAGAAGGAGCTGATTGTTGGCCTGTTGTCGCAGATTAATCCAAAGTCCTGTTCCCCTCATTTTCCCCAGACTGCTAGACTCCATACACAGAGACAGCCAGGGATAAGAAAATTACCCTGATTGTGCATGATTTTCCCTCTGCTCTTGTGTCCTTTGTGACGTGGTTATGACATATAAAAAAAGAGTAATGTGGCAGTTAAAACCTGACTGTCAGTTTTTACTGTTTAATAAGTTTTTCTTTTGAGACATTTTGAATGATATCTACTTTTCTTTTGTCGTGGAACTAACCCATTTTTTTTACCAATATCAATATTTAGTATAGTGAGTGCAGGGATGCCCAAATATCCCGATGTCCAGTTTATTACAAAAGCTGAATGTTTAGCACGGACCTACGGGGTCATAAAATACAGCTCAAAGCAAGCTGCTGCAGATCCACAGAATGGGGCGATGTAGGAGAAAATGGCTGTGCACAGGGTCATAAACCTTTGCCACCACATTAGGACGCACCTGGCCCAGGAAAGACGCTGCGGGGAATTATGGACGCACACCTGGACTCCTGCAGCAAAGATGATCAGCCCAACATCAGAACACTGTCTGTCAGGCTTTATGTTCCGTTTCACACATGAACAATGAGTCGCAAGCAATTAGTTACATGCAAAATATTTAAAATTCAATCACCCATCTTAATCAATTTAATGGTCAAATAGATCTGTTAATAAAGTTTATTTTGAATGCATTGTGATACAGTTTTCTCCTGAACATGATGCTTCTCTTTGGTCTTTCCATCTTAATGCTCCACGGAATCCTATTTCTTCTCATTTATGGACCTCCCACTTTTTAAATTATGTACATTAAAAAAACTTTGACTGATTAAAAGAATACCGGTACATGCTCTAATGCATGTTACATGTCACATCAGCTTTAACTTGGTGTAAAATTAACACCTCTGAGATAGCTTTTTAATAGTTATCTGGATAAGTACTGAGAGGCTAGTCCAACAACAAACATTCAACTTTTCTATTGGTGTTAATCTTTTAAACTTAGATTATAAATTAGTCTGTGGTTTGGTTTTGGGATCAAAACCCTTAATTTAGGTTTTGAAAATTGCTACATTTATATGGCTTGAAAATAGCTTCATTACCATTTTATTAGACTTTTTTTTTTCATTTTCTTATACATATACAAGATATACTATCTTGTAGCTTTGACACAATACCTACACGTATCATGATAGCTCACCATCTTATATTATGGGAGACAGCAAACTTAATTGACTATAGAATGTGCACACGATACACAATTACTCTTTCTAGAAATGGACAATAGCTACTCAAATCTTAAGGTTCTTTTATCTACTGATGTGTAGCTAACCAGTTTAATGTTGTTGCTTTTCCCCAATGTCATGTAATGGACATAAATGTATACTAAAGCAAGGTAATACAGTACATTTAAAAAGCGTAAAAAATAGCCATGTTCAAACATTTTGACAAGCCCTATACAAATTTGCTGATGTGAAGTAATTCCTTTTTTTAGAGCATCAGTTGTTGTCCAAATGCAAACTGAACCACTTGCTACTACATAGTTGTACTGTAATGAAGCATTATTGTGTCTATTTTTAACACACTGCAGAAGGCCAGCGTCCAAATACAACGCTGTCTGTTTGACATTCTTGTTGGATATTTCGGTGAAAAGATACAGGAGTGACTTTTTCTACACTTTTAATGTTTTCCAATGATTTTTGTAGGATATGTGGTGTGTTTGTTAGTAGTTGCTGTGAGCAACGGGGACACAGAGGAGCCAGAACAGAGGCCCGTATGTCTCCCTGCACTGCCATGTTAGGAGTTGCCCCGTGTGCTGAGTAATGAGGCTGCTGACTCGTTTACTTTTGTCAGTTGCTCCTGTGATTTAAGTCAACTACCGCATCATACAGCAGCGTGAGGGAGGGAAAGTTTTTTCTCCTCCTGGGGAATAAATGGGAGTTACGAGACAATAGTAAGAAACCTCTCGCTCTACCATCTCTTGTTTGCAATTTTGCGCGTGCACAAACTCCTTAGCTGTGCGGACTCTGGCATGCCAACCTCAATTTACCTTTTGAGACTTTAATGAACCCATTTATTTCGGAGCACCACCGGAGCGCAGGGCTATACGCATTTTGGGGGAAGCCATAAATTGTGTCAGTAGAGATGTAACCTCGGCCTGAACTGAGTGCAGAAAAGAGGGCTGATGGATTACCTGTGGCTGACCTGGGGTGTTAGTTGTGATGAATCTGTCCAAAGCCATCTGGGGCCCCGGCAGAGTTATTGCCTGGCTGTTATCGGCTGAAAGCCGACACTGACGGGGTATGTTGTGACAAAACATCAGCACTGAAGTGTTCCTTGTACAACATTTGCACATTGGGTTTTTCCAAAGAGAAGAGTTCTGGGAAATTCTGAGTGATTTGGAAGTTTTTAGCCAGAGTCATTATGATATATGTTTTTGAACTGGCCTTATCTGAGATATTTGGGATTGCGCATTAACTCTGATTACCTACGTATTTGTAAAGTGATTGAATGAGGTACTTTAGATATCCCTGACCACAACACACATGTGAATGGAACATTTGCACTATTAAAATATTATTTTCAAAGGGCATTACAGTATGTGGAAACAGTGTTTCATGCTATCTTCTTTTAAAAAAGTTACTCAAGCTGGTGATAAAGGCCAGAAACACTCAATTCTGATGTCTCAAAAGCTTATCCTCCAACGTGGAAGATGTGATTCATTGAGTATGACGTGGTCACATCACTGATATTCCAACTAATTCCTTTGCAGTTGAGGGGTTCACGGATTGATGCATCCCTGATGCGCTGTCAAACATGTGTTTTGTATTTGGTCACCAGGCAGCCAATCTGCCTTATCAGCATATCTGCACTAGCAGGGAACGCGTTCCTGTTTGAACTTCAAACAGACACTTGCCAGCAATGATCAACATTTTCATCATTTCAAAATGCAACTAAGTTCCATAAAGATATTTACTTACCTTTAAACCAAAACTTGACTTGATAATGTGTGAAAGTGGGTATCTTGGAAAAGTAGACAGTGTAAAATGGAAATATGGAAAAAATAATCCTCCCAGATCTCACATCCATAGTCTCAGATGTCTGTTTTTTTTACTTCAGACCCAAAGGATACCTACTACTTTTGTCAGGGATAAAAATGCTTCGTATTTCAATTTAATTATAGAAGAGTACAAAATAAAATTGTGTATAAACTCCTTTAAAGATAGATAGAAAATCTGTGAAATTGAAAGTGCTACACCCAGAAAGAAATACTAATAAGAGAGTAGGATTGATCGAGATTGTCAATGCAACTTAATTGGAAATATCTTTGGACCGCTTTGTCCAAGATATGTCATGAGGACATAAAAAAAAAAAGAAAAGGACATCTGGTGGATGTGAGAGCAACTGCATGCAAACTCATTTTTCATTTGTTTGCTTTTATGAGAACTTTGCGGATGCTTAAAGGAAATGCTTGGAATTGTTATTTGCTCTGATTTGTGTTTGCCGGTGTGAGTCGTATTTTCCCCTCCTGCTGATTGGTGGCTTAAAATGCACCATCATGGGTCGTTTTCAACAGTATGGACACAACAATATGTGCAATTGCTTCCATTGGACGACTTTTTGGGGGATTTCAAATTGAGCGTTTACAAGTTGCATGTTGGTGTTCCTCCATTTCTCGTGTATTGAATTCAAAGTGAGCTGTGTTTCATTAACTTTACGCTGTATGTTATTATTTGCCGCTGCCTCTGTCTCTTTGAGGCATCGTGGTAATATTTGATTGCGAATTTTTCTTCTGATGGGAGTCCAGTGCCAGCAGAGTTGTGGTGAGTTCATTTCCTCAACGCGCGGCCCGGGAGGAAGAAGAGTAAAGGGGTTAGAGGGGGCTGCAGAGGGGTTGTAGGAGTAAAGTATGATGTGCAGTTAATCAGCCTAAGCACACACAAGCAGCTCTGCTTTACTGTGGAATATACAGGCCTGTCTGTACCGAACAGCTGCAGAGGAAAACCATCTCTTTGCCTTTCTTAGACATGTTGATGGAGGGAAGAGGGAGAGGGAATTAAGCAGTGAGAGTGAAAGAAAAGAAGGAGAGAAAGAGTTTGTGTGTGTGTGTGTGTGTGTGAGCGAGACGGCGTACAGATGGGATGGAGGAGGGGAGGAGAAAAAGAGAGAGAGAAAAAAAAGAGAAGGTTTTAACAGCCTGCCCACATCTGTTTATTTAGAAAAGAAACCATTGTGTCATTCAGTTATTCTAACAACCTACGCCAGGGCCAGTGTTAGTCCCACAATGACGGCTTTTTAAATACACAGTTTACACTCCTATGAAGTGGCCTCATAACTGCGCTGGAGCCTCAGGAACGTGCCAAATGGGGAACATGCTTGAGTTTCACATTCCCCTCCCGCACTACTTGACGTCTCTATAGCAGAGTGCGATGCCAAAGATTGTGCCAGGGGAGATCTAGTGGGGGCTTTTCGGCTCGGTCCTGTGCGCGAATTCTGCGTCTAATCTTTTAAAATTGGCCCACAACTTTTCCAGGCTTGATTAAAGACTGCGTGCGCAGAAGTTTGATAACCGTTTCCTGTGAGCTCTGTGAACTGGTCGTTCTAAATGTTTGAGATACATGGAAAAGTCCAGTTGGAATGCAGGATTCTTATGGAATTATGCTGACATTGATATGGTCCTAGTGCTGAATCTGAATTGGAGAAAAGAGCTGAAATCAGGCGGCTCATGTCTATAAAAAGACTAAGAGTTTAACCTCTGTCTTCAGAAAATAACTACATTTTACATTTGCTGACATTTTAGGTGGATTTAAAGACCAAAAACTGAGAGAAATGTATGCTTGAACTAAGAACATTTTAACCCCCTGCATTTTACGCTACCAAAACCAGGTACCAGGTTGGTATTTTCCCTCTCAGATTTCTTCCGCACAAATAAAAGAGAAACCCCACATCGCAGTCTTGCCGGATGGTGCCGCACAGCTGTTTTTATGACTCAGTCAGATTTGCTGAAGTCCAGACCTGCAGCTCTGACTTTTAGGAAACTTGGTCAAAAGTGTTTCGTGCTCTTTGTTAAAATGCATCCTTACATTGCTTCAGTGTACTTGACGATAAACCGAGCCGTAAAATGCAAGAAGGCACAGGTCAAAGTAAAAAAAGCTAAAAAAATCTGACTCAATCTAGAAAAAAAGACAAGACAATAGGGCCATAAAAAGGGTCAAAGTAGCCAACGTTTAAAATAACTCGTAAGAAAACAGGAAGCTAACTCACACAAACTAACCCTCTAAATCACACACGTCAAACTTTTGAGGACCGCTGCCCTGCAGATTTTAGATGTTTCCCCCTCCAGCACACCTGATTTAAACCAGAGCACTCTCTGCAGGCCTGTGCAGAGCTCAAAGAAAGTTTTGAAGTGATCATTCCATCAGAATCAGGTGTGTTGAAGCAGAGTCAGCAGAATCTGCAAAACAGCTGACCAAAGGGGAAACTTAAAAGGTGGCTGATCTGCCCACAGAAACCCTAAAGGGACAGAACACCTAAAAAAGGCTGAACATTGTATAAAAATAGTTTTCCCACCAAACCAACAAAAGATGAATAAATAATTAAGCAACTAATTCAAACATTGTACACTCAAATGTGCAAGCTTATTTTAGAATACAGTGTTGTGTCAATGTAAATCAACAAATCCAATTCTAAAACCAATCTGGCACTGTTCTGTAAATGAAATCCTACATTTTTAGAAAACAGAACTGGAGTGTTCTATCTGCAGCCATCACAATACTCAACACAAATGTTGTTCTCTAACTTCTTGATTTATTTGTTCCTATAGGTGCAAGTGTTTTCCATTTCACCAGATAACGTCAATGTGATGTTGCCGTTTAGCTCTAATTGGCTAAAATGAGCCCAAAAGACGCTCTTAATCCGACTTTGAAGTGATGGCACACGCAGTTTAGCCGGTTTAAATCATCACACGTGTCAATTCTTCTCTACAGGAATTCTGAACAGCAGTTCAGGAATGTTTAGCACTTGTGGTTAAAGCGATCATGTGTACTTTTGCTTTGTTGTGTTTTTTATATAGTTCAATTCTTGCTGCGCCCCGTGTTTGTGAGATTAAGGTCATATGTCTGTGTCGGAGGTTAGGGGCTTTATTGGTGGGTCCATATGTGCTGGTGTTTGTCTGCTGTGATATGAAAGGCCTTCGGGCCTGTATAAACAGCCACTCATACAGGCCCATGGCTGAGCAGCATATGTTACAACAGCTGCACGTGCACTGTGTGGTGTGTGGAGGCGGTGCAGAGGTTCACAGGGGTCTTTCAGGGTAAACGCCGAACACGGTACCTATTACACATCTGATATATTCCATTAATTAGTTTTAATTAGATATGCAGTTTTGATCCACAACTCTGTGCTCCACCTGCCCAACCTCTGAGACGTGTTGTTTTTCTATAAACACTTTTGTTAGAATGAAGAGGTTTGATAATGGATAAAAGGAAGGAGAGGAAATTCTCACTATGACTATTTACAGATTCTGCTCTGTTAAGTGGGTATACAGTCCCAAAGATGGATGTAGGCCATTAGGAGTGTTTCAGTCCTCTGTGAAAGGGCTCTCCAACATTTGCCCTGGTGGTAGTCCATGTTTTCAATGATTTAAACATTTAAGGAGTTGAATTTATTGATGACAATGGTTTCATCCCAATATTCTTGATTTAGATTAGATTCCATTTAAGGATCCATGGAATTTGGGTTTAAGAACATAAACTGCAAAGTATCTTAAATTGCGTGCCTCTATGATTAGAGTATTTGTTCTTCAGATATGTAGAGACCTGTCAGACTAATAGTGCAGTGGACTGTATTAAATATATTTTGAGCACTACCTGGTGGATATGATGGATGAGTTTAATCGAGTTTATAAAGGTCCAGCTGAACACTTAACCCCTCACAGTTGATCATTTAACAGGGTATTAGAACTGCAATCTTATTGCTGATTGCATTTTTGGATATTCATGAATGCACCATAAACCCAAATTTGAATTTCCAGTAATTACCTGAAAACGTTTGTGTATGCGGTATGTTGTATTTTTGTCACAAGACAATGTGTTGTTGCTGTTTGTGCTCTGCAGGTGAAACTGGAACTCCACATTGTGTTAGCACAGCAATGTCTAAGGATTTTGCAACCTTCTAGAAATGCTAAAAACAGGCAAACGGATTTATGGCTTCCTGCCATTTTCTGCCAAGAATTAGGGTTTTAATCATTCGTGCATCACTGTGCAGTTCCAAACCGAACAAATCAACACAAATCCCCGGAAGAGGATGGATGAAACGGAGGCAAATTAATAGGCAAACATGGGGAAGGAAATGAATTCTTAATCTTGTTTGGTTGTGTTCCAAATAACTTATCACTGGCCATTACCGTGTCTCTGAAATCCCAAGGAGGAAGCAATTTGAATGGATAATTCCTGCCAACTCATTTCCTGTGTTGGGATATTTCCTTTTTTCAGACAGCACAGTGTAGGCCTGTTGCTGCTCCGCTCTGCCAGGACTCCCTGTATAGTGTTCTCGGACCAGACATGAGATCACGTTTGGCAGCTTAAATCCATTCATGTATTAGACATGGCATCATAAACATTTTAGTGTCATGGTTTGCTTTTTTTTATACTAATTTGATGGAATTATTTGGAATGCCCAAAAGGTCTCTTCATTTTTACATCGTGCTGGATCACTCGGAGAGAACCAAAGTGCCCTGAATTGTGCGTTCATTCTTACAGCATTGTAAACTCCATTGTAAGAAAAACTTGGATGTTTATTCTTTCTGAGATACATTTTAGATCAATTGTCAAAGTTCCATTTATTTAAAAGTTTCACAGAGACGAATATTAATGATTTCTGCTAGTCATGAAAACACCATGTTAGTTAGTTAGTTAGCCATGTTAGTTAGAATAAAATTGGGGTTTTAAAAATGCTTTTACACATTTAAATCTTTGTCCCCTCATTTGACTTTTGTTGGAGTAATATAAGTTTAATTGATCCCTCAGTGTAACAACATTCAGCTTTCATTTCAGCACATGTGGTTTCCATGCAAAAATGTTCAGACAAAAGCATTGGATGATTTAATCTTTTTTTTTTCTCCTTCTGTAACTGTTTAGGATGAAAGACTTTTTTTTTCTCCTTGCGTGGATGAGATTTTAAATAGTTATTTTCTCCTGGAAGTCTATCCTCAAAGCCATTAAGACTCTTGAAACACATAATGACCTCTTCATTTAAACTAATGAATAATAGAATTAAGAAAAAAAACATGAACGAATGAATGATCCCCTTCTGCTTTAGTTCTGTTTCATACTACACCTGAGCTAAAAGCACTTGAAACAATGAAGATGGTGTTTGAAAGTCTTTTGTTAAAACTCTCTGTTTCCATTCTTTGTGTAGCGGGAAAGAGCAGAAAGGAACTAACTCCCGAGGTATTGAGTTCCCTGTATCCATCATTTTCGACGAGTTGGGACCTTGGAATAGCGCCAGCAGCGTCTGCGTTAGCCAGCCGTAACTGACATTGAGTGCATTGTTTGCAGTGGGAAGCTCATGGCTGTGGCCTAAAGGTACATTCCTGAGATCAGAATGCTGTTTAAAACACAAACAGCCTTTGTGCCCTCACTGCTCTCTTCCCCTGACTCCCTCATCCACATCAAGCCTCAAGAACTAAACTGCCTCCTCTCACTCATGTGTCAACATGTGGGCTATCATTTTACTCACACCCACATACGCTCTCACACACACACACACACACACACACACTCTCTCGTGTCATTTTGATGATGAGGTCCAGGCAAGATATCTGAGCTATCTAAGCCCTGGTGGAAGAAGAGCGATGAGGTCTGAACTTTTTCAAACACAAACAGTAGTGTTTATGGTTCTAATGACCTTTTGATAACCAGAGACAAAGTAAAATAATGATATCATTTTGAAACTGATAGAATCTTTATACCAGGGCAATGTAACAAAAGCTAAATAAAAGTAAAGTAAAGTAAAGTAAGTAAAAGTGTGTCGTCACACAGGGAGCTCTCTGGGCTTCGTTTTGGTCAGCATGAAAACAAAACTGCTTGGTCTGATATTGCTGAGCCAGCTTTTTTCTGGGGTGTTGTCCAGATTGTTACAGGTAGGCCAAACTATTTACGTGTTCAACAGATAACCAGGAAAAGTCATAAAAGCCACATCGTAAAATCCCCATTTTAACTTGTTATCCTTTTTAGGTGTCATAAACATTATACAGTCTAAGTTATTGGAAAAGGTGGATAAGCTTTACCTAATACCTGCTTAAGTCATCTAACTGAACTTCTTGAATAACTCAATACAAGTATCAAAACCAAAAGAAAATAGTTCAGATTTCTGGCAATCTGGCACTCACAGATAAACTGCTGGCTCTTTCTGTTTCCAATGTAGCCTCAGTCGATCAGGCTACATTTCAATTTCAGATATCCTTGTTATGGAAGCATGTCCTCAGCTGTAGCTTAACTTTCTGGAAACCCACATTTGTTTGAAAATGGAAATGAAATGAAAGGTTGCTGATTTAGACAGTAGCTTATAAAATAAAATTCATAAAAACCTAAAAATGAATCTTTTGCTGTTACTATGATTTGTGCACACATCAAAGAAATCTGCCATCGACCTGTTACACCTTCACCAGCAAAAGCACGAGGGGTGTTCATTTGAAGGAGTTATTATTCTTGATTATACTCAATGAGCTCGTTAATATGCCTCAATTACTTTTCCCTCAACTGCTTTGCTGTGGGGGAGTTAATGGGAGGGGGGTGATTGAATCGGCGAGGATCGCCAGCTCTGCAGACCTACAGCAGCCGTGTTGAGTTTGAATGTTTGTGCAGCCCTGACGTTAGAACCATTACCTGACATCCACGTAGGACATCATGGGGTCTGGAGGGCAATATTAACAGTTTTATAGAGCAGCAGCTTTTTTCTAAACCACATGACTGTACCCTGTTTATTGCCATCAGTTGTATTCAAATTAGTTACATTAGCAGTAGTTATTACTTTTATAATTAATTTGTTAGAAATCAGGTTCTATATGAACTGTGACGTGCACATGCATGTCAGCAGCCATTCAAATAGGCCACTTTTTTGCAGATAAAGTTACTGAAGATCAAACTTAAGATTGTGGCAACACCTAAAAAGCACAGCTCTTAACATTTAACACAATTTTAGAAGTCTTTCTCGTCTAAAAGTCCAACTTTAACCAAAGTTAACTGCAGTTCAATGCATAGACAGAAGAAGTCAACAATATGTTCATGAAATCTTCTAGCATATGACCATGAAGTGATCTGAAGTGTTTCAGCCAGCGTTTAAACGTCTCCCCACTTTAAGAGACAGCGATGCCTTCTCTGCTGGATCCACTCTTCAAATCCATCTCCCCTCATCCAGTGTTTCTCAAGACTCTTCTTCCACCTTAAACTCCCGCCCAGTTCTACGTATCAACCCCTCAACAAGTGGCCAGCCAATGAGAGGCTTTTCCCCTAATGTGTGGCAGTGGGAGGCCGGGGAACCGAAAGACAACCGCTCAAAGGGGTTTCAGAGTAGAGGACCACTTTGCGACCCACGGGGGTTGTTGTTTTCCTCCCTGCGCTGTGTTTGTTTGCGCTCCCGTCCGCGCAAGCACCGCTCCATGGTCCTGCCCACTCCCCCGGAGGGCGCAGGGGACGTGCCCCTCTTGGTTTTTGTGGCTGCTGGAGATCCTCTCGGACAGAGAGCGCAACGGGGACTCGCTGAAGTGGAGTCGGTCCGGTGGAATGAGGATCGGGCAGAAACTCTCCAGCTTCCGCGGAGAGAGAACTTTTCTTTTCTTTTTTTCCCCCTCCCAGTTTGCTGTGTCTGACCGATCCGAGTCTCTGCCTTGAGTTTTTGATCCCCAAACATGTACGGATAGCGGTTGTTTCGTCGCAGAATCCGGCTCAAATGGATCAGCTCTGACGGGCGCATGGAGCCAGGATTACACAGCCCGCTGAACGCCCCCACACACGGGCCTTTCACACACCATCTGCCCCGGAATACTCATTAAAGAAAAAAAATAAAGACACTCTGTAATGTGGACATAATCCATGGATGCGACGCAAGTTTTATTCGTGGCTTTGCTCTGAGCTTCCTTTCTCTTTTTTTTTTTTTTTTTCCTCCCCGTGCGCTCGCAACAATGGCAAACTCTGGCACACTGCCACGAACCGTCCGCAGATCCGGTTGGCCTCTCGGCTGCGCGCTCCTGTTTTTTGCCCACTTCTCCGCGGCCGTGCCGTCCCACGGACGGCGGCTGATTTGCTGGCAGGCCATCATGAACTGTCAGGCCGAGCCCGAGTGCAACTACGCCTTCGAGCACTACAGCCACGCGTGCGGGCCCGTGCTGAGCGGGGAGAGGAGGAAGTGTCCCAGCCACTGCATCTCGTCTCTCGTCCAGCTCAACATGACCAAGAGCGGCCCGGCCCTGGAGGACTGCAGCTGCGGCCGCGACGCGCTCTGCGCCAGCACCAAGCGCGCCATCGAGCCCTGCCTGCCCCGCACCACCAGCACGGGCTGCACCGAGGCCCGGCACCAGTGCGCCCGGGACCCGCAGTGCAACTCGGCCATGCACGACTACCTGCACCACTGCGGGAAACTCTTCAGCGGGTCCATCTGCACCAACGCCTGCCGGAGCGTGATCGCCAACATGCGCAAGATCCCCAAGGGCCAGCAGCTGGACACCTGCATGTGCGACGGCACGGAGAGGGCCATCTGCGAGTTCGTCAAGAGCAGCATGAAGGAGCTGTGCTTCGACTACCCGGACAGGTACGAGGCCAGCGGCTCCCAGGAGGACGACGAGGACTACAGGGACCCGATCGAACCGCAGGAGGAGGAGGTGGAGAGCGGAGCCGATCTCCCCGCGGCCCGCTGTGTTTTGACCCTGCTGGCATCCATTTTGGCTGTGATGACCTCTTTTTAATTCTGGGGTTCTTAAGTTTCCGGCTATAAAGCAATCTGAACTTCTGTCACTCATTGACCTGCGACTATTGTGAACGGGCCGGAGCCTCAAAGACCCAAAGGGAAAAGGTGTCTTCTGTCAGAGGCTTTTCCTCAAAGACCCTGTAGGACATCGTCATATTGGGGATATTTCTATGCAAATAGAAGCAGAAAGATGCTTTTTCTGCGTCTGAACTCTGGGCTCACCCAACTTCTGGGCTCTACAGGATGCTTTGCTCGTGAGATAAGCTGAATAGGATCGCCTATACTTGCTCTGTCACAGACACACAGTTGGCTTATTTTGGTAACAATGCAGCGTTTAATCACGTTTATCAGCTGTGCACTGCCAATCTTTGCTTTTCTTCTTTCTAAAGTATGAACTATTTTTGTATGACAGCTGCCTCTTGGCGCCAGAATATCTGATTTACAAGTATTTAATGTTCGAATCCACAAACTTGTAAATAGATTAGGGGTTAAAGTTAAACAGTAATTTATTACAAGTGTACTAGTTGCATCCAAATGGTCACCGTGTGTATACAAACTGAGTATTCCAGCTTTAAAGGGACGTTATTTCAACTAAAGATAGTTTATATTCATTGTATATATGTTTATAGCCTATATAGATTTTTTTCAGAGAATCCTGTATGTTTTAGGCTATGAGATGATTTATTCATGATTAAAAGTCTAGAAGAAAACCAGAAAATGTCTAAATTCACTGTATGATTGCCTTAATGATACATTTTTACAGAAGGCATAAAAGAAACTTGAAGATACAATTCCTGACTGTGACTTCTTTTTCATTTGCATCACATTTTGTCATTGACAGTACTGTCTTTTAAATCACATGAAAGCTAAGGCACACTCAAATAGTTGTGAGTGAAATTCTTCCAGCATCTTTCTTTTGAGCTCAGTTGTGAGAGAGAAATGGAAAAAATTACTTTTTTTTGTCGTTTTTGCTTTAATAAATACGGTAGTAAATCTGGGACCCGGAGCACTTACGCTGACAGTAAGATCTGAAGTATTACTTCTACAACTCTCTCCCGACCCCTCTAAGTTACATCTGTTTGAACTATTTCGCTTCATGCCTACTGAATAAAAAGAATGGAAATCAGATGAGTGTGTGATTCTTTATTATGCACTCTTTTTAGACACTTTTGTCATCCTCTCTTCACTGAAGATCACAGGATTTGACTTCTGTCAATGGTAAAGGCCTTGTTGAGTTTTTTTCACCCAAGTCTTTCCACTGATAAACTCAATCAGATGTAACATATGCAAAGTTGTGTGAGAGTTGTCTTTTTCCCCTCATTTTACTCTTATTTTTGAAAGATTAGCGTTCATGAAGTGAAATCTGACGTCTCTTTCAGGTGAATCCTTAAACCAACTGGCTAACAGACACACTGTAAACCTTTGAACTCTCCGTTTTTTTGAGCTATAATACATAGGAATTTAAACGCAGGCCTGGGTCTCCTGCTGAGCGATAGCCTAATGACCTGCTATGTCTTGATTTAGCTGCCTTTTGTCAAAAGGAGCTGTCACCATAAATCAACAAAACACCCTCTCCCCTCCTACGTCACCACTGACAACACACTACGATCGGAGTTAATCTGGCTCTTCGGCTTTTCTCTAACATGGATTAAAGGTCTGATGTAAAAAATCTTATCCCAATGGAGATGGCAAAAAGGATATTGTTATTTCAGATATATCTAAATACATTCATGTGTTGATGTGACTGCTTTATTCCTTTTAGGGGGGTGCAGTTTGGTTTAAATTAAGCCAGTGGATTAGCTGTGTAATTAACAACATTTCTACGGGCTACCTTTCCAAAAGTTTTGATCAAACCTTTTTCTAATTAAGATAACTTCTCACCCAGGTAGCAGCAAGTTGATTTGTCGAGTCAGAACTACCTGCAGGCTGTTTATTTCCACGAGACAGTGCGTATCTTCCTGACTGGCTGCAGGGGCTTTAAATCCAAGATTTTTCCGCAAAATGTTTTATTTGAGGGGGACAAGGGCCCTCGAGCTGAATGGATGGAAGAGAAGTCGAGTGGCATCTTTGTCATGGAAATGTTAAGCACATAATAGTTGGGGAACACAATGGGGAGGCACTTCATTCTTTCAGGCTGGCTTGACACCTCTGGAGAGCCGAGCAGTGGGGAAGCATGTGGGAACGATCTGCTGCTGCCTGAGTCTCAAGCTTCCACCATCAAGCGAAGAAGAAGAAAAACCCATGGTGGCTCTAGTTTGGGGTATTTTGTCCAGGATATTGCCCCGTGTTTAATCCTTTCTTTCTGTTCTTGATTATTTAGTACTTCAAAATATAGCCAGAAAAACTATTGCAAACTTAAGTTGTCAAAGCTAAAAAAGTTAATACATTTGAAAATCTAAGCAAGAAAAAGTTAGATAAAAAAATCATTCGCATTATACAGTCTGTTGATTGTGTAGAAAGCCCCTAAAACCCAGTGGCTTCTAAATGAAATACCCCGTCTGTTTCGAGCAGTGTCGGTAATGCGATCCACCGTGCATGAAGCTTTCCAGGCAAGAGAATAGCTCCGCAGCCCAGCCTGTCTTCCCCTCCTCCTCCTTGTCTTTCTTTTGCTTCTCGCATTTGTTCGGGGCAGTTTCAGCATTTAGGAAAAGCACAGCGTGTGTTGATTAGGCTATGATAATGCACACTGTGTGAACGGGTGAAAGCATTCTCTCAAAAAACAGGCCCTTCTGTCATAAAATGAAATCGATACACAATAAGAGCTCGGGTATGTTCCACAGAGTTGAGCCTGTGTGGAAAATTCCAGGCTCATGATGTTTTTAAAGAGGAATTTCTAGCATGAATATCAAAGCAAAAAAGATGCACATTATATCGTAGATATTGCGCTGTCTGCTGCTCTTGTAAAGAGAAGGCTTTTGTGGGGGTGGTGCCGGTGGTTTTGGTTTGATTTACAAACTGTGGCTGTTTGTGTTCCAGCTCTTTGAGCATGTGTAAGGTATCTCTGCCATCAACTTTGCTTCAGTGAGCTTAGTTCACTTCCAAGCTCTGTTCCTTTGGCCTCCCGAACAAAACGGCCCACACTTCACCCCATGCAGATCACTTCACCCCTTCACCCCGAGCTTATCGCAGCACAATGTTTACAAAGGTGCAGAGCACCAGCCTCTGAGGATGCTGGAGGTTCTGCACTATCACTTGGCTGCTCCCAATTAGACTTTTAGCATATTTTATAAAATACATAACTTTTTTCTCACTCCTATATTTTTTTAAATGAGCAAGTTGAATAAGTAAAGTTTCCTCAAATGATTACATTTCTCTTTTCCTTTATTTTTTGCTGTTTTTTTTTTTTTGCTGTTCATGGAATATTTGAACTTAGCCCTACTTTCCTTGAATTACTTTTCAGTTAATTTCTTTGCAAGAGTTGGCTTAATGTGTGTTTCTTTTTTCCCCTTGTTCTTGGAGAGGTAAATGGAGTGAGCATGGAGTTAATTCCACTTTAACTTAATTCACAAGTACTTGATTTTAACCAAGAGGCTAAAACATTCCATTTAATGTGTTGCCTATAGACTTAAATTGTGAACACGCACATACATAAGTATGGATATGTATATAAAGATATGTAAAGAAATTTGCTACCATGTTCAGCATTGAGGTGAACTGCTTTGGGTCTCTTGATGGTTCTTCAGTGTTCCACTCTTTAGTGTTTTCACAAAAAGATCGTCCCTTGTTGTTATTCGGTGTGGTCAAAGACTTCCTTCATATTTTTTTTTTTACAGTTATTATTTATTATTCAGCCACAGTTAAATAAAA
>CAJRST010011112.1:18444089-18466623 GCA_907169785.1 Menidia menidia | reverse complement strand
AATAAATAAATAAATAAATAAATAAATAAATAAATAAATAAATAAATGTAAAAAAAAAGGGGGGGGGATCCAGCTGAGCATAGAGGTTAGTGGCTAGTTTAGCATTTACATGCCAAAGTGAGTTAGATTTCCAGTCCCCTTTACTTGGTGGGGTAGTTTAACTCTGAAAACTTGACTTTGCATGATTGTTCTTTCAATGTACATGGAAAATCTGGCTCTTGGTCTACGAAACTAGGTTTCTCTTTCCCTTGCGGTTAACGTCTGACACCCCTTGTGCTTGGGTCATATTTCTCCCAGGCGTTTGTTTTTTTTCCAGGGCTCCACGTGACGCTGTGCAAAAAAAAGTGATGTAGAAACGGCTGGACAGTTGGAATGGCCGAGAAGGAGGCACTGAGATGGAAAGTTCATTTGAAAGGATTTGAAAACAATCCCCTAAAGTCACCGCGGGGTAGTCGGTGGAAGGGGCTCCACCTCGGCTCCCCTCGTGGCCCCCCGCCACGGCTTTGCCGCGCACTTGTTCAAAGGTAGTCCTAAAAAAAAGCACTACCACTGAACACGTAGCTTGTTCCCTGTTTGGTGATGCGCAGTGACATGCAAAGATCACTGATCGCACATCGCTCTCATTAGCTGCATCACCTATGCAATAAGACTTTCCCGAAACCCCTAGTTGTTTTTCTCCCTCCCATTTCAGCTGCCACTTTGATTTCATCACGCCGGACCACTGCTGAGTTCACAACCCTTTGAAATTAGAAAAAAGGGCCTGTAATCCAGTTACCCGAGTTGCGGCGCGACTCCTCGGGTCCTGAGAGAAAAACCTGCAGCACTAATCCTTCTGTCAGCGTGTGCACGCTTTGCTACCTGACTGTTTGTGGCAGCCATTTAAGATATTCGCTGTTGAAAATGTTTCTTTTGAATGTCTGACAAAAGGGGGTCACAAAGTGTTGCGCACTGGTTTTGTTGGTAGGCCGGCGGTGCTCATATAGCAGGTGTAGTGTTGGGAAAATCAAAAAGGTGAGGCAAAGAGCCCTTCAGAAATGGATAACAGTATTCAATATGTGTCTGTTTTTATTCTTAAGAACCGAAAAGCCGTAAAAGATTCAACAGTAAGACTGACTGAGGTTAAGCGAAGAAAGAAAGGTCTTCTCCATCTACCGGAGAACAGTACACCTTCACCTGAATTGTTCTAGAAGAAAAATCCAAACGACCAGCTGAGCAGTCTTCTTGAAATCCGGATGTCAGCCACTGACAAAATCAAATCAAATTGGAACTTGTCTGAATTCAATCTTGGCAACATCTGCAACGTGCTTGAAGATTTCTGAAACGCCTCGAAACATTCACTTGCCCTGGATGGAAAAGAGAGCAAGAGGTCGCTTTAAATGCAAGCCCAATAAAACTAGTGGGGATGATACATGATGTATGTCAACGTATGTTGTGTAAAAATGTTAGTTAAGAGTCTACAAAATGTAAAGTGGTGGAGTTTCAAGAGATTTAAGATAACCTGGGTCTGTCTCCAATAAGTTAGAACAAGCAAACACATACTAGTAATCAGACATTCTGGAAAAAGTCCAGATACTTAAAGTATCATAACTGGATGGGTGGGTTGGAACATATTTACACGTGCATGTATCTTCAATTGGCCAAATCCTCAGGTAGGTGTGGTATCATGATACACGTATTGGCAGTTTTTTTTTTTAAAAGGTATTTTTGCAACTTTGCCCAATCAAAGCCTTGTCATGGTTTTTGACATTTGTATTTGAAAGAAACAACTTTTCTATTGATAAGGACGTTGCATCCAACAATATCTGACTCAGTCCATGTGTGACTGGACCAGGTTATCGTTCAGGAAGTGTACAGCAAGCAAACGTCTCACAGCCAATCACATCTGGAGTTTGGCTGAAGCTTTGTCTCTCTGTTGGTATGTGTGAACCATCTGCAGTGTCAGACGCTTTCAACTGAATCTACTCTGTCCATCCAGCAAATAGAATTAGCAACCTTTTTGACTATTGTGGTGTTTGTTGCTGATTTTGCGTATTGCTTATGTTTGGAAATATGCTTGCCTTTTGCAGTGAATGTCAGAAAACTGAATCTCACTCCATTGTGATTTCTTATTTTGTGCAGTTAATCACGAGTTTGTATGCGTTTTTCCTAGCATGACGTATCCATCCATCCATCAATCCATTATCGTTACCACTTATTCGCTAACGGGGTAGTGGGGAGAACTGGATTCTATCCCAGTGGTCAATGGACGAGAGGCGGGGTACACCCTGGACAGTCCACCACTCCATCTCAGGGCCAAGCACGGCGTGTCCAAGTTTTCTCTGTGCTAGCCGCATGGCCGCAGTGGCTTTTCGCCATCCCTCAATCTGTAACAGCCAGCAGGTCCAGCTGCTTAGTGGACTTGTGTGTGTTTGTGTTTGTGTGTGTTGGGGGGGGGGGGCATGTTCACACATCAGTGGAATCACTGGAGTGTTTGCCTTTCACTTTGACCACAGCACAAACAACTTCAACCCACAAATAAACAAAACACGAGGCGGGGGCCACAAGTGCAGCAGGACGCGGTCCAAGAGGATCTGCAACAAAGAGGCCCGGCCCGCTTCACTTTGTGAGTCTGTGCCTGTGTTTATCTGTGTGTAGGTGCGATGCGTGTGCAAACGCATCACTCGCAACAGAAAGTGTTTGTTTTTTCCTGTCGCTTTTTTTTTCCCTAAAGGAATGTAGGTCGTCTTGATAGTAAGCTGACTAATCTGAATTTTCCTGGCATGATTACCCACACCTCCAAAAAGCCTCCTCTGGCCGTGCACCTTTGTGGGGCCTCCACAATTTAAGGAAGAGGAGGATACGGGCTGAGAGAGAGGGGGGGATGGGCTGAGACAGAGAGGGGAAAATACAAAACTTGCTGACACGGGGCATAACTTAATTTCCACGGTAGGGGGACAGCTGTGTGGAGTAATCTGCCATGGCAGCCCATTCAGACTTCAATGGTTGGTTTGACCCGCCAAGGAAAACTCCAACTCCAGCCAGCCCTCTCTCAGTGACCGGGCCACCATTTATGGGACCGTCTTAAAGAAACATACCCCTCTCAATTGTTACCGATAACACCCCCTACACACACCCACACACACTCACACACACATACACAAACACACACACACACCATATGATTTTTTTAGGGGTCTATTTTCAAAAGTGGGGTTCCGTTTCTTGCTCAAAGACACACAGACATGTGACCCCGACAAGCCAGAAATCACATCAGTCCTGAGCTAGATAAGGCCCCTTATGGACAGGAAAAAAGAAATGAGGTCTTTTGGATAAGTTTAACTTTTAACTTGAATCCAAAAATTTGCTTTGAACTTTATCTCAAGCAAAAGGGTTATTTAAAAAACCATAGAAACCATAGTTTTAGACCATCCAAACATTAAATTAACCTTCTTCAGTGTGGAAATTGAAGCATCTTAATGAAAGCAGGTCGAATTGAAAATTTAGGTTTAAGATTTGCTAAACTCTTGCTCTCATTCTTGCTCAGTTTCTTGGGACAAACACAAAATAATTGGAAATGCATATAAGCCTTTGTGGCCCTTTCCAACTTTTTTTTTGCATCATTTAGTTGTGTATAGTCATGAATATAGAGATAATATTTTCTTGCTCAAAACATTTTTTGGAAATATTTGCTTTATTTTAAACTGATGTGAGAGTTTTGTTTTTATTTGAGCTTGAGCCACTTATGTAGTCTGTGACTGATCACCAATACTCCAAAATGTCATATCAACTTTAGGAAGTTGTTAAAACCGATTGTTATATTGAGTTTTTTGTCTCAAAGCCATCTGAACCATTAACTCTTATACTTTTTCTGTTATTTATATACAAGCATAAATAATTTAACAACTCGAATGATGTAAACAGGAGAAGTGTTTTCGCTCTGAATGAATAATGACGCTGTAACTCGGGAGTTGTGAGGAGTTAATAGTTTGGCAGTGGAAGTCAATAGGGGCTGGGGTCTCACTCCATTAAGCTGACCCCCAGGGCCACGTATTCACCCCTCACACATTCATTTCCTCTTTTATGCTCCTTCCCCTTTCACGGGAGAGACCAGGCCGCGGTGCAGGCTTATGCAGAACAGCCCCATTACAGACTGTAGGTCATAAATATGTTGTTGAATGCGTGAGCTGAAGTGGCTTTGTTAACCAAAGCTTAAATGGGAGCCTTCAGAGTATATAATGAAAAGGCAGGCATGAGACAGAGGGAGCTATGGAGAGTACTGATCACAGCACTGGTTCTTTAGCTTATCCCCATAAAAAAAAAGCAGTTAATTCACAGCATGTGCACGTGTGCCGAGTTTTAGTTCCACCTTCTGGACTGTGTATCTAAAAATGTCTCCATAATGTCACCCCACACACACGCATAAATATATAAATATATATAAATATATATAGATAGATATATAGATAGATAGATATATGTGTATGATTGTGTACTTAGTAGATTAGTAAATGATCCAGAGGTGCTCAGTGTGACCTTCTAAACATTAGTTTAGATCTCTGTTCTCCGTGTTGTGCTTCCTGCCGAGGCATTTGTAAACATTTTCAAGTGAAATCCCAAGAGCAAACACATCTGAAAGCCTTCAACGGGAAGCTCTTCACCCCTCAGTTGTAAGAAGTTCAGAGGCGAGGGTGTTTGAAGTCAAACAAGTGGCTCTAAGAGAAGTGCTGAGTGTAACTTGGAACAGGAAGCAATTAATTGATTTAAAGGAGCGAATCCATTGTAAACAAAAGGACAGGTGTTTTCTTTACTATTTGCTTCCGCAAAAATAATCAAAAGTCAATTCAACATTGAATTGTGGCTTTGTGTGCAAATTCCTGTTAAACTTGGCTGACAGAATCAAAACGCCGAATGAACAATTCGGTTCCGGCTCCACTAGTGCTGCACACAATGGCTCAGTTTGCCGAATTAACTGAGAATTCGATAAAGTTCATGATGGAGCAGGAGCTTTTTCAAATGTGTCTGCATTTATTTTAGGGAGCAACTTTGGCACCAACTGAGTTAGAGGCATTCAGGAGGAAGACTGTTCCCCTCTTAAGTTGCATTCGCAAGAAGTTTGTCGGTGGAGTGACAGTAGACGCACTCGTCACAAGGAGTGGTGATGAAATATCGTGATTATGCAGCTCTGGAATTTTACTTGAGAAGTGGGACTCGGGCAGACATGTGTGCCTCTCTTTCTCTGCAAGCAATGGGATGACACATGGTGAGCCATCAAGCTCAATTTAATAAGTCAAAATATGCCAAATTAAGAGATGATATAAACATTTGTGATCATAATGCGCTGGACATAATAGTACGTTAATCCAGAGTTTTTCCACAGTGCTTCTGCAATCTTTTAACGGCATCTCACATGAAAATCTGAGTTACCCCCATTCTAATAGAGGAAGAGATCCGTGCGTGTTTTGTCTCAAGCTGCACATGTCACGTTAAGAGGAAGGTGGGGTGTGCACCAGGGAGTTAGTAATGTCTACATAAAGTTGTGTATGTGTGTGTATGTGTGTGTGCATTGGGGGAGGGTGCTGCAGCAGAGGCGAGATCGGGAGTGAAAGTGAACAGGATGAAGTTTTGGCAGGATAGTGGGAGTGTTTTTGTCAGCGAAAGTGAGACAGAAAGCAACACAGCAGGAGAAGGGGGGTTTACCGAGGAATGAGCCTCCTAAACATCATCTGGAGTTAGTATGGAATGTATAGCAAGTTTGACTTTTCTTGTCAAAGTCAAAAACCCCTTTTCCATAACAATGGACTAAACTTCTGAATCATCAGTGTGTACTATACGATTAGTACACTCAATAGTACACAAAATGTACCAAACTTGACTTTGCATACTGTGTTTCATTGCTTTTCTCACGCACTTTAAACTATTTCCCTGATAAGGTGAACTGTATGAGATTTATAACTGTAAATGTCATGTAAAAACAAAAGCAAACAACTGCTTGACTTTGGGTTTCTTAAAGATTCCACTGCTGTTATTCAGTCAGCAACAGGGAGTTCATGTCTGACGAGGGTCAAGCAGGTAAACCTCTGGAGACAGCTGCTTCCTCTTGGCCAGAAACCCAAATCTTCCCTCATTCACACACTAGTGTGTTTAGATGGAATATTTAGTTGGAAAACAAATTCCTTCAAACAAATACTAATACAGTTATGTTCACATCTAATCTGATTCAGTCATGTGGTCTGACCCATCAAAAACATGTGATGGTGTATTTCTCTGCCATGCAAATCATTTGATTGAACTTGTTATTATTATGTATTAAGTTTTTAGACTGCATAGGGGCTTGTGGATTAAAAAAAATTGAATGATCTTAATTTATTTTGGTTCTGGGCAAACATTTTAGATCTGTCTTTTCTGATTTCCTTCTCCTTTTCTATGCTACTATCTTACAGTGACCAAATCAGTTTGATGACTCAAAATGCACTCAGGGATGGAACCAAATAGCCTTTTTCAACACAAAAAGGCACATGGCGGATAAGTAATGTATGCAACAGAGGACAGAAATACAAGAGATGACATACTCTGCAAGTCTCTAAATTGATATACTGTGCATTTTTAGCACATCTTGAAAGCAGAATCATGCAGCGGCGCATCTAGATATATTATGTCTTCTTTTAAAAGCTGCAGGGATACCGGTGTGCACCCAGAACTATGCAAAGAAAGGAAAAAGAAAAGGCAAACACCAAACAAAATGTAAGGTTATGGTTATGAGCACCGATTCTATTTTTTTGGTCAATAGTTGAAAGTTAGGGGAATTCCATTTTAATGTGAACTTGGTTTTTACCCTTTTTTGCAGAGCCAGTGTGAAGGTAAATTGAAATTTCCTCACTGGAGTTGTGCTTTAGGTGCAAAAGCACATCGTGTGAGATTGACCTTCCCTTCACAAACGCGACTCAAAAGGCATATAATCCCATTTCCAAATGTCACATTGTAGAGTTGGCAGAAACATAGCGCATTGAGCACCATAATAGGTGTACAGTGTGTTAAGCTGGTCTGGTGCTCCAGTGGGCATTATGGGATTAGTTAACTTTGTCGAACGAACGCGAGCAGCTTTCATGTGGTTTACTTTCATCTTTGAGAGCAGCCTAGCTGCTTCAGATAAGGTGATGAAACGTCCCTGAGGTGCCCCGGAGAAACAAAAGCATTTCCGTCCTTCCATCTATTTGGGGAGAAAAAAAAGGATTAGATGTTTCTCCATTCGACACGACCGTCTCTAACCCATCCTTCTCTTTGCTCTTCCTCTCCACCAAACACGCCATTCCACCGCTTTTGCTGAGTTTGTGGTCGTCTTACTTAATTAATTTAGCATCCACGGTTGGACGTGGCAGCACGGTAGGAAATTTATGGACTCCTGTTTAACTTTGAGCCGCGTGATTATTTACCGAGGCAGTCAAACACAAGACCCCGAAACCCCGGATTTATGGAGTGAACGGCATAAATATTTAGATTAGAGTCTGACCTACAGCTGCACCCCAGACAGCAGGCACACACAGATTGCATAATTCACACTGTAAGGGCTCACTTTTTCTCTTGTTTGACACGAACCGTGCACTAAAATCAGTAAGTTAAGACGTCGCTGCTGTTTTAGTAGCAGCGGCATATAATCTTGCACAATCCCTCATGGCCGTGGCCACAGCTGGATTTATGAAGCGCACAATCACTTCCAGATCTGCAAAACAAAACGCTGAAAATACTGTTTGTGTATTTGTTAAATGGAAATGGCACCGTCTGGTTCAGAGATATATGACTCTCCTCCCTCCAAATTAGAGGCTGTGAACTGCCATGAGGCCCGAGTCGAAGAAGTCTTGTTGAATGTGTGTCTCACTTTCTGGGCTTTTCTTCACTCGTTTGTTTTCGCACCTCCCCGTTGGCTGCCGAGCTGAATAAATTAATCATCCTGATTATTCCGACTATGAAAGCCCTCGATTTTTTTTTTCTTCCTTTTTCCTGATTATCGGTGCAAACCTAAAAAAAAATAAAGACGGCCATAAAACACTCTTTTTTACTCCCCTTGCCTGAAGTGACAAATTGTCGTTGCTCTGAGGAGAACTGATTCATTTCCATGCAGTCACTTTGCTTTACATCTGCCCATGAATGGTGTATCAGCTTCCAGTGGGTCCTTGGCCTTTGTTTGGAGAAAAGGAAACAACAGCTGTTGCTTTCACAGAATTCTTTAACCCGGGTCAACGGAAAGTAATCCACCCCCTTTATTTCATTAAAAAAGAGGATATGGCTCCAAGGATATGGTTCCAATCTGACACCACCTCTCACTTTTTTGTGTCATGCATACACTTTCTTTTTAAATTTCATACAGATTCTCTCTCTCACACACACATTCTACTTTTTTCTTTTTATCCAGTGGAGGAGGATTTAGAGCAGGAGGAAAAAAGAGAAAAACCCGTACGTTCAGCTCCTTCTTTCACCTGTCCCATTATTAGCAGCGATGAAGGACACCGTCAGAATTCCCCCCCAATTATTCTGTCTGAGAGCCACCTCTCCTCCTTCGTCCACCTGTTGAAAGAACCAAATGAGTCCCGGGCAGGAATGTTAATCACAGAATCTGACATGCTGCTGGAGATCTGGCCTTCGGCCTCTCAGCGGGCCTCTCAGACAGGTGGCTCGGTCTCAGATGAGCAAATCTAACATGGATACGAGACGTTTTCAAACGGCCGCAAACCTGGATTTTAATCTTTGAATGATTCTGGTTGTAGTTAAATGACCAGCTATCAAAGTAGGCTTATGAATAAAATAAAAACATAGTGCTCAGAATTGGTTTTAACTAATGTGTGTTGGTATTTTTACATACAGTTACTTTGGGTTACATAAACGTAATGTAAAAATCATCCACTTAAATGTTGCCACATTTGGATCCGTTTTCTAAAAATGACCAAGCTCGTACATTACTTTTTTTTTTTAAAAGAGAGAAACCTTTGAGTAGAACATTTATTTAATAAATACATCTTCTTATAACAAAAAACTAACTTAAAAGCTAAATCATCACAGCTTAAAAAATGTGTCAAATGAAAAATCTGCATGTCTGGCTTCATCATAACCACAGAAGCAGAACAGTGCAGTGTGTCGCACACACTGATCTCATTAGACAATTAAAACTGGTAGGTTGTGTTTACTTAACTTTAAAGTGTAACATTGTCTCAGATTCTGAAATTTGATCCTGACTTTTTTTGGTTTATGTGGTGTGTTCATTGAAAGGCCTAACGATGTTTTGCTCTCATCTGATCACACATCTCTGGGATATTGTTATCACTATATTAAAGAACACTTTCCATGTGCCATTTTGCATTGTAATGAGAAAGAGAGCGGCAACCGGAGGATGGATGATGATCTTTGTCAAGAAAATTCATCATGTATTGCAAACAGCCTCGGGGCAGCAGAGATCTTTGTCAAACAAAACACAAACTAATTGCAGTGCAGTGTGCTGCAGGTACTGCTGTTGGGCTGTTTGATGTGTGTGTGTGTGTGTGTGTGCGTGTTTGTGTGATTTGTCCTCATTATAGAGGGAAACCACAATGTTTCATCTTGAAATTAGGCACGATGTCAAGCAGAACATGTTTGGGGGTGGTTAACCGGCATTTATGAGCATCCTGGTAAGATACCTGTGCTTACCAGGAAGCTGAATTCATCCACATTCCAGTGCAGCTGCACAGTATAAATGACAAATCCACAAATACTCATAATCAAATTAAGAAATGGCAGATTTCAACAGGTGTGTTGAAAATACTGCACATCCAAACCAATTAAGGTGCTACAAATGCACTCAAAACGCACAATAAGTGATTTGTGAGTATCTTTGGCTGAGTTGGAAACATAAAAAACTAGAAGTGGCGCAAATCAAAGAATGACATGTATCATGAATGGGTTTTTAGCATTTTCAAACATGGAGGACTTTTAAAAATTCTAATTTTCCCTGCCCGGGGTGTATCCTGTGTCAAATAAAGCCCAGTGGATGTTCTCCTGTCTTCATTTTCGAGTTGTTAGAAAAAAATTTGAAAATCAAAGAAACTGACAATCCCATTTTAAGACATTATTGTAGCAAAACCTACAATGTTAAAGCACTGCAAAGTTTCTGAAAGTCATATTTTAAATATTACAGTTCAAAACAATTATTTGCACTATGGATATGGAGTAAAGTTGTGTAATGATGTTCTAAGTGCCGAGCTAATGGAAAACTGAGGAAAACTGAACACGGTTCCACATAACGTGTTGGAATCTGCCAGTGACTCGATACCTTACATTGAGCTGAAAGTGCAGGTGCTCGTGCATCTTGGAAAGCTTGACTGGATCCAGACTATTTAGCAGCAGATGATGCTAAACCCTGAGGTAATGAGGGCGATAATTCTCCAAACTTCCGTCTGTCATAAGTTTGACGAATGTAACGGGAATGGTGGGTTGTGTGTACCTGGTGTGTGAGCGGGCTGACTGCCTCCTGTCTGCCGTTCTGCACGGGTCCTCCCTCCATCGGCCGCTGGAAGCTGCGGTCATGCTGCGTTTGTTGAGAGATGAGGTGTGCAGCCCCCGGTTGACCACTGGCCAAGCCCTGCCTGTAATGATGATGTCTGACACAGATTGGTCTGCACTGGGAAAAAAAAAAAACATCAAAGCAGCAGGAACAAAGGTTGTCATTCTGTTACAGCAATTTCTTTCTTAAACCCCAAGCGCTCTAGCCTCCGTTAACTCACACCCATATATGCCGAAGGTGAAGAGGTTAGCTTCGTATGCGTGTTTCATCTTGCTGTTATCACAACTTCCCTCAAACCACTTCAAAAGCCATGTCAGCATAAAGATGTTTGTGTTTTGACTAGCATGGCTCCTGGCAATCCTTTTTTTTTTTTTTTTTACTTCTGACAGCATGATAAAATTGGTGAAACACACACACACACACACACACACACACACACACACACGATCTCATCCCCATCCTGTGATCTGTGCTTCGACATCTTCAGTCAAACTGATAATTTTGAGTTGTGTCTGGAAAATGGTTTCAAGCCATTGTTCAGGTGTAAAACGCACTTCGAAAGGTTCAAATAAACATAAGTGACGTGTTGCTTTTTAACATTGTGTGAAGAATCTTCAGAAAACAGCGATTAGCCAAAGAACGCTTCATTAGTCTCTTGGACTAATAACCTTGTGGCCTATGTGATTCCCTCAGAATGGAATTTTTTAACAGACTTTATTCTAAATGCAGTACAGAGAATACATTAGGCGCTGTTAGGACAGGGACATGTTTATCAGTGTGTGACATTCCGTCATTATCTAACATTTGGTAACTGAACCTAAACTTTTCAGAGAGAAAAGGAGTTCCATTCTTCTACTGCACTGGCCTCTAAATAGTCAACAATTGTATTTCGCATTTCATGATGCACCAAAATACCTGTTCAGGTTGTACCCCGCTTCTCGGCCAATGTCAGCTCAGGGTATAAACAATGGATGAATGCACCAAAATGTTTCGAATTGAAGAAAAAGTCTGGACTGCAGGCAGCCACTTTTGCTACAAAGCCATAATGCAGTAATAGATGCCGCCATGGATGAGCACTTTTGCTAAATAAGGTCACTCCCTGAAATGGACGTTATCTGAATTGGTCTGCTGTTGACCACACTCCTTTTAGGAACCCACGCACCCCTGGTTAATATGGTCTCTGCACTAAATAAAGCCTCGTCTTCATCCTCCTCTTGTCCCGAACCAAAATCCCTCACAACAAAGCCACCTTTTGGCTTTTTGAGAGGAGGAACGTCCCCCTGACACCCGGCCTGCCCTCCTTCTTTAGCACCTCAAGAGCTTCCAGGATCTAACACTCTTAAACAAACAAAAACTCAATGGGAGAAGAGCAAAGGGCAAAGAGCCCCAGTTGACTCTCTAATGCTCCACTTGCACAATCTCAGTGCTTGAGATCACAGCTTTCGCTGCCGTATTTATCTTTTATATTCGTCTGATATTTGCTCGGCGTGTTGGTTTTGCAGCCATTCAGACAGTGGCAGTGATTCGGAACACGTATTGCGGTGAAGTCTGAGTGAATACATGCAGAGCAGTGTGGATTAAGCTCATCTTAATGCCTTCACTCAGCAGCGACTATAACCTAATGAGCAGCTTTTGTGTGCTTTTTGTCACTCATGCTTAATCAACAAAGGAAAGCTTCTCAGTGTCACTAAGGAGAACTTAGTCAAATCAAACAAAGTGACCACAGTGTAAAACCTTTCTAAAGCCCTGCCTCAGTGAACTAAAACATAAACGGAGGTTTCTCATTCGTCTTAACAGTTTTAAACAGCAGACAGATAGTTTGTATAAAACTGCACCGCTGACACGCTACTCGTGTTGATTTGTACTTGCCATTAGGTCATGGATTCCTAATATGGAAAGCTAAGAATGAAACACAATGGGGGGGGAAAAACAAAACCAAATGTGTAAAATACACTTCAATTTTATTCATTCTTTTTTTCACTTTTTTCTGTTTTTATTTACTGTGTTATTTTAATGAAAGCTCATGAGGCCTACTATAGTAAGAAGAGTTGGTTACACCTAATCTATAATGAAATATCTTTGTTAATGAAGACAGGATCACATTCATGTCCCACAAAAAACTTTGTTGAGCTTATCTGTTTTTTAATGGCATGTGAAGCTACATTTGGGGAGTGCTTGGTGTTTTTTCCTGAAACTTTATGCAGCCTTTCAATGCACTTAGTCTTGCTTTGTGATTGCTTTAATGGGAACTCTGCAGGCGGAACAACCTGTCCTATGCAACATGCGTAATTTGGGCAGTTATGGTGTGGAGGCGGGTTTGTTGTGGGTTTCAAAGAGGTTTCAAACTCTTTCCTCTGATGTCACCCTCACACAACCCGAGCAGGAGTGTGTTTTCATCCGCCTGTGGGTCGGATTTCTCTTCTGATTCTTTTGGCTGAGAAAGTCTGAGAGACTTGCCCATCTTAATATTTCTTTTCATCAATGGTGTGCTGTGGTCTTCATTTCCCACCAAATTAACAGTGGCCAGAGGTAAAAAAAGGAACCGCTGATGAACCACAGCTTCAGATTCATTTAGAAGTCATGCTACGAGAGAGATTTATTCAAATGCACTGAGCCAGAGGAAAAGAGGCAAAGGCAGCATGCGGGGAAGAGGTGAAAGAGCGGATTTAAGTGAAAACAGAGGACAGTTCTGCAACACTGAGCTCATATGAAATGTGATGCTGCACAGAAATGTTCTCAGTGCCTCGGCGATCAATCCTTGCGCAGAGTCACACCACAGGAAATAGCCGTGGCCCTCAGTCTGGCTGGTACATGCTTCCATATTCCATCCCCGTCTTGGCTGGAGGCCTGAAGCAGAAAAGGGGGGAAACACTGAAACAATTGTGCACCGCAAAGTTGTTGGGGGAAGAAAAAAAAAAAAAAAACACGCTGGCGTACGGGATTGCTTAAGGCCATGCACAGATTCACAGCACACACCAGGCAGAAAAGATTTATGCGCCCAGTGCAGAGGGAGACGGTAACATGTTCTAGCCAAGGCAAACCCACACTCGTGTTTATGGGCATTTTTTCTCTCGCTGACCACAAGCTTTCCGGTGGTGGCTTTCGATGGGGCCGTGGAAGTGTGTGCGAGCGAGTGTGTGTTTGCGTTGGTACGTGATTTCCAACGAGATTTTTTTTTTTTTTTCTTCCACCCTGCATCTCATTCTAATCAGTGTTTGAATTCTAATTGCATGTTTCGATTTTTCGGAGGCCCTTTGATGTTTAATTATAGCTCACTTTTGGGGGAACAAGCTAATTACAAATTTACGTTTGGCTAGTAATCATGGCAGATCTTTTCTTGGGGTGCTTTGTCATGAGTTGGGATGTCACCTGCAGGAATAAAACATGGAAAATAGACTAAAGAAAAAAACACGTTTGACCCAATAATTGATTTAGAATGTATCATCAGGGTAGGGTTTAAAAGTAGGGTACTTCAGAGAAGTGGTCAGGCATTTTGAACCATAAGTACTTTAAGGACATATAGTTAGTCATCAGTGAACAAGATTAACCTACTTTTGAAAAATGTATCTTTCTTTTCAAAGGAGACAGTGGGTCCTCAATGTGTCTACGAACTACAATTTCACTCTTTTTCAAAAAATAAAGTCAACTAAGCATTTTGTCTGAAATACAGAAACTTGCCATTTTACCTCAAACCAAATGATCCCACATTATCCCACATTCTCCTTATTGGCTTTCAGAAATTCATTATTGCATGAATCTGAGCTTATAAAAAAGTTGTGCATCTGATCCCAATAATGACCAAAACCTGTTGGGAATATCAAGTTTTCTTGCTTTGTAGTGTTTTTTGCAGATGGCCAGCTGCTAGTGGTTTCGTCGGCCCTGGGAAATCTCCCTCACATTAGCTTGTCTCCTGCCCTTAGTCATCTCTCTTATCTTCAGGCCCAGCCCACTAAGGGAGCTGTCCTCGGCCAAATGGGGGGAAATATTTCTCCATGAATGGAGCTACAGATAAAATCTTGCACCGAGATACCCCAGAGCATAGTCCTGCTCCTTGGGTGCTACCCCAAAATATCTGAGCTACATTCAGGCTTTTAGCTCCAAAACTATTTTAATGAACATACAATTAGAGCAGCTCTGGGTCAACTGAGGCCTTAGGGGACTAGATGCCTTGTAAGACATGCATTTGTCTAGATATCTGACATCGGTTCAGCACTTTTATCACAATTAGATCGGCAGGAAGTCTGAGAACAACAATATGTGATAAGCAGTGGAGACTCCAAGTCAGACAAATAATGTTACTGTTATAAATGGAAAGATTTCATCGCTTGTTTTTGTCAGCTTAGACTAAAATTGTTCAACATGTGAATGATCTTTCAGGATGTAGTCATAACCGATATCTGTTTTAGAGGTTTATTATAATGTTTGCTAGTTTTTGAGGCAAGAATGTATTTTTTCCTTTGTTCTTTGGTAATTCCTCCTGAAGCATAAATGTCACACTTCATATATCTTTTCCCTTGTTTCAACATATAGACTGAAAGGTTAGTCAAGTACGAATTGTGAGTTAATCTGTTAAATATCGACACTAAAGCATTTGCACATCATTGCCTGTTTTAACAGTTCTCAATGTTTGCTTCTAAAATGTTAAACAGGAATTTTCTAGCGGTAAGATCTTTTTCTCTGATGCGTTATCAACATGTTGGAGTTGGCAGGTTATGTCACTTTAAGCTTGTCTTATGTTAGTTTTTTTGTTTTTTTGTTACTCTTTCTTTTTCTGAATTCCTCAGTTTTTCATTTCAATGTCCTCGGTGGGTGAATAATATGAAAGCGCCTTAAGGGAAAGTGTCTTATTATGAGATGTCTAACATTTTTGGGCAGCCGATTTAAGTTCTCCCAGTAAAAAAATATCTCTCAATAACTAAACCTCATCTAATTTTTTTCCAAATCAGAATTTTGTGTAGAGTGAAACAATATCCTCATGTCTGCTCAGTTTTATAGAGGCATGCTGCACAACTTGAAACATCAGTTGGCCTTTTCAAGATGATGAAAAACTTGCTATGTCACGCAAATCAGTTTTAAATTGTCAAATGGGTTCAGAAAAACAAATCACTTACGATTTCTAAGCTGTGTATTGTGAATAAATGCAACGCGTTCCAAAACCAAAATGTGGTTTAAAAGAGTTGAAGTGGGTTGCAGCGGTCCATTTCAAACATGTTTTGCCTCAGGAATGTTGTCCAGCTGCACTTCATAAGCATCCCTCCAACCAAAGACACAGGTTAATAAAAAAAGTCTCAAACTAAACTCCTTCAGGTTTTTAGAATAGGCCTCCAAATGCTTGACTACATTATTTTAATATCCGCCTCCCTGAATTGTATGAGTAAGTTTTCAATTTCCTACTGTGATCATTCCTGTGCACTCAGCAGACTGGAGGGGGGACACATGTTGGTGAGGTTGTCAAGAGTACATCACTTTTACACACCAAATTCTTTTTAGAATTTCCTTTTTCCCATCAACAGTTGAAATCACATCAGTATCATTCAGCTTGTAGATAATTAACATGCTCAATGACTTGTATCTATTGCTTAACTGAGGACTAACTGATGTGACTTTTCACCTAAAACCACCTCTAAATTTTTAAATCCAAATCAGAGATTGTCAGAAAATAAAACATTTTTACCTACATGATTTTCTGATAGATCTTCTACAAGTCAGTAGAATGGTCATCTTGTTTGATATTTTAGATTCCAGCTTTCCCATTTTATCTATCAAATCCACATTTGACATGGTACTTATTATTCATTTGAAATAACAATTATTTGCATTGGTCACAAAGCCCAAAAAGTCATGAAAACATACTGTAAAGGAAGCCAACATGGAATGTGCCAAAAAACATGCAGTTTTAAAACAGATGGATCCCAGTAGCCCAGTCATTCCATCCAAATTAATGCCAGTTCTGATGGACCGTTTTAACCTCCCTTTGTGTAATTAGACTTTTTTTTACTGTATAAATGCCAGTTACAGATGGACCGTAGAACACCCAACAATGTTGAGAAATGTTGTTGCACCCACCATTTATCAATTCTGTTAAGAAAAAAAAACGACTGTAATGGTTGCTCAATGTGACACATTAGGCAGAGCTCACCGGCACCGTAAAAACCCAGAAAAACCCAGAACAGCAGGAAAATGAAAGGGACAATGAGCACACTGGTTTTTCCTGGCCAAGAGCTGGTTCCTTTGGCTGACGAAACAGAAAGGACGGACTCTTAAATTGTGCTCTGCCTGTGAACCACCATTGGAACTGCTGGATATAGGCCGAAAGAACCTCTGTGGTGAATTACCCAAATTCAACACAGAAAATAAATGTTTAGTCTCTGGTAAAAAAAAAAAAAATTATATATAAAACTAAACTATTTAACTTGCATTAAAGCTCACCTTTATCATTTCTTTATAGGTTTGGCAACCAAAAACTAACAGTGCAGGTGGTTAATTTGGCTGTTATGTCCTCAGTGTATAACCAAAATTGAAACCCCTGGTGATTGAGCAAGGCAGTGAATATGACATCTGTCATAGACAGATTACAAAGGAAAACAGGAATGTAGATACATATAAAAAAACAGCAATTAAAAATCCAGTTTAGAAGTATGTCAGATATTGGTCTCCCAATTGTCCGGTGAGTTATTACACTTCAAACCAAAAATTAGACTTGGTTTTGTAGCCATTTCTGCCATTTCAGAATTGTAAATAAGCTTTGCATGTTCATGTTTCTGCCTTTAGCATATACTTTTTTCCAAAGTGACTTACAATGCAGATACAACATTAATGTTAGCATCAATAAGTTACAATGTTATATACCAGATATGTTCTTAACGAGCACTGTTTTTGTGAGCGCTGAATATTCTCTATAGAAAACTGTTTTTATTTTAGGTTTGTTGATACATCACACTTTTGTTAACTTGCTCACGGTATCTGTGGTGTGCAGACACAGTTATTCTGGGTGTACTGCGGACTCACTCTCCTATTTGCACAAACACTGTCGACAGTGAGTTATTGTGCTGCGTGCTGAAGAGAGAAGCCCTGTTATTCTCGGTTTTTACATCTTGCTTAAGACCACTTGGACATGTAAAGAGGAAGAGTTGGAGACTGAACCCGTGGCTCTGCTACTTTGGGGAAGACTGCTCTGCTTCCTGAACTACCACCACAAGTCAATGCCTTCGTGCACTTGAATCGTGCATGTCGACACTATATCAATACTACTTTTCTGGCCTCTAAAGGTGCTTTTAAGAGCTTCAACATGGCACACACGTTGACATCATGCAAATTCCTCTCTTGGTGTATAATTTTTTGCTGTCAGCTCTTCTAATTTAGAGGATGTTAAGTGCCTGATATCTCATGTGACAACCTGTTGATGTGTTTTTGCTGCACGGCAAAATAGTTGCTAGGGAGCTTTTTCTAGTCGGCAATTAATTTCAACCCCAACCAAGGGTGGGTGTGACGGTCCAAATGACTCAAAGGGTTTGAGAGTCAGCCAAAGAAAGCGTGTGAGAGAGATAGAATGAGAGAAAAAAATACAGGGAGAGAGAGAGAGAACGTGAGCATGAGAGATTCCTTCAGCTGACTTTATTTTTATGGCTGGCAAACCACAGTAAACAAACAAAAAAGCACATAAATTCTTCACGGACTGCCCTTTTAAAAGCCAAAACCCTAGAAACAACTGCTGCAAGAAACAAGCCTCTTTAAATGGCAAACATGCAGCGAGGGATTTAAGTTAATTCTTTATTATAATACTGCAGAGGATTTGCAGATTGTGCCACGAGAGAGTTTTCAAACCCCTTAACATAATGTTTAGGTTGAAGGGGAATTGATTCCAGAGCTTTAAAGTCACAAAACTAGCTTATGTATGCAAACAGCCTGCAGGAGTCATTACCCGTCTTAATGCATCACTGTGAAATGCATGCACCACTCCAAATGGCCTGTAAAATGTCAACTGTGATTCCCAGAAAGAGCGTGTCTGCCGCAGTGTTGTCCTTTCACAATTTAGATAGACAAACTGAGACACGCACAGTTGTTTGAACAGGAGAAATACCAAGTGTCTTTCTGATCAATCTGAGCAGAAAAAAGGTGTTTTAGATAGAGTCACGGAGGTTTTTCTGCATGGCAGCACAACAAAAACAACCGACCCCGTGAGGGGAAGTGCACCAGGTGGAGATGCCAGCTCCTCCTTCAGAGGGCCAAGTCCCTTTTTTCTACTTATATGGACATATTCTATGGAGGCTACTGAAATTTACTGATCAATATTTTTCTTGTTGCAGTGAAAAGTTTTTTTACACTGCTGCTATGCTACTTTGCATTTTATTCTGCCTTTTTAATTCTAATTTATGAAGCACGTTGATGTGTGAGTTAGTATAAATAAGCCTTTCTTAGACCTCACTGTAACGCGTTCTATTGTAAAAATGACTCTGTAGTGACCAACCATGACTCAAAGAGAATGTCCTAACTCTGTTTTCTCTAAAAATGTTCCGTTCAGATTTAGCTGGAGCTAATTTGGTAGTTAAGTAAGTATTTAATTGCAGTAATGCCTGTGAGTGGGTTCACTGCTGACATTTTGTCAGGCCACAGATTGGCTGCACATACCACTTTTTATTCACCACCGCTTGGCAAGGAAACTCTTTTTCTCTAAACTGAAAACATTGAAATTAGAAAAACACCCACCAGAGCCAACTGTCAAAGTGATTTGATGAAATCTTGTGCATAGAAAAGTTTGCATGTTGCAGTAAGAAAAGAAGGTGTGTAGATTTCAGCTACAAACAATGTCAGCCTTTGTTTTTAGGTTTTGTTTGCATCGGGCCCATTTTGTTGTGGTCATTTATTCTGCTGAGACTTTAATGGCGACCAAGCATCTGGACTCACTAAAGAACCGTTTGCAGCTTGCTTATAATTGGCCCTGACCCCTCATTCTGGAAGGTCACTGGTCAGAAAGGTTTGGGTAGTTTAGGAACGGGAAAATTAACTTCCTGTTATTCATTGATAATGGCCACATTAGGTGCAAAGTTAACTAAGGGTCATTAGCAAGAATGTCTTATACAAACATGTGCCTGGATTTTATGAAGTTTTTGGCCCAAGTGTAAAATAGGTTTAACTACACCTCAGTGGGCATTTGTTTGAAGTTACGATTCCTCTGTGTTTTGTTGCTGTGAGAACAAGTGATATGATTATTTGTACCTTCATGCATTATATAAATGGCAGAATGCTTCCACCGCGTATAGTAAGCCAGATTTTTATCACCCATCCAGCATTCATCACACCTCTCAGTATTCTTTTCATCATTACCGGTTAGCTGCTTTTTTGTTCTCACATCCAAAAAACATAAACTTTGACTGTAATCTTTGAAGCCTTATGCTGCCTGCAGCGATTGGAAAATGTCTCACTGCGGCAACCGCTCGTTTTCTGCTGGAGTACAGAGGCAGAGAGGGCCCACGGCTCAGAGCTAACCAACTCCATATGCTACAGGTCTGGACATCCAACTGACTTCTAAGACTGTTGCAGACTAGTTCAACATAAACTTAGCATCTCATCTGATCGGGGGGGGGGCCACAGGCGAACCCCCTCCCACGCTCTAAGGAGAAGCATCTGTACCCCATTGCTCTTAATATTCACCTCACCCGCTGCCAAACACTCCGAAAATGATGTGGCTCACGAGTGAAATGTTACACCCATTAGAGTTTATTTATTTATTTGACAGCTGAAACTCCGCAAATGTGTCAGAAAGGTTTGAAGTTTGATTAGATCATCTTGGAGACTTTAAGCGAGCGGCAAAGAAAGGTTAAAAAAAAAAAAAAGGCCTAAGATACTGGAGTCTCCCGTTCCGCGCAGAATTTCAGTGAGAACTTCTCTCCCTGAGCAGGATGGTGAAAAGAACTGCTGGCAGTGAGCAGGGATTGCTGAATGAGGAGAGTAAGAAAGAGTACAACAGGTAACAAGGACCTACTGCTGAGAGACAGATGGCTGAGCTGCACAATAAGAGGCCCGCACACTGATGGGAAGCTCTCCGCGTGTGTGTGTGTGTGTGTGTGTGTTTGCGCGTGCTAATGCGAGCACGTAAGACCTTCATTTATTTGCTGTATATCAGTTTGTTCAGTGAGCAATCAAAGAATGTGTCATGAATGACTGTTCCACAGAGCACCCACTGACATTTTTCGGGGGGTTGCTCACTGACTGGGGCTCTAATGAGCAGCGCAAACGCGGAAGCGTGCAACACAAAGCTGACTGCATGATGTCGAATCATCAAAATAAAATAACAACAAAGTTGTGGAGGAAATTGATTTGAAAATAAGTGGTGGACATAAAGCACCATGAACATAAAAGTGACACAAAAGTAGTTGTTGTATAGTTGTTTTTTTCTCCCGTGTTTGTGTTTTGAAACGGTTTTCCAATAGTTTTAAGCACAAAAGATGTTGTTGTCATTGTTAAATATGTGTCCAACTTGTTTACCCCCCTATAGACGGTGAACTGTTTTTCAACCAATTCTGACAACAACTTAAATGTAAAATATTAAAAAATGTGAAAAACAAAGCTCTTACTTGTGACACGTTCCAGAACAGGTTTATTGTCTGTTGTTGGATGTCCATATTCTCAGGTCTTTATTTATTTCATTAAGTTGGATTATTGATGCTTTCTATCAGTGTGTGTAAAATTACACTGAGGTCGAATAGAAAACAGCATCTGCTGTGTGATTTTCTGAACACGAAGGCTTTGCTACTTACTCCATTTTCAAATGTGGACACAGATCAGTAGATGGGTTATATTTGTCGCCTCAGCCACAGCTATGATTGGTTTGTGACTATTGTGGCCTCTCTTTGAGTTCTCACAGGGCCCGTTCATCATTCGAATGGCTGAACGTCTAGTGGCTGCTTTTCAGTTTGGCCCTGCCGAGGCTAATATTGCTGGAAACTTGGCTCCTCTCCTTGTTCAACAATACTTTTGTTTCTGTGTGTTTGTCGGCCATCGTGACAAACTAGTCAGACCATTTAAAAAAGAATTTCTGTTTGACTCAGCAAGATTAATCTGACATTTAATGCAGATGTTTTTTCTTGCTGATAAATGCAACAAACTGTAATTTTTTTTTAAAAGGAAAAAAGAAGAAAGTACTGGAAAAATGTTCTCAAGACATCACGTCATCTAACTTCTCTGTGGGAAAAGTGCAACGCTCAGAGTATTCAAGGGGACAAAGCGCATTACAAACAGCTGTATTTGAATAGTTGCCGACCAAAAAGTCCAACACAAACCCATCTCAAAATGCTTTAATGTCAAAATTCTGCAGTTCCTCAAAGATGGCATGAGTAAAAATACAACCAGGCGTCAAAATGATAATAGACACTGAGACTTCTTTCTCTCCAAGAGTACACAAATACCAGTCAAGCATCCCAGCATAGCATGGCTGAATCACGGAGGAGCTCAGATTACAGGGCTCCAGCCACTGTAATTGATAGTCAACCCCCCCTTCCCCTTTGGGAGAATATCTGCAGCTCAGAGTCAGACCACATCCAGCTTGGATCACTGCCAAAGAATTATTCACTGCTTCAGCTATCTGGCCCGGCGCAAAATCATATGGAATACACACACACACACACACACACGCAGACACACACAAAGACTTATCAGAGGCAAGCCGAGCTATTTTTTGGGAGTGAAGTTATTGGCTGTGGTGGCTCTCCACACTAAATAGCGAGGCTAACCAGTGTTTGCTTTGTGGAAATCCCTTCAGCATTTGCAGAGTGAGATGGAAGGAGGGCTCGTACAAGGCAGCTGCCCTTTCCTTTTTTTTTCTCCCTCTCGTCTCTTTGAGGGTGTGTGCTTTCAGTGAAATATGTATCATTTTGGCTCATGGGGCGGAATATGTGTTTAACCACAGAAATGACAAAATCTGCGATATGACTTCTGAAAAAAAAGAGACATGTAGGCCAGAGAATAAAGCTGACAAATTTTCTTATTACTTACTTACTTACTTACTTACTTACTTACTTACTTACTTACTTA
>CAJRST010011112.1:18384113-18444079 GCA_907169785.1 Menidia menidia | reverse complement strand
ACTTACTTACTTACTTACTTACTTACTTACTTACTTACTTACTTACTGACTTTCTTATTATTACTATTTTTCTTATTATGCTTATCATTTTCTTATTATGTTGTAGTTCTGTTTGTGGTCATTTAAAAGTAATGTTGGACATAATCCTTTTGTTAAACAGTGTCTATATCAGTCATGTATTTTGTGTGTTGTGTTCAGTAATGATTTAGTAATAGCTATTTAGGCTTTCTGAAAGTCTTTCAAAGTCCTTTTTTGTGTACTGGCTTCATTTCCACTCCTTCCCCAATTTAAAAAGAAATGTGTCTTTATGTGGTTAGCCATATGCTATAACACTGACCAATGGAAAACATGACAAGCATGTGCATAAGCACCCCTACTGAGTGAATAGTACAAATATAGATTTAAAACTGAGTTAAGCACACATTTTTAACCTTTGTACCAGTGCTTTGGTGGATGAATCTCACATTGCACCTCTTCTTAACAGAGAAGAAAGTCTGCTCTGTACGTTGACATGCTCTAATGTATACACTCTGGTTTTAAATAGTTTTTGATCTGGCTTTGTCAAGATGGACAGGTATTGGATTCTCTCACCTTTGTGGGACACTGCTACAGTTACAAAATAGTGCAACCCAATCTATAGGTCTATGTTGTATTTGCTTTGATTAAAAACAAACTAAAAAATGCAATTAGAAAAAGGTGGTCAGGATTTCATCCTCATTTTAAAAGGGACATTAGAGAAACATTAAAATCACTCTTTGGATGCCTAAATGACAAAATTTGGACAAACACAAAAACAAAGAAGATGACCTGGCCCTCACTTTGAAAGACACTTTAATTAGTATCTGTTGTTGTTGCACAGGTGATGGTCATTTTTCACAAAACAGCTCAGAGCAACTGGTTGAGAATACTTTTTCTTCCCTTTAGCCCGTGACCTGGGCAAAGAGGGGGGCACCCTGTAATCCGCAGGCCTAAAGTGAAAGCTCTCCAAGAGTTGGGGCCCAGACCTCATATCATCTGGTTTGTATTCTCCCTGCCCTGTCCAATGAAATCTGACCTGCTTTAGAGAAGAATTGAATTATGGGCTCATCAATAAATACCATATTCGCCCCTTTGAAGTTTCATGTGCGATGCGAAATAGTAAATGTCATGTGTTAAAGTTATTACCCAATTCCTTAGCGTTAATCTAGTGTGCTCGATGTTCCTGACGTTTGAAGACTGCCGTGGCTTTATCTATTCTGACAGCAACCAGGCTTACCTTTTTTTTTCTTTTAAAGTTTTCGCTCTGTTGAAACATCAGGACTACTTTGAAACCCCCTTTGAGTTCAGCAAGCCCAACAGAGGTAGCCTAACCACATGGAAAAAGGGAGAGGTGCATGCACTGCAGGGGAAAGATTGGCTCTGAGTGTTTCGTGACAATGGTAGATAATTTTACCAGCTGGTGAATAGTCTGCTCTTGAGTCATTTGGCTGTGTGTAATCTTCCTGCCTTGCACTCTTTAATTGTGCCTCTCACGGAACAACTTGCTTTTGTTAAAAGAAGGTTTTGCCTAAGGTCCTTCTGGTCCAACAAGCAACAACCACAGGACGCACACACACAAACACACACACTCACACACACACACACACACACACACACACACACACACACACACACATAGACACGTACACACATAAAAAGCAGTGGATTAATGAGATTTATTCCTATGTAGCATTTATACTTTTTTGTGTGTTTTTGCTGCATTATAAAGAGGAAGGACGAAAATTGGGAAGAGACTGATGACAGACAAAATGATTCTATACTATTTGCAAGCACAGTCTCCTAAATTTACAACAGGCATTAATACGTGATTGACGTGGAATTTAATTCAGGAAAAAAAACTATTTTTCTTAGTCAAAACATTGGCAATATGCACAGTCGTCATGGAAACCAATTCACATATCTATAAAGTTTTTACATTTGAAACAAAACACAAATAATCTGTCAGATGAGCCCATATGGATGCAAACATCGAACACCTATCATTTTTTCATATTTTTGTTACAGAAAGATCCTGGGAGAGTTTGTTTTCTTGGTCCAACTGGAGCTTTTTTTAAGTAGACCCACACATTTAGACAAATTAGCAGAAATGCTGCTGTAAATGTGATGTATATTACAGAGGTTAGGGGAGCTTCTCTATGGTAAAAGAGAAACAAAAAAATCACATTTAGAAAAAATCGAATCAGAAGGCAGGAAAAACAACTCATAAAGCCTCTGCAGGGTGCTTTTTGAAACTTAATAAAGTCCATAAAAAGTTGTTGTGGGAGAGAGCAACCTGGCAATGAAGATCTCAAGTTAAGAAGCCGCTCCCTCTGACAGGTCAGTGATGTGGGGTAATCCCTGTGGAACAGCTGCCGGGTATAACAAGTAACAGCGCTCCTGCCTTTCTGAATGAGGGAAAATAGCACCACCATAAAGACGTCTTGTGTTTAGGGAAAGAAGGCAGTGAATGATTACACAGAATTGACAGAATCAATTCAATATCTGCAAATAGAACTTTGAATGGAGTCTAATGGAGTAAAAGTTTTCTCCTTTTTTTCCAAAGAAAAGTCTTTTGGTCGGGAGGTCAAGGGACATGACATATGTAACAAGAGTAATGCACTTATTTTGAAACTGCATTGGAGAGAATCTGGTGACAATTTCATCTGTGTGGTGGGTAGGAGGTGTTAGTGGTGGTGTTGTCAGTGGTATTCATTACAAGCTGGCACATCAGCCCATCAAAGCTCTCTTTTGTGGAGGGGGGTAATGCTCAAGGCAGGTTAAAGCTTTCCACAGAGATGCCTCTGTTTTTGCTCTTTCCCTGGTTTCCTCCTTTTTTCTCCTGCCACGTCCACAAGCAACTCATTAGTAGAGTTGTACAGTCCATCCTTTAAACCTCTGTGCACCCTAACCTTTTCTTTGTTAAAGGCCAGGAATGTTATTTTGTTCAATGGAAAAAAAAAAATTTAGTAACTGCAGTTTTTGGCAAGTGCCTAAAAGTTACACCCACATAAAGCAAATCAAGGGGAAAACGTGAGGAAAATTTGAGAATGGTTTCTGTGGGTTGCGACTGAGTGATTAAGAGCCCGGAGGCCTTTTCCGGTCTTGTGCAGGTTGTGACCCTGCAGGATGGAGCAGCTGCTGCAGAATAGCCCGTCTGTTGAGAGAAACCGCTGAGCCATCACAGTTGCCGACGATCATACGCAGCAATCTCAAGACCTTTGACAAGCTGAGATGGGTCTGGGCCTTGTCTGACATCAACCGGTCCTTATTCACAACGGGGACATTTTAGGTTTGTTTTTCTCCCAAAAGCAAATGTCTTGTTTATCATTGAATTGGAGTTAGATGCACAACTCAGATCACACCAGATTGCTGAAACAATAATATCACACTGACAAAAATTTGCCCTCTCTCTGATGGATTTGTGCATTGTGAAAAGCAATTCGGGGAGATGATACCTACTTCATATCGGGGTGAAATTCACGGTCAGTTCTTTGTTCAGTTTAGAAGAGAGACTAAATTAAATTTGTTATTGTATTCCACAAGTCTTAGTTGCGTGCAGTCACAACGACAGGAACAGAAAAGACAGAAATAAGGATATGTCCTCAATTGACGTTTTTTTTAGATGAATCTTAAAGCTCACGTAATCAAATGTGAGCTGTTAAGCTACACTAATCCATAATTCCTGGTTGTTAATGAGTTATTTTGAAAGATAATTATTTTTACCGCAGCTTTGTCAAATGGGTGGAAAGAATTGTCCTTTTTATGGTTGTAGATCCGCATTTACCATCTCTAAAACATGTCTCAAGTCACTCTGTGAAGAGGTGGAGGGATCTCAGTTCTGTAATCTGGTACAAAATAAACTGCCAAATGGGAAAAAAAATAATAAGGAAGCCATCAGGTTTTGAAATCTAGAGTAAAAGTATCTGCTAGGTTCATAACAGAGAATAAAAAAGAGATTTCCCATTTACAAATCTCCAAATACTACTTAAAGCTGCATTAACAAGGTCTTCCAGCAGTGTCTGTTACACATTACTCTCCCCCACCCCAAGCTCCAAACCATTTGCTTTTAATGGTTTGAATACTCCTACCCCTATTTCTGGCCTGGTGCTACTGGTTACATCAATATGTGATGTCATTTGGAGTCAGCACACGGTGTTTGTCTTTGAGATTTTCTGCATTCTCTTTGCTGCTCCGCTTCTTGGACTAAATTTATTTTTATTCTGGTCACTACCACTACTTCTGGTCAGTACATCTGCCTGTCCTCCATTCTGGCTCTAGGGACACACTGTCCAGGGACAAAGGACAGACTCAACTTCAATGAAAATGTATTTTAAGAAACATTTGATTTGATTTGATTTGATTTCATGATTTTGTGACTATCCCATAAAAAGCTTAAAATAGAGACGTTCCCTTTTGTTTCCCAGGTTCATTACTGCTGCAAGCCAATATGTCAAAAACTTGACATAGATGTAATTAGAGTATGTAAAGCCTTTAAACTTAAACCTTTTTTTTTGCTTTTCATATGAGTAAGACTTACACAGACTTAAGTACTTAGGTTGGGGAAAGATGGATCTGTAAATGTAATGGACAGAGAACATGTGAGAAATGAGGTACATTAGCAGGAGTTTTGTTTTGGATTTAATCAGTCACTCCCACTTTCCACTCCTTCCAGCTCATTTGCTTCCCTTTTTCCCTCCTTGAGGGCCTGAGAACCAAACAGCAGGCTTAAACTTGTAAAGGGGTCTGAGAGTTTGGCTGAACAAAAAAAAACACAAAAAACAGCCAGTTTAAGATGTAAACTCTGCAAGCTTTAAGATATGAATAGTGTGAGCTCTAATTCTAACACTTGTATTTTCAATGACCATTTCATAAGTTGGAAAAGAGATACAGATCATACAAACATGTTAAGGTGTTTTACTCTCCATTTCCTCTCACGATTTACAGAATGTCTTTCCCAGTTTTTCTTCCTGTCCACCCAGATGTCTTCTCTGTTTAATGTATAGAAAGTGTTGTATGTAGTTGCACAAGGTACAAAAATGCACGTATACAGAGAGATGGAGAGGTCCAGTTAAATCCAAGTACACATTTCTCACACTATAAGGAATAACATCTGGCCTAGGAGGGTCTCCCTGGGGTCACTCTGTCATTTGCCTTTAATAACTAAAATGGATGTTTAATTTTGTTTAAGTCTGTGACCCAAGTAAAAAAAATTTAATCTTTCAACAGAAACATCAGAACTTAGATATTTATCATTACTTGCGTTACAACCCAACAAACATATAAAGTGATGCGGGAAAATAAAGGTTTCTTAGGATGAACAGGACATTTACGAAGGCACTTTCACACACTAAAGAGGCACGTATAAACAAGGTTTAAAGAGGACAAAATGCAGGAACAAAGTTGGAAAATGAAATATATAAATACCACAACATGACTTGACAAGTGAGACATGAGGGCAGGAGGCTGTTTTGCCACAGGATATTGGAAACATGCATTCCAAACGGCAGCAATTAGGTGTCCTCTTCATGTCTTCTTTAATCTTAAACACAACGCACGTTTTATGGAACCAAGGCCGGTTCTGCGTACGTGCTTCTCCTACAAAACCTATTTGTCTGAATAAATCCACACGATATCACCCGAATAAGCCGTTGTGTCACAGTGTGAATGTGTGCCTCTTTGAACAAGAAAATAAGCATTTTGTGTGAGTACGGGCACCCCTTTGGCTTCTTGATAATCCCGTCACTACTCATTTTTCTGTAATCTAATCAAAGTTCCCAACTCACCAGAGCTGGAATGAAAGGGGGAAGACCGAGGGGTGGGGGGTCCCTTGTGTTAAACATCTTACTGCAATTAGAATTTATTTAAGGTTTACAAGCAATCCTTTCACTCTTGAATAAATCAGTGGAGAAATCCTTTGACTCCGGCGAGGTTTCTCCTCCATTGTAATTATCCCCTGCTCGGCAAACACTGGGAGTGCAGCTCTCCTTCAACCCCTGATAACAACCCCGAGCTTTACACTTCTAATTAAATCATAAAATAGTAACAACTGCAAATTCAGACTTTTCCGATATGAGCTCTATAAACTTTGGAACCGAGGAAATGGGTGCCTGGAAGATGACTCTACTGCAGACACCAGATTTTAAACTTGCGTCATTTTATGACATTTTACGGCGTTCACGACAAAGACATCAGGCAGTGAAGCCCGCGTGTCACTGAGTAATGCAGCATACTTTAAGAGGCTTCACGTTTCAACAGGTTACCAGATTGAGACTGAGTCTACCGTTGTGTTTTTCCCCTGACTCAAGTTTTCTTTCTTTTCTTATGTTAAACGATGGAATCATTCATTCACAGTGGCGTCCTCTTGTAGCGTCATGTCTGTTTTTTAAATCTCGGAGGTTTAAATTTCACAAAAACCAAAAGGAGTTTTACCTGATAATTAGAAAGATTAAATCTGATCTCATTTGGATACTCAGAAGAATTCACCCTCAACTCGCTAAATCCTCCTTCTAATACCTGTGTTGTAGCGTGGAAGATATGTCAGATTTAGAGATGTTGTTTGCCGATCCCCACTGGATTCCCACATTTCATTTTCTTTCCTCTATCAATGTATTTGGGACTTGATCCCCTCTTGCTCTCCGTACATGTTTTTACGATTTCCCTCTGATTACTTTGCCCTTGTGACCGACTCTTGAATTAAATGCCTAATTTAACATGGACCTTTTCTTGGCCCCTCTTTGTTGAGAAGTTCTTTCTGATCATTCAGCGGGGGCTGTGGTGTTTCTGGCAGCCGGGGGCCACTCAGTCTGCTCCTATTATGTCACCATGACAGTAGGTCCTTGGGCAAGGCAGCAGAACTGTCAGGTTTCTCTGTCACACTTCTCCGCAGGCAAGACGCGGCCAGCCCATGGCACAGCTAGGGGTCCTAACAATCCCGGGTAGAGCTGCTCATCTCCAAGGATGCCTACTTTGGTTGTTTAGCAACCCGCTTTTCCCGATGGCATCTCTTCTCTTGTGCGGCTGATGTGTGATGGAGTATTGGACACAGGGACTTCAGCAAAACTAACCAAACAACACCAATAGGGCTTTTGTTGCCTTACTAAAGAGGGGGAGCCATGAGGAGATCTCACTGAGTCCCCCCCTGGGCCACTAAGTTGTGCAAAGAGCAAACGTGCACAGGTACACATCAAACACATGGAGTGTAAGCCACAACAAGCATTGTACAATTTGTTGTTGCTTCTACAAGTGTCTGCATTGTCGAACATATCACAGATGGATAAGAAGCTGAGTAGAGGAACGTGGTTGAATCAGGTTCTACTTTTGAATGGAGGATGGAGTCTGCAAACAGACTTAAAAAAACTTTAGCTATTGATAATTTTACAAACAGAGAAAGAAAAATGATATAAAATGACAGGGTGACACTTTTGAACTGCTTTTAATTCTGTTAAACTCAGGTTTGGAAATCTGTCGGATAAAGAAACCAAACAAAACACGGACTGCTGGCAACAACTGTCTAAACCAGCTTCCTCTTCCTTTCATCTCCCCTCTAATCTTCTGTTTGCACAGCTCTCAGTCTTGTCAGCGTGGTTTGTTTAGGTTTTATGCCCGTCATTACAGCTGTATTTCTCTTCCTCAAGGTATCATCCGCATCTGAAAAGATCACTGCTGATAGATTTGCAGGAAGAACATTTCCTCTGGAGAAATCCCGGGCTTTGTACGGAAAATGATTAGGGTTAACGGTGTGCTTCGTCCCAAATGACTGTAAGAAAACACCCTCGTGCTACTGAAAGTCAGCACATTCACTTTTCAGCAGAAGATTATAGAGAGGTGTTCGGGATCAGGAGAGATGACGACAGCAAAAAAAAATAGAGACGTTTTTAAATCCATAACTTACTAGCAATGATTTTTATGTGCAAACCTTTTACGTCTTGACTGTTGGTCTATTGGCTCTTTGTAAGTGTAACTCAAAGAACATAACTCACGGTTGTACAGAGGAGATACATCTTGACTCAGAGAAGATCCCTAGAGAAAAAGTTAGTTTGTTCTGAGATTGAATCCCTTCTAGAAATTAACAATTTATGAAAATCTCAGGGACAGGTTTACATGAGACTTTCTTGGCAACTATGGATCTATTGTCTATGACTGATTATCTCTGAAAGTTATGCGTATCAGAAAATGTGGCCAACACCAGCCAGAGGACGCGGTTTAATAGTGGCATAGCAAACGGGCCGGTCCCATGGGAGAGAACAGAAATAACTGACTCTACAGTTCTGGAAGTTGTGGGATCTTTTGGACAAAAGATTTCACCAGTTTGTTTAACAGATTTACAGCTGCCGGTTTAAACATTCTTTTGGTGTAAAAGTAGTCTTTGTCCATCATCACCTCCTGTCTCGCATTGTAATTGATTACTTTTTCACTTTCAGCAAAGAACACACAATTGTTAGGTGGAACTGTTTCAAGAAATGTACAAATGCAGGAGGGTTTTAAAATGATATTGTATGGATCAATAATGTCTATAACAGTTTTTAAAAAATAGCAACTGAATCTGGTTTATTCAGGGTAACTTGGCTTTGCATAAGGAAAATTATCTAATTTATGTATTGCTTTTGGTGTGCTATAATGAGCCAAACCGTACCAAAGATGCTTTGGTATCACAATAAAACAATTTAATCTTTTCAAATCATCTGGATTCTCTTTCAGTTTTTTTGTAAAGCAAAAGGTTTGGTTTTAGCTTTGTATTGTCAATTTTCAACTCTCCACTTTTAGATAATTTCTTTTTATACATATAAAAACAGACCAAAGTGATTCAATAAAGGCATTAGGGGTTTGAAGTGTCAGATGCTAATTGCTAATAAAATGTTAGTTTACCGTTCTGCTTCTGTTAGATAAATGACACTTTTCACAAAGTCTTACTCGCTTTGAGCACAACACACTGTCTACTCTCACCACATTCTTTAACAGACACAGTTGTATCAAAGTGTTGTGCAATTCAAAGACTGTTAAACATCATCTCTGTGAATAATTCAGAGAGTTTGGATAGCAACAGGGATTCAGAGAAACGCTTGTGGCAGATAGTTACAGCTGCTCCGGTTTGAATAATTCCAAATTTATAAAAACAGACACCTGTGCAGATGGGTGCTTTCGCTAATGGCAGAAAAAGTGAATGTTCAGGTGCTCTCTTTACCTCTTTACCAGCCTGCCATGCGCAACAGAGAGAGAGTTGTTTTTGCTCTGACCTCAACGGTCAGTGACTCATGCAAATGTGTTTCCAGCAGACGGAGTCTGACAGTTTAATATTATGCTGTCAGTTCCACAGACTAACCTTGGGAATTAGGGGGAGGTGATTCTGGGCAGATGTGGACGGATGGACAAAGGGGGCTTTTGTTTTTTTCGTCCGGCGAATGCAGTCACCTCTCCCGTGACAACATTTAGAAATGGGCCACAGTCCCTGGCAGCCGTGAAGGGTCGCCGTTCAGTGAGCTGGGTGAAGTCCCATTTCCTCATGGCATGATGTCAGTCCTGGGTGTGGACGTCATGTCAAACAGCATTACCGTAAAAAGTCCGGATGATTGCAAACGAAAGGCTGGCACATCACCCGTTTTCAAGTTTTTCTTTGATTTTTACTTAAACGGCATCACAGCAATTGCTGTAAAATACCAGCAGCTGTGCGTTTTTTAGGGACAGGTGTGTTGGCGGTGTCACATGTCTGAGTCTGTCAAAGGCAACATTACCTCAGTTCAGACCAGACAATAAAATCCTGCAAATATGTCACACCCTGCAAAATAGAAGGCTTTTTTTGCTTTTTCCATGTTTATGTATGTTTAAGTTCCATTACTTAATATCTTCAGAGGTGAGTGCTGACAACTGAGATCATTGCATTTATGCTTGCCAAAATTAACTTGATTTTCCCCAGAAGAAGTACTTGTGGAGAAGTGGGGTGTTATGGAAAAAACTTGCGTCTTTCAAAGTCGAGTGTTTCCAAATCTTCAACAATGTCCAGTAACTCAAATAATCCAACTCATGACGTGTTTGCATGGTGAATGAATGCCAGTAATCTCTATCTGTACATAAAATGTGCATTTGAAAAAAAGTACTTTGGTTAAAAACATACTTTTTTTTAAAAGCATTTCAAAACCTAATGTTAGTTTTTGTGTTTTTAAAGAAAAGCTTAATCCGTCTTCCAAAACCTTTTGTTTCCCTTTTGAGGAATGTGGAAACATAATGTATTCATTTGAAAAGTTAAGTCTAAAAGTTTGAACATTAAAGCTTCAAAAGGGATAAAATGTGTGTTGCATAGGCTCTGAATGGGGCAGGTTATTCACCTCATGTCTACCTGTTACAGAATAACAAAAATAACACATTTTAATAGCTTTTTTGTTTTGTTTTTTAACATTATTAACTGAATGTTGAGTTGTCTATTAATTGTAAACACTTCAACAATTAAAAAGTCCAGCAAGTTGAAAAACGTTTCCCTTTTAGCTGTATTGCTTTCAAATGCAATCAATTGCTAATTAGATTTGCCAATAAGCAATAAGCTAATGCCCTTTTAAGCACAAAATATACGTCCTGATCCATACTCACAGCTCCAAATCTTAAATTAAATTGTGCCTTTTAAAAAAGCAAAAATAAACAAATAGACCTAAACTGCTTCACGAGGCCAAAGAAAAGCTTTTTTTTTTAAAATCATTCCAGGTTATATTTTGTAATCCTGGAAAACCAGAGATAAATTTTGGGACACCATAGAACCTTCAAACATGGCAGAAAACATGGGGTTTGGGGGGGGGGCTGTGCACAGTCTGCAGGTTGTAAATCAACATCAGCTACAGTAGGCCCTTCATCCAAGATAAAGTTTTGCAGTGTCTTGTTATTGAGTAATATACTCTGCTTTGTTCGGTAAGGTCCACCCCTTCAGGGTTTGCTTGTGTTTTATCTCCTGTTTCACAAAGAGAGGCCTCTCAAACAGCATCCTTCACACCTCTCTTAGCCGCTCTTCTCAATGAGCTTGAGCACTTCTCCATTCACACGGGGAAATTTGAAAAAAAAAAAAAAATTCTGGTAGCGGTGAGTCTGCAGCCCTTTCTCTCCACTGTGAGGAGTGAAAAACTGCATTGGACGATGTACTGTGCTCCTCGTATGAAAGAAGAGAAAGCGCAGGCTCCTGTTTGGTGATTGGCCTTGAAATGTTTATAGGTTTTTTCCAAAAGGGCGATTGAGAGTGAAACATTCGACAATGGGCCCGAAAAAAAACACCCCAACAGCTTCAAACCTTTATGAAAGTGCCAAATATGAATCACTGCAGTGCGGATGCCAGACGGCCCTTTCCTGTGTTGCTTAGAGAGCCTCTTGGACTGGAACAGCTTGGGCAACCAAAGGGGGGGGGGGTTAAGTGTTTCGGATGGCTGTACAGTACTGCACGGTAGATATGACTTGATGCTCCTTTTTATTTTCTGCAGCATGGGTGGTCCCCATTGGATTTTTACACTGCCACCTATTAGCACCACGAGCTGGTGATTTATGCAGCTGTCAGCTTCAACTTCATCAACTCGGTCAGCCGCTGGTGAATTGTGGGTAAGCTGGCAAAGCCCACCCTTTTGCACCTCCTTCTTTGAGGGCTAAAGTAAACCACCCCCTGAGAGCAGAAGGGAAGAAGTAAAAAAAAAAAAAAAAAAAAGCTGTGAAAAAGAAAAATAGAATTTAGACAAATAACAGCCATGCAGGCCACTGAGGCCTCCACTGTGGAGAGCATCCAGCCCACACATCTGGCCAGCTGCAGTATAAGGATGTGACTGTGTTTAGGTTAAAGCGAGGCGAGAAAGGAGGAATTCACGGTTGCAAAGTACTCTGAAACATGTCCACAGCACTGGAATGGGAGCGTTGATGTAAAAAAAATTAAACGCACCCTTGATTAAATATCTGTATTTGCAAAAAAAAATGAAAAAATACGGAAATATCTCCTTTAATGCTCATGTGGGCTCATATGCTTGAGTAGGGATTGAAAAATCTATTCAAAATTATGCAAGTTAAGTGAGTGATTAGTTGTTTTGCAAAAGGTGGTGCGGTGCAAAGTAATGGAAAGTACGGGTAACAGTGCTTATTTGCTGCTTGATGAAGAAAAAGGTGTTATTCCCTGTGGGCAGAACAGAGTAATGGGCTTTTGCTTTGCTGTAATGAGGTTGCTTGATTCATGCTAGAGCACTGCACTGAGCCAACTTCAACACACACAGGAATGAAGGGAAGGTGGGCTGTAAATATGGGCGATTTAAAGTATTTTTTTGCATAAAAAGTATGTTTAAAAAAAAAAGTGGCTGCCTCTGTGATGCCGGGTTGTTGTGCTCGAAAATTAAAATGTGCTGAAAAGGCATTAGGGGTTTGAAGTGTCAGAGGCTAATTGCTATGTTGAGCTGCAACTCCACATTTGTGCAAATATTTTCTGGTGGGTTGGTTCATAATGGTCAGGATGGAGTAGTCTAAAGCATAAAAGTTTGTCTGAACTAAATACAAATGTTGGCTCATTATTAGTGTTTTAATCCATGTGTCGATAAGCAATAAGAGAAGGGCAATCGCTTAACCTGACATGTGGAACAAAAGGGCCTTTCAGAAATGCGTTATGAAATGTTTATCTATTTTACGCAATTCGTTGTTATGTAATCCGTTTCATTCGCTGGTTTTCGATCAGTGAGTTGGTGGTCCTGTTAAGAATAATTCCACAATTAAAAACCGGCTCCTGTGAAAATGCGGTTTTTAACTTTTTACCTTGTTTATTTGGTCTTTGTTCGAGGCTAAAGTGAGTAAAACAACCACTTAGCACCATCTGGCTAAGCATTTCCACCTTGGAACGATTGACTGGTGCATTGGTTTAATGGATAAAAGAATCCACTTTTTGGAGGGGTTGTTAGATTTGGAGTGATGTGGTTTGTTGGCACAGTTGCCTCACAGTGAGAGGGTTCCCGGTTGGAATCCTGGCTGGGGGCCTTTCTCTTTGACGTTTGCATGTTCTACCTGTAAATGCACTGGTTCTCTTGAGGTACACTGGCTTCCTCCCTCTGTCCAAAAACATGCCCCTTTAGTTAACCGGGGATTCTAAATTGACCTGAGGGTTAGGATAAGGGTTAGTGAGTGTCTGGAACTGTCACCCAGTGTCATCGGGGATAGGCTTTTTAAAAGTTTATTCAATTTCAGGGTTTGTATTAACGTTTCTAACCCTCTAACAACGTATGACATCAAAATGTGCCTCTCCTTAATGAATAGCTGCCAGCTCGCCCACCCGTAGGCCAAACATAGCAGACATCCCACAGCCATACATTACTTCACAAGTTCTATGAGACCAACGGCTTCAAACCTTTTGACTTTTCGTAACCAACAAACCTAAGAACCAGTGCTGTCAACTCGCAGGGTGGGGCGGTTTTTTTTTTTTTTTTTTCCAGAATGGCATTTGGGACCAGGTTTGTTCTAAACTGATCATTCATTAGCAATTTTTAGCTGTGCGCAAAGTGGTAAAATGTGTATCTGCTCTCGTAAACTGTAAGCTGATCCAGATGTTGGTCGTCGGTTGTCTTTTTCAAGCTGCAAAAAAAGGGGTCAGTTCTTCATGTTTAGGTTTGTGCACTTGAAAACAGCACCCTCCACTTGGTTTTGGTTACAGTCTACGGTTGCTACCACCCGCTGCATCACACATTCATATAACCAAAGTAACTTTTAGGGTTAGGGTAACGATCTCAGTATTTTTTACGTTTGTTTAGAAGAGGTAGAAATAATTGCTGAAAGTATAATATTTAACATATACATTTGATGGTAAACTACGAATAAAAAAACTGTTGACTGTGCTTTATAAGACATTTATCTAAAATTTTAACTAAAGATACAGTCCAGAATTATCTATAATCTCTGATTACCATGCAGTTTACTGTGTATGCTTATCTTTCAGCCCTACGTCACACACATCTCCAGTGAATTGATTCTGTTGGCTACATGGAGGGTGTGACCGGTGGCAAAGGCCTCTCCTCAGTGTAGAGCGGTTTTCTTAATTTATGCCGGGTCAGAAACAGGGGTCACATTATTGAGATGAGAGAAAAAAAAGCCTGTTAAGGTCACACGCTCGATTTCCAGCTGCCAGAAAGTGTGATCAAACAGTTCCCAATTAGAAGCATATAATTTGGTAACATTATGATATTAAAGCTGGCAGCATTGGTTTTCCCAAGCAAAACTAACTTCATGAGCGGCTGACCATAATTTGGGGGTTCTGTTTCATTTATGCAGAGGAGTTATGGTGTGTGTGTGCGTGTGTGTGTGTGTGTGTGAGTGTGTGTGAGTGTGTGTGTGTGTGGCAGGGGTGATAGGCGTTTCTCCAGAGACAGAGAAGTATTCTGGAGAAGAAAACCCGGTTGGTAAGGAGTCAAAAATGCATCTGTTTGGCCCAGAAGCAAAATGAGTCGTGGATGAAAGGGAGGGGAGTGAGTAGGAACATGAGTGTGTCACACGAGACGCTTTTTTGACTCTTCACTGTCACTGCTGAGAAAACTTTACTCACATCAGAGGCTGAGGGCTGCTGTCAGTTGTCATGGTGACTAAGGAAAATAAACAACAATAAAAAAAAAAAACTTATCACAGAGGAAGAAAAAGGAGCAACAGTAAATCTCACCATAGATTTGGGTAAATGTTATTTTTAAAACTAAAACAGTGATGCGGAAATTCACTTCAGGCTTTAACATTTATCAGAGGCTCTAAATCTAAAAGTGGATGGAACAACAATAATAATATAACAATGATAATAATAATGACAATTATAACAAGCAAGTATTCAGAAGCTCACGCAACCCCTTAAACCTTAAACAGCTTTTATTATTGTGGTTTGATAAAGATAACAAGATGTAAGCCATTAACTAGTAAAGTTTGTTACTTTATATGGAATACTTAAGTATTTAATACTTTAGTGATGAGTCTTTGTCTTGGATGTGGTATTTACAACTGCTTGTACTTTTGAAAATGCATTGTCTTTAACTTATTTGAGACCTAGTGTTTTTAAAACATGACTAGAACGAAGCTTTTCAGGAAAGAAAGCGGCATGAAATCAGAAGTAGCTTTAAAGTTATCCGCAACGGGACTTATTCCAGCACCTTCTTTATAAAGAGCTTGGAAGGGAAACGAGTGAATCGATCCTTTAACCCACATGTGTTGCGCGAGAAAGGAGGTTTGCTCAGTTCAGTCAAGCATCGTGACCCTTTGTGGTCAGGTCATCAGTCAGGCATGGAGGAACGATCCGGCAGAAAAAGAGGGAGTGAGGATTCACAAAGAGAGAGTTAACAGTAGGGCTGAATCCCCAGAGGTTTCGGACTGTCTCACTCGCTCTGTTGACACTCTCCTACTCCATTGACTTTTTCATTAACCCCTAAGCAAAATGTTTTTCTATCCCACACTCCAGTGACATTAGCACCGTTCCCTTATCCCCACACAGAAGATCTTGGTTCAGCTGTTCCCCCTTGTGGTCAGATTTTATAGGACTTTGTTTGTTTTTTGCACAGTCTGGCTAAAATACTTTTATTCTCCTGTTATATCAGCAATATAAACCCATAAAACAAATATTCACTGTTATGTATTTATGTGAGTAGCCACAAAATCCTAGTCAGAATTTGTGCAAAACTACATGCCTTTTTTTTCCCCAAACGGCTATTAGTTTTTGAAGAAATACATTTGTATCGAGATATATTTATGAAGTTAAAACATTGGCAGTAAACATGACAATCATGACTAAGACTTTTAAGTCTCTGACACACAGTAATCCCATGAACATATCTTTTCTAGTGCTAAATCGTCCAAACTACCCTAATGCTATCCTAATTTGCTCTGTCTGTACTGCTCAAAGTAATTGGAGATCTTGTTTTAAAAAGCTTGATTTAAACAGGTACTTTCTAAACCGAACTGCAGGTGGTTGCTGCTGATTTATCTGGGAGGGGAGGGAGTCTTAAAAACTTTAGAAACTACCTGTGTCCGGTCAATTATTAATGAGGATGAGGTAAGGTTCCAGAGACATTTGTGCTGTACAACATAACAAACTGACACTTACTGTCATGTATACTATGCCAAACAACCCACATTTTTTGTGTATTCCTAAGACAAGCCTCTTTGTTCTGAAATAACTCCCTGATCAGAAAAAGAGGCACCTGACACACTTGGATCCTTTAACACTGGCTCTCATAACAGGTGTGACGATATTTAACTTTTCCAGTGTGTATTGGATCCTTAAGTTTCACAGAGATCATTGGAATTGGACCCGTTTCAGCCTCAGGCTTAAGCCCAATTTGCTTTAAGACAAAACCACAAGAGAACAATGATCAAGAATAGATTGTTTAATTATCAAAACTGTATCCCATGTACAATTTCCCCCAATGAAAACGAGCGACAGAAACAGTTAAGACAGTGTTTTCCCTTCTGTTTTTATCGTCTCCATATTTAGGGAAACAGTTTTGAGACATGTTCTATGACGTAATCGATTCATTTACGGTACACTTCTGTAAAGCAGCTCAACAACCTCATCGCATTAGTCGGAACAGCACGGGACCACAGTCATTGTGTTACTTGCTAACCATAAACAGTTACAGAAAGAAGACATGGGAAAAAAGAAGATAGCGCAATGTGTGAGAAAATCTTTGATTGTTGCAAAAAAAAAAAAAAAGCAAACGCTAGGCAACGTTTGCTGGCGTTTGTCTCCCTCGTCAGAAGCTGCCCCTAACCACGAGGCCCCCGCTGAAAGCTCAGAACTCCTCCTCTGCGTTCCGGCTCCTGGACACCTTGAGCTGTTTGAGCCGCTCGATGCACTCCTCCACGCTGCGCTCGCCGTGCACTTTGTTGTCTCTGGTGCGCACGTTTACCGTGTTGCTCGTCTTCTCCTTCTCTCCCACCACTTTCCCCGAAAAAGGACGACATGCAGAGAGTGGGAGGGACAAAAGAAAAAAAAAAAATCAATATCTAGATGCTTGCATAGAAGACTACAAGGAAAGAATAAAAATAAAAAAAAGACACAAACTGACCCAAGATGAAATTGTACTGCGCCAGCTGTGCGTTTCGGATCTTTTTGTTGAGCGTGCAGCCGGGGTCCAGGTCCACGTCGGTCATGAAGCCGCTGTTGTGAAACTCTTGCTTGACCTGTCGCATCAACCAGACAAAGACGAGCGGAATCAATTATTTTCCGGACCAACTTTTCCGGACTGTAAACCTTCTGTACAAACTCACACTTTCCACAACAGACAAAAAAATCAAAATGAATGAAAAACAGATGTTTGCACTCCGGTGTGGCTCAGATGATCGCCTGCCCTGCTCTGATGTTTCTGCCCCCCCCTTACATTCACCGCCCTGAACAATAACCCAATTAGAAATATCTTCACTAAAATCTCAGACTATAAAAGCCCACGCATAGCGGACGGTGCATAAATCTCAATTGATTAAATTACCGTCTCTGCTGGTAATGAACTGAAAGCAAACCCCTGATGACTGAGGGAAAAACTGGGCTTTTTAAATAGGAATTATGGACTGTGATAGAATTATGCTGACAAGCCATTAACACTGAAATCATAGAAATATATTGGTCTGTAGATAAAAATACTTTTCTGACAACCCCTCTCCTCCAAAGCTAAACTCTTAAGTTTCCTTACAGGTTCATGAAAAAGCCTCAGATCTACACAGGCTGACACTTTGCTGTCACTGCGGAAATTAAAATAAACATCCCCAAAGAGGTGCCTTTAGTATTTTTTGATTTGGTACAGAACACTTAGAGGCTTGGTTTTTATGTGTGCCCCAACTCTGAGCAGCCCATGTGTGTTTTCTAAGATAAACCTTTTCAGAGCTCATCATAACTCCATTCTGATTTCTCTGAACCCATTCGATCGTTTTTTTACCAACTGAAACATAGTGCTTGCTAACCCCGGGTCCGAAGGAAGAACAGTTGGTAAAAGAAAACAGAAGCAAATGAATTTCTGATGCAAACGGCCGGCTGCCGTGTCGACAGTTTTGCAGAGTCCATATTTAAGTGCACGACAGCTTCGGGGTATTTTTCCCATTTAAGTGTTTAGGCATTAAAGCGGCTGCGGTTGGTGCTCACTTTCTCGGCGTACTCCTCACAGGTCGGTCCCACGGGTACAACCATCACTTGACCGGGTGACAGCCACAGTGGCCTGAATCAGAAAGGGACATAATAGCATTTAGTTATGTCTGCGGCCAGACACAACACGCCAGAGAGCTCTGCAAATACACACAGCCCGACAAGCGGAGGCTTTTCTATAGCTGTCAAATAAAGCTGGAAATCATTTCAAAATTCAATAAAGGGAGTGCAATTGGAAAAGAAAAAAGGAAAAGAAAGGGGAAGGTTGGTCCTGCTTGACAAATGAACCCTACCAGGCTGTTTACAAACCATTTGCCTCCGTAGTTTTCGGTAAGAATGGCGATCATCCTCTCGACTGATCCCAGGATGGCTCGGTGGATGATCACTGGTTTCTTCTTGTCGTCCCCATCATGGCTGCAAACATTTTTCAAAGCACACAAAAATAAATTGTAAAGAAAGAAAAGCATTAAGAACAAAAAAGTAGAGAAAAGTTCATTTAAAAAAAACTGAACTAGACAGGAGATAGCAGCTTTTGAATGATGGTGATCGGATTTTTTGGACCCAATTAGCTGCTGACAAAAAACTAAATCAATTGCATGAATGAGCTGCTTTACAGGGAATTAGTTTCTACTGACACACACACTGTTTGAATTTGATTGGACATAAAAAGTTTTTTGCCTTGTAATATTAAACTTCATATAATTGGCACGACAAATTAATTCATTACGAGTAGTTGAGATGTGACATTTCTCAGACACTGGCGATGCATTTTATTGAAAAAAATATATTCTAAAAAAATATATTAATCATCCACACACATTCTTTTGGTTACTGCATCCATCATAATGAAATGACTCTTTTTAAATCATGGCTTGTCCTAACTTAGTGGTCCTTTGTCTTTATCCTTCTGCCCAATTTGGTCAACTGTATACATTAATGTTTAATCCAAGCTAGATATATATTTTTCAATTCACTCAACTTTTTATTCCCATATTGTAGATGGGGATTAATTAAAATTTATACAACATATTTGACATTACCAACTGCAGCAAAAACAGATCTATTTTTTAAGAAAGTTTAAAAAAAAGTAAACAAAAAAAAGCACCTGACAAAGTTGAGGTCGAAGCGAATGGGCAGCTGGAAGTCCAGCTGGATTGTGGCGCACTGATGGTATCGACCGATGGCGTCCTTGATCTGAATATCAATCTGTGGACACAAAGTGACCGTCAGTGCCCACCCTCCTGACTCCTGGCGGAAACACACCAGCCAACACGCCGTGGCTCACCTTCGGCCCGTAAAAAGCGCCGTCGCCCGGGTTGAGGACCCATTTTTCTCCAAACTCGTTCAGGCTGTTCTCCAGTTGCTGTACAAAAACAAACAACGCGGCTGTTTGACAACACGCAGGTGAAAACGGTGGAGGCGGGCCGAGCTGTAAATCACAGCCCGACCTTTACTTCCTCTGGAACTAATCACTGAGCTGAGAAATGTTAATTCCCCAACAATATTTCACGGTTGCTTGTGAGAGTTAATGAGGTGAGGGGAAACATGCGGGGAGCCTTTGTTCCAGTTGCTTTGCCGAGGTTATCGGTCACTTTTTTTTTCCGGGCGCGACACAAACCGCCCTGCCCAAACGTGAAATGGAGGTCTTCAATATGAAGACTTTCCCCTCCCAGAAAGCTGTCATGTTAGATGAAGAGAGACAGCTGTACCATTATGAAGTTTTCTTTTCTGAGTGTCTATCTGATGGGGAAGAATGAATACAAGTGGTTTTAAAGGCACAGAGATTAAATGTGCTCTGACATGTTTTATAGTCAAAACGCTTGATTGATCGATAATTAAATTATAAGTTCAATATAAGTCTCACCATGGGAATTTTTTATGTCCAAAAATAAATGAAACTGAACCGAACAGATATTAAACCAACCTGAATTTTAACTTGGAGCATGTATAAAAGGGTTATAGTAGCCCATGAATCAAAGATAAGGATATTCTTGGGTTACCTTTTCTGCCTTTTAGAGTAGAAATAGAAATATAATACAAAAATACTTTGTTCATCCCCATTGGCCATAGGGGGAAATTGAAAATGCCCATCTCTATAAATTGTTGAAATGAAATGAAAGCATTAACCCAGACGCGGTTTGTGGCAATCTGTCCGAGACAATGGCCCTAATAAACTCTTACCGGCCGTGACATTTGAGGGTTTTTTGTTTGCAAAACCGAGAACACCTTTTAAAACTCTCGACATCCACCAGTAGCACAGTTACTGCTGTATTACTGCAAACGCACCGCCGCTGAGGCAGCCAATACAAGGAGGAGAACAGAATGAAAAGGACAAAGAACAAACAAAAACAACAAAACTAATGGGAGACGACGAGGGACAAAAGCATCAGCTTATTATGCAGGAGAGGGAAACAAAAACCAACACCTTTGTGGCAGGAATGATGCGCTACAAGTGCACCGCAGACAGCCGCGCTGGTATTTTACGAGTAAAACAACTCTACAATTGCATTCAAAATTAAGGCCATGAAAGGAAAGAAGACAAAAAAAAATCCCACCCTGATAGAAAACGCAACACGGGCTTTTTGTCTCTTCCAACAAATGACTTTTCTTCCATTCACAGCCGAACCGTAAAGGCTCGGCAGACGAAGAAACCAGTTATATGTCCTTCATACGAGAGCTCCTGACAGTATTATGCAGCGGCGTGTGGCACCTTTATCAGCTCCCAGCCTGAAATCTGCTTTTTTCTTTCTGTCTTTAAGTCGTTGGGTGGCACCGGGTGCTTACGACACGCTAATTAACACGCTCCTGTAGTCCTTTGCTGGTGCTCAGTAGCTGACCACGGACACACACTGAACAAATGAATAAATGAACGGCACAGAGTACAGGGTGGGTCTTCAGAGAGGAGGCCTGCTCTGGAATCTCTGGAAAGGGGGGGGGGAAGAAAAGCACTTTCATCCTCAGATCTGACGGCAGATCTACACGCACGCATGCACTCAGGTAAAAAGGATTCAATTTAAATTTCCTTTGCCTCCACATATCTCACCCTCGCTGTCTGTGAAGCAGCGGTGGAGCCGCCGTGTAGATAATATCATACATCCTCTCTCCTTAATTCATCAGTGAGGATTAAGGTTGAGTGGAAGGTTGAGGTTTTTCTGATATATGGAAAAAAAAAAAATGCGAGGCCTTGAACTCACCTTCTCGGCCTGGTCCCACATCTCCGGTACTCCCAGAAACTTCTCTGGTCTGGTGGAGAGGTTGAGTTTGAAAGTGAAGCCAAACACTTCATACACAGTCCTCAGAAAGTCCAGGCAGCCCTTAATCTCCTCCTCAATCTGGGATCGATAACGACAGACGGAAGATTTTATTTTTTTATTTTCTAAATCCTGTGTGCATTTAAATCCAATCCATTCAATTCTTAGCAAGCAGATGGGCGTGAAAGGTAGAAAATCTGGAGTAATTAAGTGTCTTAAGTGTTTTTCTCCCTCCCTCCCCGCTGAAAATTGTAGCTGAACTGCCTAAATAAAACAAAGATTGAAGAAAACATATTGGCAAATGTGAAGTGAAACCATGGCTAATGTTTGAACCAGCGTCATGTCAAACCTTTGAATGCTAGTGTGCTCTTAAAGAGTCAAAAGTTGACACAGCCGAAGCTCCCCTTTCCCCTGTCAAAACCCAGCCCCGGCTTTATCAACACTGCAAGAGCTTGACAGTTTGGCCAGCTGACTCGAGAGTGCAACTCCAGACCACCAGAAATGTTTATTTTCCAAAGTGTGGTCTTCAACCCCAGCCGTCCCTGCCTCCAGCAGCCACTCCAGGCAATTTCTGAGCCACTGACAGCTTTATGCTGCTTTTTTTTCCCCCTCCTCCCACGTACTGTACGCGGTGTGGAAGGCCCTGCTGTAAACAGACTTTGATGTGCGACTTCAATCACTCCGGGGCAACCTCTCCCCATCACGCCTCCATCAGAGGGGTCTGCTCACCTGGTCCATGGAGCAGAAGATGTGGGCGTCGTCCTGCTGGAAGCGGCGGACTCGGGTGAGGCCGGTCAGGGCTCCGGACAGCTCGTTCCGGTGCAGGACGCCGAAGTCGGCCATGCGCAGGGGCAGCTCCCTCCAGGAGCGTGGACGGTGCGCAAACATCAGGCTGGTGGCAACCGGGCCAACAAGAAAAGGGTAAAATTACAACTTCAACCTCTCCCAGCGCCGAGGAGATTTCCACTACCGCTCCGAATATCCAAACTCCTCACCCAATAGAAGTCACGGCCACAAAAGCTAATGGAAAGCTCGTTTCCGAGCTTCAGCCGGGATTTAATGAGAGTAGATAGACTGGAACTTAATGTTCCGGGTGATAAAAGGTTTTGAGCAGTGACAGATTTGAACCATAAGCTGCAACGCAGCATTTAGAAGTAAAACAAATGGGGTTGCCATTAAAGAAGTGAAAACACAGCAAAATAAACACTCCAATGCAAGTTCAGCCGAGCTGTCGGATGGCTTCAGTAGCACTGACATATAAAGCTATTTTACAAAGACTGAGTCAGCCCACCGGGAAGCTGGCAGAGGGCTTTGGGAGTGAGGTTATTCACGGTGCTTTAAGGAGCAAACGTTTTATTCATTTATTTATTTTTTTGTAAAGGAATGTGTTGTTTTCAGAGACCGATAAATAAATAAATAAATGGTTTTAGCTACAGATACAGATGAAACAGAAAAAAGGAGCCTCACCAGTGGCCCGGGCAGTTCATGGGTTTGAGGGCAAACGTCTCCTTCTCCACCTCGAAGGAGAACATGTTGTCGCTGTAGTGCTGCCAGTGCCCGGAGGTCACCCACAGCTTGCTGTTGTAGATGTTGGGTGTCACCACCTCCTGGAAGCCCCTCTTCCTGTACTCGCTCTGTCAGAGACGGAGCAGGAGGGTTCTCATGAATTTTACACGTCTCGCTTTGGAGAGGCGAAAGGAAAAAAAGCAGAAATCTCTCAGGACACTCGCCGGATTCTGGCTAAACCGGCTTCTGTCAACAGCTGAGGATTTACTGGAAGAAAGTGGAGCAGGACATTCAATGTGGTCTGCTTTTAAAATGCCTTAAAGCACTTTATTCTATTCATACAGCCTGTCTTGTCCTATTCGGGACAAAATGCATCTCGGTCTTTTCTATTTCCTTTGATGTTTTCACTGATTAACATCCGTTTCTTGTTTCATTTATCACAGAATAATGTGCTAATGAAATAAAACCTAATGCAATTCATTTTAAGTCTTCTCTGTGACAGTTTTTGGGTCATTTGGACAAAACCTCAATCCCTCAAAAATCCCCTTGGTCATTTTACTACATTAGAAGAGAAATTGCTTTCAAAGTATTTTTCCATTGTGTCAGCCAATTGAAAAGCAATTTGTGACTGTTAAATCAGCAAAATAGTTTCTCCTTATTGCCGCCCGATGCATTACATGCACGGTTTTCAATTTATTTCGAATGCGTCCAGCGCTGACAACAAGCTCCTTATCACAGTGAGCGTTGTTTTTCTGTCGTCGGGTCAGGAGTAATCAGTGCTGTCCCGAGAAAGCATAAATAACAACCATTTGTGTTTGTGGCAGAGCACTGGAACTAAAGTCATCATCATTTTACTGTCCAGATATAAAAATGTATAGAGGTCAAATTGAAGCATTTAGTCCTGATTAAAATGATTCTTTTCAAAACAATGTGACACTGCATCTTGAATATGGCCAAAACCACATGGTCAATCGGAAAAAAGAAAGAAAATAAATTAATTAACATGACTAATATAAGAAATGGACACATGAGGGGGTGGGACACTGCCAGATTTAGTTTCAGCTCTTTGCTTCTTTTAAGCATTCATATAAAATAAAAAAAAGCTTTAAAAAATTGGTGCAACTTGAATTAAAAAAACTCTGCTTTGTGTACTGTTGCAGATTAAATAAATAAACACCGTTTCCACATTGCAGACACTCACTGGGACGCTCTGATCACAATATGGTCTAATAAAAATAAGCGACTCCCTCCATTTAACTCGTGCATATGGCCAACGTAAAGAGTCGAAATTGTGCACTCTTCCAAAAAATATTGCTTAAACTCCTATCTGCTCAACACAGCCATCCACCATGCAGCCCGCCGCCATTCACTAAGGACTCAGTGTTTTTATGGGCTTCAAAATTAGGAACTGGAATAGGGCCAACCAATGGTGACTTTTTTTATGTATTGTAGCAGCAATGCTATGGAGGTGTATTTATAAATAATAAATAAATCAAACTGATATCCTTCCAACGGAGGTAAATACTCTTCCGTGTCTGTCAAAACTTTGAGCCAGACTAAAGCGTTCATCCCTTCGCAGATCCAACCACTTTGACTCACTCTGATGAACTCAATCAGCGTGTTGTAGATGTAGGCCCCCTTTGGCAGGAAAAAGCAGCTCCCCGGACTCAATTCGTGGAAGAAGAAGAGGTCTTGCTCCTGAGTGTTATGGAAAATGGAAAAGTGACATCAGGGGTCAAATTAGCTTCGGTTTGACACAATGAAATGGCTCGTCACATTAATTCCAGTCTGCAAACGTCCTCATTTTGCTGCTTAGCTTGCTGTTACGCAAGGGTGATTACATTTAGTCAATGGCAACACAATACACCCGTAAACATCAGCTCTCTGCAACAACTATTACCTAACAGCAGCGAGCCTGCTTTAATTGCGATTCGCTAATGTCACCGCTGACACAGGAAATGGCTCATCTGAACCCTTTTAAAACCGATTTTTTTTTTATCATACCTGAGACAAAAGGTATGCCAGTTTCAATCTGATACAACCGACAGCACAAACTATTGTGTTACAGTGGAGATCGAAACGAATCAACATTCCTTTTTGACACACTTGAGGAACAGTTTTGAATCAAACAAGTCAGTTGCAATTTAGTTCATACCCGTCCTAGTTTGCGGTGATCTCTGTTCTTGGCCTCCTCTTGAAACTTTTCCCATTCTTTGAGCATTTTGGGGTCAGGGAAGGAGATTCCGTAGATCCTCTGGAGGGTTTCCATGTCTGCCTTTCCCTCCCAGTAAGTAGAAGAATTCTGGCACACCAAAAAGTGAGAATATCAATTTTTAGCTTCCTTCAGAGTCCACCAAATCCCCAGAGAGTTGGAAGGGAAAAAAAGCATGTAACTTGACTCTGGAAATGGGGACAAACAAAATATACACAACCATGCTTCATGTATTGCAGTTTTAATACAAAAAACCCTACCTTGTGGATCTTGAGTGCCTTGATTTTCCCAGTGTGTCTCACATGAGGACCTCGACACAGATCGATTAAGGGACCACATCTGAAACAAAGAATTTCAGTGAGTCTCATTTTCCTTGTTTTATTGAAGGCAAAAGCAAATACAGAGTATGACAACAAATGCATGTTATGTTTGGCCAATAATTCCAATTAGAAAAGGACTAAAAAGGAATAAAAGCCAATCCTTGATATTTTTGGACATTCCCATCCTGTCTTTGATATTCAAAGAGGTTAGTCGTTAAAAAAATAGACTTAAATGTTCTGTTTTATCATTAACAAATAGTATAATAATTATTCATTGTTTCTTGATTAACATGTTCGGCACTATTTAACAAAAAAAAGGATGTGGGCCTGTTGTGCGTCTGTGTGGAAACTTGAGGTCACAGTCTGAACAGAGGGAGCCGATGCTGAAGGATTTCCTTTTGGTGAGACAGAACCGTCAGACGGTTTTTCTCCCTCGGGAGAATTGTTCCCGCTCTTCAAAACAGCGGCTAAAGCGGAGCTGATAATTACTGCTAACAGTGCGGCAGCAGAACGGCGGCTCGGTCTTCGGCGGAGAATTAAAAACAGCCTCGCAAAGACGTCTGTCGGAGGCAAATTTGCAGAACCTAATTACAATCTCCTCTGTGCCAGCGTGCGCCCACTCCAGGTCCACGCAGACCAGGAGGTTTTAATTCAGCTGCTAGATGGCCGCGTTAGATTCTGTTATCTTTTCCCCCCTCCGAAATTGTCCATTAAAAGTATTTACAATTATAATTGGGCTTTTCAGCAAAACTGCACCGTATGTATTTACATGCAGAGGCATGACAAGCCTCAAGCTTCTGAGCATAGCTGCCTCTCTCACTGCCTGATGAATGCTAAATATTGCTCTGTTCCATCTAAGTTGTTGTTTCAGAAAACAAAATGAGGTTTTCAAAAGGAGCATGTCGGCTTTAAACCAGAAAAGAGGGTAGTTCTAATTTGTTTGGGATGGAAAAGAATGACAGAAGGTTTTGAGATGTTGACTGAGCAAAAAAGTTAGTGTTCCACTGTGTCCAAAAGTATAGGTCCCCAGCAAATATAAGATGCTACAAAATGAATCTGGTGTTCGATTTTTTTGAAGTGCCTTGAAGCCCTTTTTGTTTTTTGGTCATCCTACTCACCTGTAGACGGTGGTAGTGGGCGTGGTGACTTTCTCATTCAGAATGCGGCACTTAAACTTGTTGTACTGTAGATGAAAAGAGGCGCTTTTCAACATCTGGACATAAAACCCACATTCTTTGCACGCATGGTAAGTCATTAAACGTACCTTAAACATGTCCAGGAGTGTTTCCTTCTTTATCTCCAGCCTCTCGAAAGGCTGCTTCTCCTTGATGATTTTCTTGCACAGGGTCTCCAGACCGGGGAAGTCATTGCTCGATACGCCGCTGTGTGTGCGATGGCAAGAAATAAACATGGCAGAAAACAACAACATCCAACACAGCTTTTCCCCTCAAACCATGTGTTAATGTGCACAGTTTCCTTTGCTTAATGCAGCATTCAGCAGTTTGCAAAAGGCACTGTGACCTAATGTGTTGTCCACCATGCCCTTCTGCCTAGGATGGACAAATACTTTAAGTCCTTGGCTTTAGGGCTTAAGCAATGTCAAAATACCCTTGGAAAAAAAAAAACTACAGGAAGAATTCCATTAGCATAAAATGACTTCATTAGCGAGGTTGAGGAATTAGACAGCAACGCTCAAGCTCACGTGCAGTGTGAGGAAAAGCACTTAGTGCAGAGGGAGGTCAGGAGACAAAGTTGTTTACCTGCAAAATGTGTTAAAACTTCAAAGCCAAACCGAAGCTATATGCAAATCTGTAGTGAGCGTGGTGAGGATACACTCCTACCCACACCCAAAAGAAAATTAAATCCAGCTTGGCAGCATCGCTGTCATTGCAAAACCTTGGATTAAAGAACCTGTTTCACACGCGTTACACCCTGAAGTGCTCAAAGAGACTCACAAAGGACGACAACGGTTTTAATAACAGCCACAAAGCCGAAGGAAGAAAAAAAAAGAATAAGTCGTCGCTACTCACTCGTTCTCCAAAAACATGTCATAGTAGAAGCCGTTCTCGATGGGGGGGCCGTAGCAGAGGCAGCCCCCATACACCCGCTCCATGGCCTCGCCCAGGATGTGAGCACTGGAGTGCCAGTAGACCTGAGGAACACATCTGTATGCACCTTCTTTTGTCCAAGATACATCGATTTCAATTCTTTAAACGCTAAGAGCAGAGTCGGTTATTTACAATAAATGAGCAGGTTTAAGCTTTCAAATCTGCTCAGAGGGTTTAAGGTTGTGAATCGTCCTGCGTGTGCCGTGCTTGCATTTGTTTACCGAGCAGCGGGTTTTTCATTAGCATTCAAACGCTAATGATTCCAAATGCATTTTACATGATGCAACTAAATCTACGGACGGTGGAAATAACTCTTTGTCCGTATTAACTTGTGTTTGCCCTGGAGACGTTATCGATAGGGAAAAAGAAATAAAAAGCTCTTTGCGCATTAATAACTGATCATCTGCAGTCCCGGGAAAATTAGCTGAGATCTCAGAAAACTGGACAACACACAGAGAAAAAGTTAAAGTAAATGATAATACTGCCAGTGGTTTGAATGTATTTTCTGATATTTTACGGTTACACAAAAACTGTTGTGTAAGGGCATACCGAGCAGAGAATTCAAAATCGTTCCTTAAAAAACATGTTTCTGAGAAGTGTTCTAATGTTTTAGAAATGGAGCCAGCGGCTGTTTTTTTTTTCTTTATCCAGAAAAGACACTTACAGCTTGCGCCTCCTCATCATCAAACTTCAGTAACTGAAGGCTGCAGTCATCCTCCAGAGGTCGGTCCAGGTCCCACACACTGTTGTTTACTTTGGCAATCACCGTGTTGTCAGCGAGGCCTTGACTGCATGTTCAGAAATGAAAGATGTAACAAAACCGCAGCCAGCTGCATACTTAAACTGCAGAGGGACACATTTGTATATGCTGTGTAAGAACATCTAATACATGAAAAATATAATGGCAGGTGAAACAAAAAGCCTCTGTCGGAGGCTTCCATTAGACCGCACTCATTCATTCACTTAACATTTAAAGGTTGACGGGTGTCATTTGCAATCGCCGTTTTATAATGAAGGTGCTACGAAGCCTTTTTAAATCAGTAAAATTTTATGACGGGCAGCATAAATAAACCTGACAGCTCATCTCTGGCAACGAGGTTTTTGTTCCCCGCTCGCTTTAAGGCCACTTTGCAGATAGCTGTAATATCATAATAATTACGGCCGCCCCGAGATTGGACCCACCTGATTCCACTGGCCACTTGGTACGGCGTGGTCTTCCAGGACTCCGCCTCCACCACCTTCCCATCGGGCAGTGTCACCTTGATGGCTCTGCTGTTCTTTGCAGCCCTCTCTGCCATCAGAGCGTCGTGCTCGGCTTTCAGCTTTGCATACAAATTAAGACGCTCGTCGATGTACTGAGGGGGAGGAGACAGCTGGACAGAAAACGAGACTTGCGGGTTAACGGACAGGGAGTGGATAATGCCCTCAGTGTGCAAAACACTCTTCACAGGCTCCTCTAAAGGGAGAAAAAAAAAGGCTCACTGACAAGTGCCCATCAGCTGGGTCATCGAGACATTACAGGTGGTTGGGATGTCATCCAGCACTCGAGTATTATTTGTTGAATCGCTACCTCTAAAGCTTGCCTCATTTGCTTTTTTAATGTTTAATTTAAACTGACAAGTCACAACCATGCGTTTGTTTGTGTAAGTTGACCCCATCCATTGCTCCCGTGTGCAGGCCTCTCTACAGGCAGTCTAACAAAACGGCATCACACAGACAACGTGACGCAATCGGAGGTCTAAATCAACCACCAGCCTTGGCTTAAAGAGCCACTGTTACGATCTAGAATATAAGTCGACCTTGCAAAGAGTTTGCCATTCGTATCACCTAGTTTCAAAATGTGAGTAGTTTATAGCTGCAGCGTGATTGTAAATATTGATCTGTACAGCCGGATAGGTGTGTGCAGCAGTGCTTTCCTTAAATCATGTCTGCCAGAGGACACACACATCGGTCCAGTTCATTTGAAGAGGCACATGATGTATGGAAACCGTGAAACTTCAGCAATCTGACCATGTTTAGTGAGTTGAATGATTTTTTTTAGTCACTACAAACAAATAGGTTTAGAAACTCCTGCCTGCAGTGTACAAAAGAAGCAGGCTAAATGATCTTAAAGTTTTCAGTGTAATGAAAAGGGGTCTGTTTCCTTCTGTGAACTCCTACATGGAAACTTTGCCTGAACACTTAATGTGCTCTGTGCTGAAAGAAGCATTGGGCAGAAGTACTGACAGTTCAATTAACTGACAGATTATGGACAGGAAAGAAAATCAATCAATCAACCAGTACATTAAAAGTCAATTAGGGAGAGCTCTGTCATATTTGGTGCCATCCTTTATATTTCATCTACTAGTAATTAGTTTATCCAGTGCGCATTTTAACCAAAACTCTGAATTATTATAGTCACCCTTCAGAAGCCAGAGTTGAAATCCCAGCTCAGTATATGAGAAGGTCTGGGCATGAAAAACTGGTTTCATTATACACAACACTGTTCTGAAGATATCACCAGTGTCCTTAATAAAAATTTTACATCTCGCTGGTGGAATAACTAGGAAATGGCACGTTCTTTAAGGTAGTTTAAAAATGTTCTCTTTGGATATTGGAGGAAAACTAAGGACATTACCTCTGTCTCAACAAATTCAGAAAAAAACAACTTTTTTATGTCAATTTAAGTAATGAACAAATAAAGACAAATAATGACAAAAATGCTCAAATAAAAAAACATCAAATCAGAGTGTGACTGAGCTTAACGACAAATAAGAGTTCAAAAACATGGATCTGCGTAATTATACACCATAGTTTTGGAACCTCTTACAAAAAAGGATTTTTTCCTACGTTATACCACTTAAACAACTTCTCAAATATAATGTGTAAGCTCACCTCAGCCCTGGTTGTAGCATCCCCAGCAGCATTTTTGGCCTTCTTCTTCCCTCCATCCTTACCACTGTCGTTTGCCACCTGTCAAAAATATTGCTCCATGAAGTAAACAATAATTGACTGAAGAGATGCATGCTTGCTATGATAATCCACGCATATATGTTTTTCTTTGCAGATCTGAATACCACACACCACAGAGTCCAAAACATAAGGGATTCATATGAGGTATTTTCATGTAGACATATACAGTCCTTTGAGCAGGATGAAAACATGACAAAATCAAGTTAAGGCCAGTATAGTAGTGGTAAAGCTAGATTGTTCTGGTGGCTTGATAACTTCCAATTTACCACCATATGTGCACATGTTGTTGCCCATTTGTAATATTTGTGTCTTTCTAAAGGATACGATTGGTGCAATTTGGGAGCCGAATTCTAAAAAGAGTTTCAACAATTCATAACAAATAACTCCAAGATCGGTTACTCTTATGTAAAAAGATCAATCAGCAACTAAACGTTAAACTCTGAAATTTGGAACCGAGTTTGGCTCATTTGTGTGTATGATGCAGGCACGTTAGCCAGAACAGGGAGAGCGCCCTCGCGGTACTGTACGCACCCTAGCAAAGAGAAAGTAAGACATAAACACACTGAGACAAACCCGAATCTATGTTTTGTTTCTCCTTTTTAGCCTGAAATCGACCATTTAAATAAAACCGACATGAAATGATTCATGCTAGCCAGATAGTTGAAGAACTAGGAGCACATTGCTACTGGCTAAACGAGAGCATGAACTTCACTACAGGCTAGGCTAGCTGCCGGGTGCCTTAAATGACTTTATTGTAGCCGGTCAAGAAACCGAATCACCTTTTTAACCCCGTCCACTTCCAGTTTGCTCATTTTCTCCACGACACTATGCTCGGCCATAACAAATAGAGAGCTTGTCTTCTTTCAAAGCTGGTTTGAAGCCGGGTGTGTGTGTGAAGTGAAGGCAGAGCCAGTGCCGGGTGAGGGATGATGACGTCACCCGGATATTCTGATGCAACCCGGCGCGGTGGGCGGGGCTTCGAATGACAGATCATCAAAACATCAGCTGCTCCCCTCCCAGATCCGCCTTTCTTTCTTTGTATATGCCAGTAACACTTTCAATTAAGTATGTGTATGCGAAAACATTTTTAAGAAGGCAGATTTGATCAACCTACTGGACACAATTACACTGTATGGAAATGACACATTCAACAATTTCTTTGCCCAGATTGCCCAGAATATGGCAGCAGTGACGGGAGGTTATTTTGTTGTCACTAAAATAGAAAAATAAAAAGAAACACAAACTAATCAGCAATGTACCTTTTATTGTTTGCCTTTTTGCAATGTTTGCTGCTTTTGTGCATGAATTAATGAGTTAAATTAATGAAATGAATTAATGAGACAATCAGACAAAATTGAAGTGCAGGGGAGCTCTCAAGCATCATGATCAGATTTTAATTTTTTGCTTCTGGCGTGCATAGTTGTCTCTGCAATTGTGGTTCTGTATAAAGGGAAAGAACCTCAGCAAATGCATGCTGGTCATAACTGGTTGGTAGTTCATTTCTGTTTCAATGCTGCTTGTTCAGAACACATTTACTGGGAGCAAGGTTATCACACTGTGAGTTAGCAAAGCCACGGATGTGCCAGCTTTCATTATGTATCTCATCTCACCGTTCAACACACTTATGGCACAGTATGACCACAGAGCTCCCTCAGATGTGGGCTGCAAGCAGGTTCTCACTGAACCAAACCTGCAAACAACACACAGTTTTGGGACATCACGACAGAAGATTTAACCAGTTTAGAGACTTACCTTCTATTTTGTTATGACCTCCTAAAAGACTGTTGGGTTTAGAAGTATAAATGGTTGGATTACCTGCCAAACGGGCATTACACTGCTTAAGCAATTTAGCATCTTTTGTCGGAAGATGATTTGTTATGATTAATGTTTTACATCATGTGGATGAATAGTGACAGATATGCATATGCTGTAAAACCTATAGTTATTTTTCTTTCGTGCAAAACAAACCGTACTAGATACAAAAATGCCGTCTGGCTGGCAGACTGTGTTTAGATTGTAAAGGCGAGGGAGTCTCAAATGGATTTTCACATTAGTATAATTAGAAGTGGAACTTTTCAACCATCTAAAAGGGAATCCCAAAACACTTTCATAATTGAGACGATTTGTTTAGTTACAAACTGAAGACGGCCAATATTTAACAACAGGATATGTCTGTATGGATTTGTCGAGAAGGCTTAAAAGAGGTTAATGTCTGATAAGGGTCTTCTTTTTGTTGTTGTTGTTGTTGTTTTTATTCTAAATGTAAATCCTTCAAATTCCATGCAATGATATGAAATTCCTCTCAGGACTGTACAGATAGGCATACATACTCAGCAACACCTGAGTAAATCTAGATATCTAGATTTATTTTTCATAAAGCTGCAGCTACTACACGGCTCTTTCATAAAGGTTATGGACTATAGCTGGGTAATAAAGGTATGACATGAAATATCTAGAACTTAAAAATCTGCAGCCTGCATATAGATATATTTGGTCATTTTTCAGTGACATTGTAATGTCAGTGTATATGCAGTGTTTTTAAGTCTTGCCTCCTTTGTCTTCACAAGCCTGAACACAATTTTCTCAGTTTTGTTCATTCGGACTACGGACGGAGGTCAAATATGCACAGGGGCATTGCAGAAGATTTTGGCTGTACTGCTTTTGAAATGACTGCATCGGACTGTTAAAGTGCCTCTTATTAAGTACGTGAGCTATTAGAAATGTTAGCCATTAATTTTGCAAAGCAGTCCATGAAATCTAAATGTAGGGGCATTGGGTCAAAATGTTGCATGACTGCTAATAATAAGACAAGGGAGGATGTTATTAATGCAGTCAAGGTTAAGTTTTCCGGGACATCTTTATGGAATTCTTATAAAGACAATCCCTACACCTGAACTATTTATGAATATTTCCTTCTCCATATCTGCAGAAAACAAATTCTGTTGTTGGTTTCTGTTGTGTCTGAAATGTCAACTTGTTCTGTACAGTCATTGTGGAGTACAGATACATGTCTTTAAACAGATGAACCAGCAAATCTGCTCCCATAGTTCACTCTGACAATACATCAATACAACAAAGAACAGATTAGTCTTGTTGCTGATTAGAATCGTGCCACTGATTGCTGTGCTCTTGCTTGTCCTACATTTTCTGCTGCCGCCGAAGAGGCGTGAAGACTTCAGACAACATGTGCATCTCAATTATAGCAGAACAACCATTTTAAACTTGTGACTCTCTCTGAGGGAATAAAGAAGCCGCGGCTCACCACGCTATCCCACTGTTCTGCGCTTGTTGTGAGGCAGAGGAAAGCTTGAATAATTAACCTTCAAGCACTTCAAACATCAGACGCTACGTTCAATTTCTGCGCTGTGTTTTACCTTTAAAGCAGTAACACTTTAGATTTATATTGGGGTTTGTGTTATCTATACTTAAAGCAGAGTAGATAGCCACAGATTCAGCAGAATAAGAGGGATGCATCATTTCTAATTGTATCATGGATTTACCAAATAATATAGGTGGAAACACTAATACAAATACTGTTACTGATTATTATATTGATAATAGTGCAGCATTACGGCTAGCGTCATCTCTTTGAATCCCTGCTGCAGCCTTTCTAGTGGAGGTTGCATGTTCTTCTTGTGCATGTATTAGTTCACTTTAGTTGTTTTGGCTTCCTTCAGCTATCCAAGAACATGCACTTTAGGTATTCTAAATTGGTCCAGTGAGTGACTGTGTGTTCGTCCGGAGTACCCGGCATCTAGTCTAATTGCTTGTGGAATATTGTTTACCCTCCAATGGTTCTGAATTGTTAATGATAATAATAATGATAATAATAATATAACATGTTTATCCAGATTTAGAATTGTATTTTACATTTTACTGACAGTAAGAGTGTCTCAAGTGAAGAACAGAATAGATGGCGTGCTAGGTGATTAATTAATGATGAAAACCAGTAACATGTCAGTTCCCGTGACTGGATAAAGTGCTGCCTAGGAAGGATACAAAAGGTGTGAAAAAATGGAGAAATTGATTATTTAGAGTGAGAAAGGGTAAAAAATAAATAGTAGGGTGAGAAGATGTGATAACATATTATCCTGAGTTCCCCTGTAAAAGTGGATTTACTTGGGGAGCCCCCTGCAACCTTCTGATTTTCGGTCGTTCTTTTTGATCTGTTACATCTTCAACCATTAGATGTCAGTAGAGAAACCTAGCAATGGACAAAGCCAAACACCAGCAGATCTCACACGCTATTTTCCACCTGCAGTTTGCACTCCTCCACAATGCAGCACCTGACACTGTCACCTCCCTCACTGAAGTTTTAATGTAGCCAGGATTTGTCGACAGGCATCTCAGGAGGTAGCAGCTGCCTTTCTCACTTTGCCTCACTGTCAAAGGAAATTACAGAGGCGATTGCATGACGGGATTTGGTCCAAATGCGTTATAAATATTTCATTCCGCTTAAATCCTATTCTTTTCAGTGTGTTTTATTTGTGTCGTGCCTGTTGTGTGGTGCACAACGTCATTTAGATGATGAGTCTAATTGCTGGAGCCAGATGCTGTTTTCAGCAGTACCTCATAAGAGTGCTTAACAGTGGTCATCAGCACCTCAGAGCAGATCCAGGTGTGATAACACAAATAGAAATGTTCTTGAAAGCGGGCCATACAAGTCATGGCTTTCCTCCTCCAAGGGCATACTTCAATTTCGAAATGAACTGACCCTTTTTTCTTCTGTCCGTGCCGGAAATGGGGAACACCGGGTCAGTGACAAGGGCGCGCTGCTCAGCCCGACAAGGCAAACAACCATCTGCCGCAGAATCCGCTCTGAGATATCCCAATCCTCCCCAGGCTCCTCCTCAGAGCCGTTGCACTTCTCCCATCAGCAGTGAAACCACTCACCCATTTGCACACAAACACACCGTGTGTTCCCTCTCACTGAAAAATTCTTTTTGATTAAACACAACGGGAATCTTATGTTTAGACCGACCCAGCACTATATTTAAGCATCACCCCCTCTTCTGTTTCATCTGTCAACCGAGCTTTGACATGTTCCACTTATTTCCGGTCCTGGGCGCAATTTTTTTCATGTGTTTTATTTATTTCTAACCACGGACAGTCAATGTTAGCATGTAATCTTTTCATCATGTTTTACAGAACTCAACTGCAAAGTTTTAGTCGGTGTATGAGTAACTGTACCTTGCTTTCAGTTTTACATAACAGGATTTCTGACTGAGAACTTACTAAAGATTATGGTAATGAATTTTCAGATGATTCTTTAAGGTTGGTGCAGCGAAGACCCGGGTTTTTTTTTTTTTTACTTTGATCGCACTTTTAAAAAATGTGAAACATGACGGCTGACTTCAAAATAACTTTGCATTCTTATGCTCTATTGTTGTAAAATGCAGGGATTTTCTGAGACACCTGAGCTGAATGTGAAATCAGATGATGATCTGCTGCCAGTTGGTAATAGTTATATTCTACATCATTTCTATTCACCTCTAACATTAACTGATTATGTTCATTTTTAGTTAACAGGCTATTTTTTAAAATGAAATTACACTCAAATTCTACCTATCACCATCCTTTGCAAATATACTTACTTAAAAAGCCCTAATTTCTGTATAAATACAGTAGATAACATATGAATGTTTTCAACCTACATCAAGGCATTGTTATTAGTTTCTCTCCACAGCACATGATGGACCCACAGCCTCAAACACACACACAAACACACACACACACACACCTCTGTTTCTGGGTCGTCTGCATTCCTGTGCTGAGCTTCCTGCAGAGCTTCTGGTTCAGACAGAGGTTCTCTCTTTGAGATGAAATTCAAATGCTGATGCTGATGCACATGAAACAGCTCCTAAAGCAGTTAAGTAAAGTACAATAAACCTGGGGAAAAAATAGCTCTAGAAAAAAAACACTCAGGTGGGTATATTATTCCCGAATAATAAAACACTTCTCTGCTTAACTGTGGAGTTCAATGACGACATGAAATATATATATATGGAATGCAGGTTTATTAATCTTTTGTAACTATATATGTGGATGCATAATGAAATCAGGTTTGCCAGTGACTGCATATGTGATAAAAAAAAACGACAAAAGAAAGAAAAAAACAGTTCCATTGGAAATGTTTTATGGCTGATATTTTCTAAGACGTAGATGGGTCACATCTCAGGGAGATGGATTTGCTTCCACCTCTACATTTCCACATAATACCACAAACACAAATAGAAGGCAAACCATGGGTGTTGCCACCAAAGGCAGTTAAAAGCAGAAGCAGAACAGAACAGATAAAAAAAAAACAAGACAACAAAGCTGTTTACTCTCTTTGCATTTCAGAGAAATGGTATCAGTCGATGTAGAAGACAAGAAAAAATGGACATCACATTATACCAAGAGGAACAATTACTGGCTTCTCTCCACAGCCAGGGGTGACGGCAAATCAACTGGTAAAGGTTGGTTGAAGGAAGGGGGGGGGGGGGGCAGACAGAGACGGAGCGTGATAGAAGGATTAGGCAGGAATCTGGTCCCTTATCATTTAGTTCAGTCTGCTGGCTCAGCAGCAGTGAGCAAATTGAAGTTAACAGGATCCGCTGTAGCTACCTTCACAGCAATATGTGAGCCAAGCCAGGCCTGACTGTCATTAGAGGATTACACTTTATGTCCTCTACTTCTGCCAAAAAAAATCCTGACGCACCCAGAGGAGAAGCTCTCCCTGTAACAAAAATCTCATTATACATTTGTTAATATGAGGACGTCTCCCCTGACAGGAGACAAGGATCTTGATGGGGATATTTTTTTTCGTGAGCTTGTACTTGTTCAAAATGTAGCAATCATTTATCATAGCTGTACAGCTCGGGACCTGAAGAGACACGGAGAGATTAGAACGCAAACGCTCCCCTTCTGCTTTTTCCGCGGCAGGTATTTTCCTCCTCGCTAAAGGATAAATAATTGAAAACAAAGGTTCCACGTTACACAATGGCAGACGGAAGCTTAACTCATTTGGAATTCCAAACACATATCAAACAAGGTTTACACACTTCAGCAGCACAATGAGGCTCTCGAGATGAAACAGCTCATTAGAGGCATAAAAACAAGGCGAAAAAATTCTTAATTGACCAAGGCCTCAGCACAACTTTCTCGGAGTCATTCCCACATCTTTTGTAAGCGCGGTGAAAGAAAGCCTCAGTGATCCACATAAGTAAGCTGTATTAATCTGGTAAATTCTCATTTCATTTTTACAAATTGAAAAGCGTCCGACAAAATCCTGAAAGCTCATATATTCATATCAGGAGCGTGAAATGGAATATTTGCACCCCCCCCCCCTTCCTACCTTAGCTACCAAACAAAGCTAAATTCAGGCCTCTTTTTCTATTTCGAATGTGTTGGCTAGAAAAAAAAACATGTGTCTCAAATCATAAATCAAATGTGTCGTTAGTACAGTTTGAATGTGAAATATGTTGTTCTAACCCAAACTTATCACCTTTGGTTTGACAGGCGACTGGGAAATATTTGCGTGCATGTTTCAAAATTTCCCAAATCTCTATAGACAGTTAATAAATGAATATTTATTATTCTGATCTGTTGTTTTTTTTGTATTGAAACATTAAGAGTACAAAGATTAATCCTTCAAAAACAAATCGCACACAAGGACTCCTCAAAATGAGGGATGTTTTCCACTGCCTTGATTTTTTGGGAGTTTTATTTATAGCAACACGGATTCCATCTTGATATGAGAGTGACACACACTTCTTTCCATACAACCAATTAGTGCAGCAGACTGGGGCTGTAGGTCCAGTTTTAATCCTCTTAAACCATAACGCACCATTTGACAGCAGAAAATAGTCGACATCAGACCCCAAACACTTCAGAATCATGCCAGTGCAATAGTCCTAGTCATGTCTTTATTTTTTTAATCATGTCTCTGCTTTCCTTTGCCCCTCAAAATACCTAAAGCCTCCACCATGCAATAAACGTGGAATTTGTAGAACTAAAGATTAAAATGGAAGACCAACTCTGAAACTAGCCCTCTCAGGATGTATTTATGGAGCATCCTGCTGCAGACTGTCAATCAAATGCGACTAAATGGGTATCAGTGTGAAAAGCAGGCTGTTACGGCTCATGCCGCTGATGACAAGCTCAGTCTGCAGTCTGCTTCCAGACTCTGAGAACGCAGTTGCCTTTCATTTTAATTACAATCTGAAAGAAAATCATTCATTTTTCATGAATACCTTCATGAAAGCTAATGGCCATACCTTATGTAAGGCACAATTTTTAAAATAATGTATTCGTGTCCAATGAGATATATAAACATCAACAGCTTTTTCAATTTTTAAATAGATGGCCCTATCTGTCTACTTTGCTTTATTTTTAGTTATAATTGCTTTTTGTTTTAATCAGAAAACAAATGACAGAACATCACTAAACAGCACCAGTAACGTGGCTTTAATTAACAGAAATCCTCTGAAAAGACAAGGTTAAAAGAATGAAATCAAAACCTGAATCCCTACTTTTTCTCAGCAGCTTCTAAAGTTTTTAAAAGGTTGCAGCTGCACCAAAGTCATTAGCCATCTCTTAATTTCGTACAGCCAGCCGTACGAATGTAATTCTCTCAGTTGGTATCTGGTCACACGTCCCTCACAATCCCATCCTGCTCTCCATGCTGCACCTCAGCTTCTCATTTGCAAAGGACGACCAAATCACTTTACTCCAATCCAGGCATCTCCTCCCAGATTAAGTATTTAGAATTGATTGGATTTTTTTTTTCTGATTACTCTTGATGCATGCTTGACTGAGCTTTTGGAGCTTCTGGTAAACATTTTAGATTTTCGAGCTTCATTGTACTTCAGCCTTTTGTGTGTGCTATAACATTAAGATTGTAAAGATGAAAGTTCTGAATTTTTAAAAGGAAGGCCACTACATGTTTAAGATGAAATCCATAGCGCTGAATAATTACATTAAATGTGATGGATGGAATTAAACGCTTTCTTTTAGGTTTTTCCTCTGTTATAAGAATCTATTTAGCTTTCCTCTCACCAACACAGGTGAGAACGCTGTACATCATACCTTATTTCACAAGTTCCTTTACAGATTTGTGCTATTGTGGTAAAATAAGGGCTAATCGACACGTGCACATCCACAGGCACGTTCAGGCATCAGTTAACAGATATTAGTCAAACACCTGCAACCTGCAACATTTACACTTATAGTGTAATTTAAGCATAAAATATGCAGCATGGGATATTAAGACAAATGTTGGGTTGAGTGTATGGTTTTTTACCATGTTGCATAAAACTGGAAATAAGGAAGCACACCTGCGAAAAGTCTTCCCTTTTTTGTGCTTTGAGCCTCAACTGTGGTGGTAGACATTAGCAGTGTTATTTATAAATTGATTAAATCCATGCAGATTGTTAATTCAGTGGCTAATTCATTTCTTATTTGCAGAAAAAGGCAGATCATGCAAACCGATGAGTGGCAATAATCGCTCCTGGCACATTTATCCACACACAAAAAGAGCAGCGAGGAAAGCATTGTGGGACGCATAAAGAGACACGCACAATTCACCGGCACCTGCTGTAGAATCCAAGTAATGGAAGGGGAACACAAAAGCAAAAGCCAGCGAACCAGATAGTACATGAATAAAGCAGTAGGGAGATGGATGGAGCGGGCTCTTTGGTCCTCCCTCCCTTCTTATTTTCCTTAGGAGCAGGTCAGGAGGCATCCTTGGCTTTAATCAGGCTCACCTAAGCATACCTCAGCACGGCTGTGCCACGGTGATGGATGGCCTGGAGGAATACCTGTAATGGTGAGTTCCATGCTATGTGTCTGGAAAAGAAGGTGTTCAGATCCTCACCCAGTACAGTAGCCAACCATGCGAATGGTTGGAAAACTTAAGCATGTTCTTTTACAAAATATTCAAAGCTTAAACCCTAATAAAACCATTTTCCGACATGTCTGGGTGAGATAATGAACTTCAGGTATTCCAGCCTGGCGTCCAAAGGTGCAGACACAGCCGAGAAGCGCGAGCTTCCGGGGCGTTTTAGATATTCCGGCAGATTTATTTCAAAGGTCTAACACGTATGTGATTTCTTTCCGCCTCTGGAATAATATCACGCTGAGTTGATAGAGAGATGTCTTCTGACTCTGTCTTGAACAACACATTTTTGGCACTTTACAAATGCCAAAGGCTCATTTTAATCTATTCACACACACTCTGTTTCATGCCGCATGTCTTCAAGGGCCACTGCCTCTGAGAACAGCTTTTGTAATTGTAATAAATAATGTATGATAAATATGGATGATTAAACAGTCTGGGATCTTCTCCCTGTGGGCAGCACTTCTTCTGGCAGATAACAAAGACTACCTTGGAGCTTTCCGCTCTTGTCACGCCATTGTCTCATAAAGACTTTGACAGCCACTCCAGATCAAAGCACACCTGTACTTTTGCAAGTCCGGTTTTCACTGCGAGGTTGAAAGTTGTGCTGCTATTACAAGGTGCGCAGTCTTTGTAAGTGAAAGATTTCTGTGCTGCGGTAAAAAACTAAAGCTTCTGTTATTTTTTCCCCAACAGCCTCACTAGAGTTAATAAAGCTGTCGTGCAACTTACTGATTTATGTCCTGGGACAAGACTCTTTAATCATTTTTTTTTTTTCATGCGTGTCTTTTTGTGTACGTGCGAGTGTGAGTGCACATGTGACTCCACTCTATGAGAAACTGATGAAATGGAGTGTCTACCAACTAAAATTTTCAATTTGGAGGTGAAGCACACGGCTATTATCCAAGAAACCTGAGTTTATTTGCCGTCTGGCCCAGGTCATTCGGTGTTGGGTTGGGTTCGGGCATAACAAAAATGGTTATTGATGGGAAAAAATCGTGGCTTCCTTTAAAATGACCTACTTGCAACCTCTTTTCTCAGCTCTATCCCCTTTTGGTTGATATAAAACAAGACTATTTTCATTCAGCTTAGTCATCTAGAAATCACATCGACTCACTTCTAATGTGCAATGTTTTTCATGTTTTTTCCACCTGAATGATTTTTTAAACTAATGTCACTGGAAAACATATTCCATGAACATTTAAACACAATGTTTATGCAGAGTGTCCTCATGAAACCGACTGTGGTAAGTAATGAAGTATTTAATGGCCTTTCATTTGTAAGAACTTCCGCAGTGCTCTGTGGTTAAATGTCAGGTCTCCTATAGTGACACAAGACGGAGAGGTGGGGTTTGTCTGTGTGGAGAATGGGAGGAGACATCCACTTCCTGTTCCATACTGACCTACTTCTTTTTTCTTTGTGCCAAGTTCAGATTGACTTAGATTTGACAAAAGAAATCCACTCCGAGCTAATTTGAGGAAAAGAAGAGGAGGATAAGGGTTGATCCTATATTGAGGCGGTATTGATTGTGCATGGCTTTTTCTTGTTAAAGTAACCACAAAATGGAAATTGTGCAATGCTACTTATTGATAGTGAGATTAACAGTAAAGCATTTTGTCAGCATTTTCATGCTTCAGCTCTGATAAACACTGACATTTTCTTGGCTGGTTGAAGACCAGATTCAAAAACAGAATTGGAAATGCTTAAAAAAAAAAAACTGTGCACCAGCTTGTTAAAAGTAAAACATGGAAATTAAATTGAAATGGTGCTGAATCAGGTTTTAGGTCCTAATTAGACATCTGTTAAGCTTTCAGCTTCCAATCTCTGAATGCTGAAACACAAAATAGACGACAAAAGGCCGACAGATTCATATTAGACAACGATTACTCAGGGGGGCAGTGGCAGCAAAACACTAATTAAAACACGGTCCTTAACACTCGAGGGCAGAAGCTGAGAGTCAACATCCAACCCAACAATCAGTGGACAATTTAATCTTCCACTTGAGCTTCCCATGCTTTCTAAAGTGCTGTGATAAGTGTTGTAACGTTAGCTTTCCACACAGCCATGAATACAGGGACTTAACTTGAACAAGTAATTGCAAAACTTTGGAAAATATCAAATCAATAGGTTGATCCTTGCTTGCAACACCATTTTGTTCCACAAACATAAGGAGTTCACCATTTTTGTCCACTTGACAAGCACTTACAACTACTTGTGCCTCAGTAACAGCACTAGAAATAATTTTAAAATATACCTGTTAAATCGGCCTGTAAAATCATCAACCCATCAGACTCATCTTTTCTCCACCTCAGTTATCTTCTCATCATTATTAGTTTCAGCACTAGATCACTTTGGCCCCCATTTCTCATTATGATACATCCCTTTCTTTCTTTGTTGGAATTGTGGAGTGCCCTGCTCTTTAGACCTTCAGTGTCAGGCACTAAGTATGAAAAATTACACTTCCTGCTTGCTTCTAAATGGTGCTTACAACACCTAAACTTTTCTTGTTACAAATTGTCTTTCTATGTCAAGCTTCCTCGAGCTCCAAGGTCAGAGTCTTTTCCCACAATAGGCCCCTGATGTATGACAAGCGGAATGCTATTACGAGCTCGTCGCTTTTTTTGAGGGATAAGCTCTGTCCCCGTACTTCAGCTAATACACCTGATGGGACCGCCAGCACAGGCGGTCAAGCAGATGAAAGAATGGGGTGTTTCGGAATTCAACGCCCACAATCTTTGACAGGCACTGACCTCCGGCAGACAGAGGTCCTTGAACACTATTACGGGGGTTTTTTTGGGGGGGAAAATCGGAGTTGTTTAGTCTAATGCCCGGCACATACAATCACGGACTGAAATAAAGCAGAAGGTTACAAGCCGCCCATTTCGCTCTGCTTCAGAGCGCTCGAAGAACATTTGCTAAGTGCTTTCCGTTATCATGCTGGGATTGTGCTGGGAGTCTGGAAAACTCAACTGATCTGACAGTTCAAAGTAGAGGAGAAAAAAAACGGTTTGATCAGCCATTTTGAGCTCAGAAGGAGGCCCATTTGTTTGCATCGTAAAAAGTAAGACCGGTTGTCAGTCATAAACTCTTGTGTAAGTACACCTAAGAATTCAAATTAACAACAGTTTTGCCAGTCCTAATCCTCTTTGCTGTTATGTTGAATTTTTGAAGAAACTCTGCCCTTAATCTGGCTTTGTGTGTGTGTGTGTGTGTAGTTTGCATTTTTACATGTGGGTTTTCTACGGGTGCCCCTGGTTCCTCCATTAGTCTAAGAACATGCATGTTTAGTTTAAGTGGTGATTGTGATTTGATCCTGGGAGTGAGTGTGAGCATGCATAGCTGTTTGTCTCTGTAATGAAATGGTAACCTGTCCAGAGTGTACGCGGCCATTCGCCTGATGGCGGCTGAGATAGGCCCCGTCCCCACTTTCACCTTGAATTGTATTAAGTGGATATAGAAAATAGATGGCTGCATGGATACGGCCGGCACAAATGCCAGAGCATTCCTTTTAAGATCCCACGGTGACGGTGTTCCCTGCGTCTGCACACAGAGGGAACGCTGCTTTGCTCATGTTTGTGATGTGTAAAAGGTTGTGGACGGTACAATCTGAAATACAGCCCTGATGCTTTTCTGAACCCCGTTAAGTACGATCTCACCAAATAGTGACAGAAAAATGCAGGAAGTAAAAAAAAAAAAAAAAAAAAGAGTTAGCATTAATGAGTCAAAAAGAAATGGTGGCAATTGAAAGGGAAACGGTAAACAGAACAAAATCAACAAACAGAGCTGAAACAGATGTCCCTCTGCCTTTTAGGAAAAATTCTGGGATTCAACCAGTTCCAACACCATGTGTATCCAAATGCAGCAGACCCTAAGGCTTTTCTCTATGAGCTAATAGAAAGTAACTGAAAGACTTTCAACTGATGTTAACCCCAGCCTATAAAAACAATTATGGTCATTATCTCTTTTGGAAAAAAAAAAAAGCTTTTTCCTGTGGACCAATATAACGATTACACAGTTTATCATATAATAACATGATATTACAAGTATGTTACAAAAATAGATGTTTTAAATGCTTGCTGATTCTAATGCTTTGGAATAAATACCTGCCCCAAATTGTTCTTATTGTGTGCTGACACTTCTCATGTGTATCCATTTATGTTGTCACGTTGTGTGCGGCCGAGATGTACTGATATGTACTGTTTATGCTGAGTCAAACAAATCCTTTGTTCTTTGGCGTCAAATTGATGTTCTGATGCGGCTGCAGTTGCTTTTGATGAGATACTTGACCAGCACGCAATGCTGAATTGGAGAAAAAAAAAATCATTTTGAAGTGGAATATGGGCTTGCTGCTTATAAAACAGGGTGTAGGAGGTATTGTGAATTTATCAGAATTTCGAGACTGAGGGAGTGTGTAAATAAATGGAAAAATCCAGCAGACGCTTTGGCATTTCATTCCAATACAAAATGACATGTGATTCAGACAGTGAAAATGAAGGATGGCTGTGACGGTATGACTGTGGTAAATCTTTCCATACTGTAAATTATTCATGGTCTTTCTTGTTTGTTTGAAGTATCCCCCCCCCTACACACATACACACACAAACACACACACACTAAACACTGGGCAGGACTCCAGTGAAGAACAAGGTTGGCAGAGACTGACAGTAACTCACACTCTCACTTTTGGACAAAATGGTGTTTCCAGCACAAACTGCCAGCATCCGTTTGGAGAACATCCAACAAAAGATATCTTTATACTAAAATGCTAATAACAAGAAAATGCACGGAAATAAAGAAAATTAAAAAAGTGATTATTCTATGATTTCCTGAAACTCTTTCTAACAAAAATATTCAAAGTTAAACAAAGAGACAAGATTTATGATAAAACTTGATTTATGTCCTAATATGATTCACTTTAGTCGTAATTTTTGCGGTAAATCAATGGTGCAGCCTTGCAGAGTGACAATGTGATTATAGCTTTGGCAGCTTGAGATAAGCAAATCGTGTTGCTGTAGGTAAAAGCTTTCCTGGGATTCACTTTCCTTGACCTAGAAAGTCCTGTCACTCCCACTCATCCACTCTACCTGAAAACGGCTTCAGAAGTCAGCTGCACACCGAGGTAGCGTATAGTGCCCACAGCTATCCGGAGTCTTGAGTTGTCTTAACTACATGTTGCTGCTTTTATCCCCTCAGAGCGAGACTTTTATTTAGGTGTAAATACCAGAAACATTGAGGCTGCTTTGTTCAGGTTAAGTTTTCCTCTGGTCCAAATCTGTGCGGCTTCACTGTGCGAAAAAAAGAAAAAATAGAAATGTTTTTTTTATATATATGTTGATTTAAAAATGTGATTATTGGTTAGATATTCAATGGCATTTTTTACAAAAGAAATATTTGTTTTGTATTGTCTTGTCAAAGTCCTTAAGAAGAAGATTTTGAGTGGTTCATCAAGACCATATTGTAAAATTCCTTTCAGCCATTGCATGAGAAAAAATTTCCATTGTTCAATAACACTTCAAAATTTATTATCAATCATTATCATTTCAGTTGAATCATAAACCATATAATGAATTAAAAGCTAATATACTCTTTGTGTTTCTTTAAAATGCTCTGAAGTGAAGTGGAAAAAGCTTTGATTTGTGGTCTGATTTAATTCTATATTTGAAACTCTTTAGAAGAGGAAAAGTCAAAAGTCTGAAGTTGTGACTCTGACACTGATATAAATATACATACGGGCATTGGATAAATGTAAGAAACTGAGTTCTTTTCAACAAAACTCAGCTAAACCTTGCTCTGTGCTGTCAACAGCTTCATGGCACCACAGAAGTCCCGACCTCTGACCCATTCGGTTGGAAATAAAAAGAAAATTACGATAAAGAATGTGAAAACAGTTAGCTTTCAGTACAACACCTCAAGGTTTCATCGGTCCCAAGGGTGTTGTGAGAAGCAGTGATGTGACAAAGTGGTGACCATGTCCCATCCCAACTTTTCTTTACAGATAGAAATGAGAGTTTGAGATCGTTTTGACATGTACTCACTCAGGGGATTCACTCTGACATTCCACAGACAGAAACTATATAACACCAGTAAAAATAACCTTTATATGTCCTGTTGGACATTGTTTTTGTACTGTTTAATATTAAAGGGGATATTTTTATGTGATTTATTTTTCAAGTTTGAATGCAATTTTTCTTCTAAAAGACAGAAATCAATTTTTTGAATAAATAACTAATAATGTTTAATAAACATGCTCAATTTAACTCAAACAACTCTTGGGCATAACGATAGACAACATTACAGAGCTGTAATGGCTGTAAAGTCTTACATCTGTAAATTAGTAAGTCTTCCTTATAGTGATCAATGCATCCATTGACTTGATCTTGAATACAAGGAGCTTATGTCACCTTAATGTAGTTTTTACTCCCCAATCCATCATATTGCATTTCAAATCTAACGTTATGTGCAATGTTTTAAAAGCATTCTCACTGAGAGGAAGATGATTGACTCTCAGACATTTATTTATGAAAAGCTGCAGATTTACAGTAACTTGATTAAATCCAACCATCCTTATCTAATACTGTCCCTGGTGCAGCATGCAGTGTTTCTCATTTTCTGACGGCAATGTATGCTCGTCTCTAAAGTGAAACCCAGAATAAATGTGGTTATCTTACAAGCACGAGATAAAATGCTGCTTAATTAATACAGTGAGTCTGCCATTGCATATTGAGAGGTTGCAGTGATGTCATGTCTTCTGGAAAGAGTCCAGAGTTTGATCTTGCTGATAATTGAAGATCTCTTTGTATGTAATTGTAGATCTGGTGCAGCTAAATGAGTCTTTTTTTGGGACTTTTCTGTTATCTGTCTCTGCTCATTCTGTGTAGGGTTGCAAAGGCAGTTGTGTTTATCTGAGGACATTATTGAACTGAATGCATGAAGCATTACATAAAAGAGACTGACCAGGCTTTATGATCTTTTCACTACCTAAATATAACAAAATATTCCAAAATACCAGCTTATACGTGAATGAAGTTAAAAAGCACCCGCTAAATTACATAGTTCATGTCGTCATCACTACATGTGTTCACGCTTTACAAAGGATTTTTATATTAAACTGTATGCAGTATGTGTTCCTTTATCTTAGATTAACCAAAAATATCAGAGGGTTTCTCATTAACACACCACAGTAATCAAATATATAACATGCAAATAATTCTACACCTGATCAGGATTAAGTGAAGATCGGTCAATGACTAAAATATATTTGGTGGTGTAGGCCTTTCAAATCCTCAAATGCTACTTTAAGACCAATATGTAGCCTTTGCCACAGACCATAAGCGAATTAAAGGCTCCGAGAGCACCAGTTATGGAATCATAGCCCACAAAATGCCACCCAAGTAGCAGATAAATTTGATGTTTGGAGGAAATTGTATGAACCAGGACTTCAAGCCAAAGAGACCAAATGTGAACTGTGCTCTGAGTCCAAATTAAATATTGAAGTGTTTGTTCCAACTTCTTCAGCCACAGATATTAAAAGAAAATATGTGAACAGATTAACTAATGTGCGGTTGCATGAAGTTGCAAGTATAAAACTGCATGAGGAATTAACTGATTCTAGTTTTCATTCATTTTGAAAACAGAAAATTAATCCACAAACACATGTGCATGTTTGAATAGTGCATCATGAGACCTGGCGCTCAAAGTCACTATATCTCGGTTTAATCTTTTTTTCTCTCTCTTTTAAAGAGATTATTAGAAAATATTCAAATTGCAGATAGTCGGGCACATGAGGAAAGACACAATTAACATGAAGTAAATTACATTCAACTTATTTTTTAATCACAAAGTGCTTTAGCTTGTAATGATTCAGTGAAGTGCTGCAACAACAAATTCAAAAGCTGGTCAGTGTGGGTGTGAACTTGTTTTTGAATGTGGTTACAATCACTTGTATTTCAGTCTAAGTAGCTCTTACAGTAATAGCAGCGCCTGTTCTGTGACTGGAGTGATCTGCCTGTTGTCATGTTGGTTTTACATCTGTGGCCATCCTCTTTTCATAGTGCCTTAATGGCAGCCACAGATGGCAGCTGTGTTGTACAGCTGCTAAATGTGCTGCTTTATAGCCTTGTCTCTTAATCTCCAAGCCTCATCAGCCCAGTTTCCTCACTATGCTATGACATTGAAATCAGATTTAAAGCTGTTGCTAAGACCATTTGCGAATATGCATGTATGGATAATATATGGATATCTTGGATATATGGCATCTTACATGTTAGATTTTACTTTAAACTCCAGCACTACTGGTGTCTGTGTTCTATGTTATTTTGCTTTAAGCTAGGACTGAGTGGCTTCATCTTGGCAGCACTGAATCAATTTTATTTTCACTTCACTACTCCGTGATTCACACAAACTCTTCTCTGTAAAAGGACTCGCCATTATTCTGAATTTCTTCTATTAGTTTTGCTGCTTGCAAATTTAATGATGCGGCCCCTATCATATTTTGCAAAGCAGTCAAGAGTAAAATGTGAACGCAGAGAAAGTGGACCGAGGATGCACTTTCTCGAATGCACCTGCATTCATCACCACTGCAGATGAAGTGAAATGATCCATTCTCACCGCTTCCTCTTTTTACTAATACAGTATAAAAGGGTAACTAAACGTCTGTATGCTCTGATGTGGAAGCATGTTTCTAATGCAAGTACTGACTGGTTTTTATGGCCTATTTCTTAAGCACATAGAGAAAATGCGTGACCTCTTACAATGTTTTTATCACTTTTAGTATAAAGGAGTGTATCACTGCTTTCACTCACGAGCCCACATCTATAGAGCTCACCCGACTCTTGTTTACTTCACCTCAATTTTTCAAGCAAAGCGCAAAGACAGTTAATGGAAAAGGGGACAAATGTCTGTGTGACAGAACGCCTATGCTTTAGAAATGGTTTAAGCCACTGATGTTTTTTCTTATATATATATAAAGGTATAGGTGTCCATTTCTGTATGGAAAGAATTATGGATCCAGCTAACAGAAAGTTTTAGCTGGTGAATGTCATCTGTGTATTGTGACAAAAACCCATTTATCCAGGTAAAGTTTACGTGTCAAACATAAAGTTGAAGTAGAAGATTTCAGAAATCTTTACTGTGCTGGCCATATCTTTATGCTAAACCCCTTCTCCTTCCTCTGTCTCAGATAACGTATTTTCTTTGTCCAGGAAGCAAGTGTTAATCTCCTGGAAGCACCATCTTTTATCATTTAGATGCACATTAATTCATCACTGTTGCAAAATTGTCTCATCTGTGCTTCTGTATACTTGTGGAGCAGTTATTTAGTCATATATACAGTATATTTCCAGGCTGTTTAACCAAGCATTTAAAAAACAGTTTCCTCACCTTCAACCGTTTAACACAGTTACTTATATCAACTCAATGAGTCACTAATGAACATTGTTATTGCCTATTATTTTTCTTTTTCTTTTTTACAATTTTTGCCTTTTTTGTCTTGGCTTATTTCCAGCACAACTTCCACTTAATCATTCTAATCAGACATAACACCCTCCAAAAACATATTTTCTACCAATCATGGTCATTGCTAGTACTGGGATTTAATTCCAAGTGAGCACAGAGATCATTTCCCATTATCTTAAATGGAATTTGAAATGTATTCCCAAAAAACTAGCAAATTCACATTTACTAGCTCAGTTTTTTTTTTTTTAAAGAGATTTGACAAATTTCAGGGTGAGTTTCAGTTTCTTCATCTCCAGGATGAAAATGTGCACATGCCTCAAAAAATGATAGAAAATCACCCTCGCAAAAACATTTTGCTCTCCAGTCAACAAGAAAAGCCCACCCTTTCTATTCACAACTCAACGGCGGCAGCAACAAGCTGTTAGGAGCTGACCAGAATCAATCCAGTGATTGACCCAACCTCATGGGCTCCTCGTCCCTCAACTCCCACAGCAATATTCTGAGCCCCTAATTGGGAAAGTCTGCGGGCTTGCAGCACGGAACGAGCCAGTCGGGATGTCTTCCTCTCCATGGGAGTGGAACTGCACGCTGCCTGTGGAGCTTGTTAAGGCATAGTTACTGGTGGCATCATTGAGGGAGCAGCACACACCACACACACAGCACATTTACAGAAATCACCGACTGTCTCTTTGTCATTAGAAAGCACTGAGTGGAAGATTTTATGTGCTTGCATTTGAGGAAAATGTACTGTAGTTGATTATATTTCCCCTCAAAACCTTACGAATTTATCGTATTTGGTCTAATCAAAGCAGCGTATCACGTTGATTTGTTCATCGTGAGAGAAAGGGAAAGTGGTCATCATTTAACAACAGGGTTGATCTTTCAAATAACCACCAACCAAGTGTCAAAATAGAGTAGATTATTGGTGCTTTTGTGCCGCCAGTATTTGGGACCCTGTTTCGCTCCACTCCACTCTACTAACAAGGTTTTCTCTTTGTACGGACACAAAGAGCAACAAAATCCACAGTCAAAGCAAAGGGCACAGTAAAGGTTTGTTCATAAAGTCGTGACCAGCACAAAAATCTAAGGTCACTTGCAATTTTAGGATGTATTATAAAGATATCCTGTAATCTGATGTGTTTAATCACTGCATCTTTGCCGGTAAAACAAACTCAATCTGGCTGCGAAAATAATTTACTATTTTAAACATGTGCTATTTGATTATAGATTGAAAACTAACTATGAACCAGTCATGAAAATAATAATGATGCCACATCCCTTCACTCGGTACTACAATGAAAGGTGTGATAGGTTTTGTCTACATATTGAAAAGAGAGAGTCGAGTCAGAGTGCAGAAGCGGGCAGCTTGAGACGGTGAATTGATTGTTTTGTACTAGACAGAATGGCATACAATTTATTTATCAATGTGTAATAGTAATGTGTATCCCTGAATATGTTTCTAACCAACCACAAGTGACAGTGAAGCTGAAAACAGAGAAGAAAAATTGACAACAATGGGTTGGATATAGCAAAAAATCTGATGTGTGGTGTAACAGGCCCCTGTTCAATAGTCCACATTGTAACAAAATCCTCCCTCCTCCCACCTCCCTCTGAGCTTTTTTAACACATCTATCCTTTATGAGCTCTGTGAAAGTTTCATTTAATACAGATTGAGGGCATGTTACAAAACTGTAAAAGTTACATGCAGGAAGGTGATGATTTTGTAAAATTTAGTAATATTGACATTTCTAAACCTTTCTTCTCAGTCATCGTGTGGCTACCTGTATTTCCTGATATTTTTAGAATGGGTTTTGAATTCTCATCCGCAGAAAAACACGGAGCCATTGTGACTTTGTTGGAGAGGGGCCCCCAAATGAGATAAGAGTCTGACATGAGTGACAAACACTGTGAAAACATCACAGCAGAGGTCACGTCAGACCTCACTGCTCAATAGCTGACAAAAAATGTTGACAGCCACAAAAAAAAGAAAAAACACTCATCTGTCGTAACACTTTTGATCTTCAAAAGTACTCATTTTTTCATTTTTTTGAGTCACCTCAATCATCCAGCAGGCAAATCTATAATGTCTCCACATTTTCAGTTTATTATAAATCAGATGCCAGTCGAACAATAAATAAAAGGGAAATGAGACATGAATGGATTTTGTCAAATCTTAACTTTTAACAAAGAGGAGGACATATTCTAAGAATACTGCAAATTTAATAGTTAATAAATAACTTAAAGGTACTTTACAAGCCATTTGGAAGACATTCCAACTAAGTAAAACCTCATAGCAACAAAGTCTGGTAACAAAGTTTGTCAATACTAATTTAACTCCTTTAATCATGTCATTTAGAATGATTTTCATGATCCAACAACACGAAGCAGCTGGTACAAGCCTACATGTGGTGCGCTGATAGGTTTTTGACTATTTAGCATAATGGATACCACCCCTGGAAGCAACGTAGAGGCCAGATGTCTCTCATGATGTGAAATAACTACCAAAGACCACGGGGACATGATCATCCCTCCTGCAATTACATCATGAAGAGACCGTCTATAAAAGCTTCTGCCTAAGATAAATGTACTTCAAAAATGTTCAATTTCAGAGTGAATTACATCACTCTGAACAGCAGCACATTGTAATACAGTTTTAGAGCTGCAACATGTGGACACAAAGGTCCATATCAGTCTTATCTCACGCAATTTGTGCCAGAAAACAAAAAAAAAGAAAACTTCAATTGAACTAGTAGCTTTAATTTATTTAAGATATAATATAGTTTTACAAAAAGAGTAATTGAAAGTCACACTGGAACACATTACTGCGGTCTGTGATAATTTAAGCAGATTGTTACATGTGTGGGTTCGTATCTGCAATGCTGATTTGTGGATGTTGCAATTTTTTTTATGCACACATCCTTTAAACACACACTAGAGAGACACCGTTCAAGCATTTCTGGTTCAGTGTTTTGTGCTCTCACTGCTCCAGGGCTCTTAGGATTGTTATATATCTGTGGAATTTGAAGATCACACATATTCTTTCTCCCTTTTTCACCATTTCATTTTGGAAAAAGCTTGAAACGAGGTCAGAATGAACTTAATCTTTCACAGGTAAAACCGTCTCTGAGTGTTGAGCAGAAAATAGATGGATTGATGGACATTGTTTTTTTTCTCATGTGTTATCTAAAAATAAACATCAAAGTACCTTATTTTAAGTACAATCTTTTGAGTTTTGAACTATTCATCAGAATCAACCTGCCCAAGTTCCAAGTTCGCCCAGAGGCAATTGCCACCAAATTTTGTGTTGCCAAGGCAACACACCTCAGAGCTGGGTCTCAAAAGGTGAAACAGGCTAGTTTTGTGCAGTGTGGGTGCCTGTTTTTCATTTAGTAAAACTTTCACAAGCACAGCATCCAAAAAACAACAGTAGTAAAACTAGTTAGTTTGTTAACGGACAAACTCCAAAGTGACCACCCTATTCCAAGTGACCCAATCTCTTGAAATACCTTCGTGTTCACTCACAAAGTTTTCGAAAAACATGGGACTTTTTCAGGCCCTCCAGCCATGCTGGTCAATTTTTTTCTTTCTCTCTGACTCCATACACATTCACTTTGACGCCAAGAGCAGCAAACTGGGAGTTGTTTGAAATTTTATCCACGAGTGCACATTCTCCCTAGAGTTCCATAATTCAAAGAAAGTATGTCTTGGATAATATTCGATTACAGACTCACAGGCATCTAAAAACCTTTTTCCTGATGCTCCTACAGAGCTCTTTAGACCTTGGCTGGCTTACAGTGCACACTTTGAAATTAAAAAGCTCTTCAGGATAAATGTTGGAGGATTAAACTCTCCAGTAACTCCCAACTCTCTGTCACTCCCAAAGCAGATTCACTGACAGCTAATCTATAGCCTTTGATTCAAATTTGATGACACTAAAGGTGTGATAAATGTAAGAGTGTATCTTCCAGTTTTTCTCCTTTTTCAAATGTATGCTAAATCTAAATTTTTCTTCAAATGAGTTTTCTGTTCACCAAAAAGTACTGCTTTAAAAAGACTCCAGTACTGTTTTATTATGATAAGTTTAATTGTGTTAGGGTGAATATAGGGGTCTTTTTTAAAAGGGTGAAAATAAGTGACTGAATTTAATCTTCCCTTTCAGATTAAGAAAAGAAAGCAAATATCAGTGTTTTATTGTTCAGGATGTCATCCCATTCTGTTTTGATCAATGGCACAAAGAAGCACACTCTCGCTCACAAAGACTCACATTTAAGCGTGGACAACTCAATCATGGAAAAAATTATTACTGCTGAGTGTAGATAATCATAATTCTTTAAGAATGTTTCTCCACAATTACAGTTTGGTGGCACTTTGTTGTTCCTGAGCACAAAGAATGATGAAAAAACGGGTGTGAGATTTAACCGATTTCTTAAATGAAGTCTGTTATTGAAAGTTTAAGTTCAAGGTAACTTGCAGAAGACTGTCGCAAACTTTGAAAATAAAAAAGAAATGGACTCGGCATCTCACCAGAAACAAGTGTTGACACAGAGGCATGTAATTAAAGTCGTTCCCTGCAGGAGTACGAGTTTGAGACTCCTCTACAAGGACAAGTGCCTTCAGTTCACAAGTCACACCATTATTTTGAACTGAAACCGCGAGCATCATTAGCACCCAGCCAGCCCCTCTGCTTTTTAGCATGTCAAAAGCTGCCCGTAATTTTGTCGCATGTCACAGATGTCGGTGGGGGGGGGGGGGGGGGGGGGGGTTGCACATCGCACATAGCCCGGACAGGCTTTATTAAATCTCGCAGTCCCAACATTCAGCCAATCCCCCCCTCCACACAGTGTTTGAAATGTAGCATGACCTTTCTGGTCTCATCACACAGCCCGGCTGTCTGGTTGACGTGTTTGGGTCCAGTATGTGCTGACAGGAATCTGGAGGAGGGGCAGAGCCGAGCTAAATCAGAGCGGTGGAGCCACTTATTCAGATCTACACTGTTTTGACAGTTTTTCTCCTTCTTTAAATCCCCTCGATGTCCAACTCCAAGTAAACTTCCCCTGCTTTAGATTACAAGTGGCACTGAATGATCCATATGTGAAACATTCATGAACACAGGTCCTATTGATATACAAACTCAAGATGCCTATTAATCACGATGGTTTAAAAATTGCCACCAGTGATTTTGGAATAACATTTTGTGACCAAAGTGCCCACGGAATACAAACTATTGATGCTTTCTGTTTCGATTTAAGAAAAATACAATGAGATCCCAGCGATATGAGTCTAATTGATGAGTATAGAGACTTAGGCACATTCACTTTGTCAGTTTGGTCTATTTTTTGTACTTGTTTTCTTTTTCTTTCTTTCTTTTACTTTTTGGCTCAATATCTGCTTCCAAATGTTGCTCTTGATGCGCAATGTCTGCATCCTTTATGAACGTTTCGTATTTCGTTTCTTATGACCTTTTACCTACCCACAAACCACTTTTAGCTCACACAGTATTATTAGTTTAATCAAAGTAGCATAGCATTTTTATATTACCATGGATATCATTACAGTACGTCAGCCTAGTTTTTTATATGCACTTAAGACACTTGGCAGGTTTAGAAAATGAAACACTTATTTAGATACTTATGTTAAATTTGCGTGAAACTAAATTACTTGGGAGAAGATCCAGTTCCTAAATCACCCACATTGCTCTTATAGTGCTTCTTTTTTCTGACAAATGTAGGATCCATAAATGTGGCTTCATAATTAAATGAAGAATTATTCTCACATATTATTTTTAGCGAAATTCAGTTTCATTGCTCAATGATTACTGTTAGCTATTCAAGAGCTAAGAAATTAGTGCAAAAAAGCCGCTGCTTTAAGCAGTGGGAAGTGCTGAATTGATCCGATCTCATTTCTGAAAATCAGCACTGGAAAATTGTTTTGGAACGCAGTTCCATCTGGATCTGAAGCAAATTCAGCCATTGTTGCTTCCGATAAAGATCGGAAATCTAACCTAAAAACGGAGAGGGTGTTTGGTGCTTTTTTAAAATTTGTTTGTCAGAATATACACCTGCAAACTGTCACCACCTACAGCCATTTGTTTACCGGGGGCTGTTTGCACAGCAGTGCTGTGATCTATGACATGAGCACGTTAAAATTAGCACCGTGTGAATATTGACAAGACTGTTGCTATGGTGAAGAAATCTACCATGCCATTAGCATTAAGCAAAATGTTTGCTACTTGACACTAGATACACATGATTAATGGAAGCTTTTGTTTGAACCACTATAAATACGTCTATTTATTCATTTCCAAGCCACGGGGGCATATGGTTTGACTCTCTGTTTGGTTGCCATGGCTAGAAACCACAAGTTAGTTATCCACAGGTACGAAAGGTCACTGAAGTAGGTGAAAAACAACATTTAATACACTTTCCAAATAACGACAGCGATGCTGTAATTAAGCCTGAGGATTTTTATATGTGATATTGATTAGCTGCACACTGAGAGTAAATGAGCCGAAATTGTGCTTGTAAACAGTGTGAACTAACTGCCAATAAGGAAAAACTAGGGGAAACAGTCTCCCGTTGAGGAGCTTAAAACTCACCAGACTCCCTCTCCAGTCGAATATTACATACACTGCTGTGTGTTCAAAGTACAAAGTACATTACTTTTGGAGTTTACACTTTTCCCTCCGGTTTTGAAACAAGTGACACGTTTGTTATTAGGCTTTCACAGTTGCCCAGGATCTAAATTTCCCCAAGACCTTTAGCCAATCCTTCATCAATATTTAAACCCCAACTTTATGCCTTTTCAGAGAAAAGGGAGCTGTCTATAAAAGGATTTTAATTTAGACTAATCTTCCCACTCATTGGATTGGAGGTAATTGTTTCTTTATTAATTCAATCCGAGCGGACCTACAGTCATCATGCACTCTGGAGTGCATCTGTTCAGACAGAATGGGCTAACATTTCCTGGTTGCTATGCAGTTATGCAGCACAACCACCGGACTTGATGACTTTCTGCAGATGGATGCTTAAACCACTAAAGATTGGCCAAAATTTTTAATGCCAGAGAGCATAAATTGTGAGTTAAGTGAATCCTTTGGTTATTCTCTAATTAAATTCCTTTAGCATTAAAAGATGGCTCAGATCTTAAAGATTTTCACCCCTTTCTCTTTTAACCGCATGACGCATCTTTGTAAAACTTGTGCACAGCTGCAGGTCTTTCTTTGGGATGCTAATGAAGTCAAGCTCTGTTGACGTTAAGGTGGCGGAAACTTGCACGATTAAACAAATCTCAATGAAGGAAAAACTATTTGGTCCCTCTAAGGGAATTGAAATGCACAGAATTATTAGACGGTGTGCTTTCCATACTGCCATTAGGTTAAGAAGATGATAATCCCATTCTGAATATGAAAAGATTCAAATAGGTCATCATTAATGGTCTATAAATACATAATTTTAATTATGTCCCTGAATCTATTCAAACTCATGTCATCAGGTATTTCTTAGCTTGTAAATCTTAACAAGCAGGGATTGTACTTCAAGCCTCTTACCTCCTGATTTGTCATCTTGTGGTTTTTAAGCATTACAACTCTGTAATCCTGAAATATGATGCCATGTTACATTCTGCAAGAGCCGCCCTTTTTCTACTAGTGTCCCTTTAAAATATAAGATTGTCGTGGTAGCATTTATGGTATGTCTCTACAAAAATGAAATGGGCTTCCACAAATTAAACAAAATGTGGGGAAATTTGTATTTTGCCACCATGCACACATCATATATCAGTCCAGAGCAGTAGCTCTACACTCTGAGAGCAGAAGTAACCCAAGGAAAACATCCATACAAATAAGCCGAGCTTGGAAAGCTCTCCTGCTGAAGGTTATAGTGTTTCTGAGTGATAATCATTTTATGTTATTCAAGAAACCGTGAATACAAAGAAGGTGCTCGCTTTGATTTCATGAGTGGGTGAAGTAAAAGGATATCCTCTGTTTGAAATTTCAATATCTGAGACCTTGTCATTTCGGTCTAATTTGCCTCATTAAGTACAGTCACAGGCCTTTTATTCACACCAAGGGCTGCACTCTGCACTTGGAATATTGAGTTTCCTATTACATGAATTTCCATTAAGGGGGATTTTTATGGATGTTGCAGCAGAGCTACCTGGAAAGAAACTGAATCAAAGTTTCCCTTATTTAGAAATCAGCTTCCAGTTTGGATTATTTATTTATTTATATATCGAAGGGATTTTTTTAAGAAAACGGAGTGAAGAGAGAAAAATATTACATATACTGCCCATTTCCTATATAGTGGTACCACAACCACATGCAAGATATCCAATATCCAAGGTATCTGGTTGTGGATACTTTTAAAAAAAGACTGAGCCAGAAACAAATTAAAGACTTCCAGTGACCTCCTTCCATGCCATCATCTTTTTAAGGATAATACAACATTCAGTTCAAATGTAAAAAGTATAATTACCAGAAGCATTGTTTTTTTTTTATTTGTTTTTTTTGTATTAAAGATTCTTACCCTGTCAGTAGTAAAGATTCTCAGTCTCTTGGTTGGTTTGAGGGTGGGTGTTTGCGTGTGGTTTGCTGAAAGCATCTCATCTTAATCATATTTATTTCATAAATATATATTCGTATTTCAGTAATATTCTTATCGGAATGGACTGACATTTTGGGAAATCTACTTTGTTGCCTCGGTAGATCGATACCAACCTCATATTTGTTAAATCTGAAACTGTAGCAACTCTATACCTCTAATGATTTTTGTTTGTTCGGTCTAAACAAATCTTTGTGAGCCGTTCCCTCATGTTCCAATTCTTTTTTTCTCTGTTAATAGTGTCTTGACTGAAACCATGTATTCAGCATAACAGACCAGTAAGAATCCTAATAAGAAAAGAAAGTAGGGCTTATTGCACTTTCAGTGAAACTACACTTTTAACCACTGTGATTTTCTGTGTGACATCGAGTCCAGGTATAGTACACCATTGGACAACAGTATCTGCTGAAATAATAAACGCTTGTATCTGTTCTGAAATAATCTCAGAAAAGAACAAACCTGGCATGCACCAGCTATGATGGATCACACCTAAAAGGAATATTGCAGAGGGTCATAAAACTCTCCCAGCTCTTCCACGAGAAGAGTAAAGGCCACATATCGACAATGTGCTCTGAAGCTGCCTTCATGCGGCTGCTGTGTAGGAGAATTATTTATCTCTTGCTCTATTCCTGGGAGGATGCTGTTGACAGCGTCTCATCTCACTGTCTGAGAACCACTAGCTTCCATTAGGGCCAGGAATTGCAATATGATGTCTTTGTGAAAAGATTTCACCAGTTGCGCGACATTTAAAAGCTTCCAATGCAGCAAAGTGATACTGAGGCAAAGAAAGAAAACATTTATTGTTCATGAATGCAGAGTCATACAGATCCTGCCAGAGAAGAACAGGGAGGTGAGGTCTTAGTTTTAGGTCTCTGAAGAATCCCTGCCTCCCCCTCTTCTCTCCAGAACTTTGGAATTGCTTCCAAACCACCAAAAAAAAAGAGCACATTCGTGTAAAAGTGGTACATTGCAGTTGCAAAGACAGTCTAACATTCCACATGACAACTAGGTTTTTTACATATGTGATGCCCACTGTTGTTTATACCGTTATAAAAATGTACAGAATAACATTTTTGTGTCTCTGTGCAAAAGGATATATCTCAAAAGAACCTCAGAAAAGCCGTGCCCTTGATAAATGTCTCACCGTGCCCCCCCCCCCCCCCTTTTCCCCGTGTCCTTACGATAAAGTAACTGGCCTGCTTACAAGACCAACAATAAATAACCAACAGAAGCAGTTTTACAGTCACCGTCAGATAGCAGCAGTGTTTCAGCTTTGACTTTAAATACATATTCACAAACAACAGTGTGTCATGGTACACTCACAAGTCATCAACTTTAACTATATATAATAATAATTACATACTTACTGTAATTACCATGACCAGTACAACACAGTAAAAGAAATTCCAGTGTGTCATATCAGGGGTTTTTTTTTAAGTATTTACATTGGTTGTGTTTGACTTTTCTTCTTCTTTTTTTTTGTCCAAGTTCTGTGGCTTAACTTCCCATGTGTGAATTTTTCCAAGTGAAAGAAAGGCAATGGAGTGTCTCTAAGGTAAAACGGTTGGGGGGGGGGGGGGGGGG